>JAPMUY010004146.1:0-28994 GCA_026901105.3 Galaxias olidus
GTAGCTGAATATAAATTACCTGACTTAAGTTGTTTAATTAATTTCCCTAATTCCTCATGCTTTAATCGACTATAAATCCACATTTCAAAGCTGATTTAAAAAATATATATTTTCAAGGGGAGCATCCCAGGGAGTATGCATCCCAGAATAATGCTTTAGAAGGTATCCCCAGTGCTCAACATGAACAGACACCCTTGTCGGGACACACTGATGTCAGCGGACGCGCTTTGGCACTGGCAGCACCGCTGACAAAATCCTATATGGGAAACACGTGTGTATACTTCATACATTTTTCACATCAAATTCACAGAAAGAGAATCAATTTACTTTCTTACCTTTACAATAACTAGTTTTAATTGTTACCCTTCTTGCACATTAAGGTAAATACCAATGCATTTATTAGTTAAATAAAGTAAATAGTAGTAAATAAAGTGTAGTTTATCTTTCCCTGCCAGAAAAAGTACAGTAAAATGTGTAACATTAAAGTGGTTATATTTACTCATGTTCCCCACTGTTTCCTACACTGGATCATGGCTTTGTATTACTTGTGTTATTCTACAGTGTTTGTCCATTGTTTTGAATGCACTTCTGTTGCACTTATCAACCATGTTCCATTTTGTGTCTAAATATGGAATTCTGCATGTAATTGTGGGCTGGTTTTTGCATACCTACTAACAGTATAAATATTGCACTAAATTAGTAGATTCATAATATTTTCTGAAGACCGGTCAAGAAAGTTTAAAGGGGCCCTATTATTCTTTTTGGGTTTTTCTCTTTCCTCTAGAATGTTATGTAGCTTTTTTGTGCATGTAAAAGGTCTGAAAAGTTACAAAGCCCATACATACTCCATGCCAAAGGGAGCTACTCTCTCTCACAGAAAACACAGCCCCTGAACACCTCGTTTGTAGTCCGGCGTTTTCTTCCGTAACTTATACGTCACTAAGTCACACATTTGGCCGGTTGGTTTGGCCATGTCGAGAAAGCACTATTCCAGATAATTAATACCCAATCAGATAATCGCTATTCCAACTGCTGGCTTGAAACATGGAACACTCAGACAGTTGAAAGATTAAATTAACTATGTAAACTGTAAGGATGAAGTAGTTTTAATAAGACATAAGTGGGGAGAGGGTCCTAGTGAAAAGGCTTCCTGTCTCAAACCAAATCAGACAGGACAAAATTTAAGACTACAAAAACAGCACAATGAAACTAGATGCAGTGGATTTTATTGGATGAATACAGCAACCTGAACAGGGCTCCTAGCTGGCCTTCTTGGTCATGCAGCCAACTATGGCGCGACAGAACTGAGATTCACGGAAGGCTTTGAAGAGACCCTTGTGGGGCTTGTCCCGCTTCTCTTTTTTGGAGGAAGGAACACACCAGCAGGGGGCGCTTGTTGCCACAATCTCAACAGGAGCACGTGGAGCTGGCGGGTGAGAGGGGGGTGGGGTGGGGCAGATTAGCAATAATCTTTTATGTGATTATATCTTCCTAATCATATAACAATGTGGATCTAGTAACTGATGGTAAATGCTGTGTTGTACAACATAGTCCATAAGTAGGATGTTTGTAGCTGTGTGTATCTCCATGTTACTCCTTAAGCTACAGGTTGTATTGAGGTCTTACCCATGGACGCATCCTCATCTTTGGAAATAGGAGTGGAGTCTGTTGTCACTTCCAGCTTCCTGGCCTTCTTTACAGCACGCTCGTACTTCATAGAAGGGAATAGATTAGGGCATAGCAAACAACAAAGACACACATAGACTAAAAACGTCTCATACTTACGTAGTTGGGCTGTTTATTTGTGCGGCCTATTTGATAGTGATTTGTACGTTAGTCATTTTACCAGTAATTTGAGCTGTGCCTTGCTGTAATAGTAAATAGAAATACACACCTTCCAGTTGTTGAAATGCTCTCTGAGCCTGGCCAAACCTTTTTTCTGGGTCTTGGCAGGGACAACAGGAGCAGGAAAGTCAGACGACTTGACAGAAGTTGCCTTGTCGTTTCTGTCTACAGAGCTGTCAGCCGACACTTCCTCACTAGTGAGAGTGTCTCGGCTGAGAGTGTGAAAGCTGCTGTCTGTCAGTTCAGTATCCCCGGAGGCGACTCTGGCGGTGGGTATGACCACATAGGGCTTCAACGTGCCTTGTTCGCTCTCGGAGGAGGTTGCACTGGTGCTGGGATTGTCCAGGCCGCTGTGGGCGGATGGATTTGTAACGGCCGAGATAACCTGGTGAACCAGGACTGTGGTGTACAGGCTGACCGTGTCGTCATAGCTACAGTAGTAGCTAGAGGAGGGCGAGGAGCGGGAGGAGCTGCTGGAGCTGGAGTCCGACTGGCTAGAATAGAAGACGTCGTCTTCACCCAGGCACCAGGATGGCGGAGGGATGAGCACAGACACCAACAGCTGTTTGACTGCCTCTTCAGTGTAGGAGAAGATCAGGTCTGAGGTGAGCTTCTTAAGAGTCTGGCCTGCTCTTCTCACCTCCGCTCTGGAGAGCACAGAGTCAGAGTTGCTCTTACCTGCTGGAAGAGAAATGAAGAAACTTCCCTCGCTCTTCAGCAGGGTCTGGAGCTTACCGACCAGCTCCTCAGTGGTGTTCTGGAGGCCCCCCCGAGCTACAAGCTCTTCCAGCCTGGCAAGAGTAGCTGTGGCTGAAAGGTCATCCGGAGAGGAGCCTTTGGAGCCCGAGTCAGTCATAAGCTGGCTCCTGGAGCTGGTGCCCTTTGTCCTTTGACCTTCCAGGGACTCATTCGAGGCTGCGCTGAGAATTTTAGACGTGGCATCCAAGAGGGTAAGAAATTCTACATCCTCTTTGACATCATTGTCTTCAACCTCTGGCAGCTTCTCAATGTTGTCCAGTATGGTTCCTGCCAGTGCTTTAACGTGAGCGTTGTCTTCCTGGTTTCTGACTGCCACAAGGATTTGACTTAGGCTCTTTTTGGCTCGAGTCACAGTGTTGTTGCCTGTCTGGCTCACCTCGGCCGACTTATGTAAGGCAAAACAGTTCTTTATTTTCTCCTGCAGCTTGAGGGACAATTGTTGAGCTGTGCCACACATTTCCTCCTCAGACACCTCCATGACGCTGGGTTTCCCAGCACACCCACTGCCCTGCAGCATCCTCTTCACACCGCCAACCACTGTATCGAGACTCTCCCTGGCAGCCTTCTCCAGGCAGCCATGGGCAGGCTCCGACTCTGCTACCCCAGCATCAAGGCTTCGAGAGGGGCAGAGGCATTTCTGCAGGAGTAGTTTCAGTCTCTGTGTGGCGGTGGTTTGAAAAGTCTCAGAGGCCAGGGTCTCTGTCATGTCCGTGGGTGAGACGAGGAGCGTCTTCAGCGACTTGGAGGAGCCCACAGCCGAGGTGTTGTCCAGACACGACATGATGTCACCGATCATCACCGAGGCAGCCAAGGAACTCTCAGACCTGACGAGGGGCGCAGCCTGTGTCGGAGCCACCTCCCCCTCAGAAATATCCAACTCCTGGACTGAGGAGAGCAGATTTTTGACAACATTGCTGATGGTGGTGTCCAGGAAGTGGTCACTAACCGAGAGTGGGATAGGCTCAGCAGGGCTGCTCTCGCTCTGACCCTTGACCTTGGGAGTGATGACCGCCAGGACGCGTGAGTAAAAGTCACTCAGCCTGTCCTGCAGCTGGTGAACAAACTTCTGTGCCGTGGACATGGACTTGGCCTTTGTGAGTGCTTGGTCAGCCACCTGGTCGTTGTCAGCGACAGCGGTGATGAAGAGCTCGACAACGTCTTCGGCCTCCTTAGAGAGAGGGACGACGTTGAGCGACATCACAACCAGCTGTGGCAAAGTCAGAGAGGGACCAACCAGGGTGGAAATGTCCACAAAGGACTGTAGAAGAGCCGCACTCACAGACTCTTTGGCCTTTGCCCTGAAATCTGGGCTCTCGATGTTAGCCATGGTGCTGGTCCTGCGGCTGGGCACCAGGCTGGTCTGGGGAGATACCTGAACTACGGCCAGCTGTTCCTCAATGGGAGACGCAGTTCTGCTGGAGCTAGTGAAGTTCTCCAGTTGGTCCACGATTTCTCCGACAACTTCCCTTGCTTCCAGAGAGATAGCGCCCTTGGAGTACACACCGGAGACAGAGGGGGACTTTTTTGCCAGCCCAGTCTTCAAGGAGCCCAAGATCTCCCAAATAACCATGTTGGCTTTCACATCCACATTGTCCAGGTCAAACAACTCCTTTGGGGTCAAGCCTAACTCTTCTGTGGTAACGGAACCCGTTTTGAAGAACCCAGCTAGTGTTATCTTTAGTTTGTGCAGGATGCCTCTAGAAGCAGAAGCAATCCTCTCATTGGTGGTGGGACGGGTGCTAGGCTCCCCTGTCGTTAGGGAGTGGCCCTCGCCAACGCGGTCGTCGGGGCTGGACGGCTTGGCCCTGTCTTCAACCTCCACAGCCATCGCCACTTCCTGGGCGTGAGTCTCCACATCCAAAACAAACGCCTCGACTAGTCTCAACGATTCCGTTTCAAAGTCTACCTCATCCAGAGAAGGGGTGGGTGTTTGGTCCACGTTACTGCGGGAGGTCTGAGGGGTCAATTGTGGCGTTCTCAGGGCTCTCATTATAACCTCACTGACGGTTTTGGTGGCACGGCCTTGGAATGTCGGGCTGGACAGCTTCCTCAGAGTATGGATTTCCTGCACCATGGTGGTTTCTACATTGTTGATGCTACTTGCCCGCAGACAGAAGTACATTGAAGAACACCCTTATATTATTTTATGCATTATTCAACTAACAAACATTTCAAACTAAACTGAGTAGATAGATAGCTTCAGTGAACTCAAAAATAAGATATTTGCAGAAAATGAATCACTTCTATCTCCTGAGTCAATACAGTGTTCTGAACACTACATGGAGACACAACCATGTGGTGCAAGCAACACTCAGTGAATGAGGTCATAAAGGAATGGCACCCTGTTTCCTAACAGACTGAGAGACAACAGCCAAGTGCTCCATTGAGTTAATACAGATCAGCTTCAGCTCTTGCTGATGTAAACTATCAGTTAAGTATTCTTTGATGCAACTAACATCTTAACAGAATTTTAGGACCAAATCGCACATTCATAGGAATAGGACCAACGGGTAATAACAGAACAACATCACCATAATAAAACAATATATTGGCCATTACCTTTGTGTGTTTTCATGCTCAGGTTCACTTGCTGCCAGCTCAAAGGTGGGGGAGGTGCTTGTGCAGTGATCCTGAAGAGCAGAGATCAACCTGTCTGTATAGTCGGTCACATCGGGGTCATTGGTCGGTGAGGACCCCACACTTACTCCAGGTTTGTAGTGTTGATCAGGCACAACACCAGCCACCCTGCAGGCTTCCATCAAACTCCCCAGGACCTCGTTGCTGCAGCTTTCAATCTCCTCGTCAGCAAGTTCTTCCTCGTCCATTTTTCCCAGGGTGATGTCAGCTTGCAGAAAATGTGGGTCAGACAGGACTTTATCCTTGGACTCGCCCCGTGGTAGATCGGGGGTGACTGACGCCTTGGCACAGCAGGCAACAGGAACCAACAACACTCTGACCCTCGTCTGAATGCTCAGGTACAATCTCAGTGCGTCACGCTTGACCCTGGAACCAAATGGCTCTCTTTCAACAGCCGCGCCTTCTGCCTGGAACCTGTCAGACACTTCCGTCACGTCCTTAACAAAGCCGTCTACGAGCGCAGAGGCGATGGACTCGGCCCGGGACGCTGACCGGCGGTCAGACACGGGTCTCCAGGAATTGATGTCGGGGCAGCTGACAGAGGTGATGAGAAGCAGAGAGACAGAGGGGGAGGGGCTGCTTTTCCTCAGTATCTCGCTGACTGATTTGGCTGCAGAGAGATGGAACATGGGGTCACTCAGGATCTCCATGTTCTGAGTCAGCACGGAACCCAGAGGGATTCTAGAACCCTGGGGAGACAGTGGAGGCATCGCCTCGGCAACGGAGGAATGGCCACCGGTCTGACAGCGGCTCTTAGGGTGGCAGCAGATCATCTTCCTGCCGAGTTTCAGAAGCAGATTAACAGTCTTCTGACCTTTCCCTATGCTGTGCTCCTCTACGGAGGCCATGCTGTCCACTATGACCTCCATGACCGCTCCAATCTCAGGGGCAGTCCTGATGGAGGTAGAGGGGGTGGCGTCCAGGCTCTGCTCCTTGGTGACCACGGGTATCCCAAAATACCTTCTCAGAGGGTCAGCAGGCCGGGTGCTTCAGGGCAAACGAATTCACAATTTATTTGAGATAAATTACCTTGTTTACATCCTTCATGCACATCCAAATACAAAATTGTGGGTTTTACAAACTAGTCATAATGTCATAAAAGTGTGGAGTAGTTGGCTGCATTTTATTTTTAACACGCATTATATAGGCTATAAATCCACAGCAACTATGTATCCTTCAAATAATACATTTTCTTACCTGTCTTTGCTGCTTGATTGGGAGACAAAGTTTGACTCCAGGGCTGCTCTTTCATTATCATCTAGATCAAGAATCACCATGAGAGCAGGCAGCAGTATCTTGAATACTGTCTGCGTTGCCACGTCAACCACCATTTTGGAATTCTTGGCGAAAAGAGCTCTAGTGCTCTGCAGAGAAAGGGGCAAGAGAGTTAGTTGCAGTGAAAAGTGACACATATTTTACCAAAATAAAATAATGTATAGATAAACTCACAGGGTCTCTAATTCCACTACGGAGACTTCTCCACTGCCTGTGGGAGAGACAGGGAATATTTTATAAGCAGTTCAGTAGAAAGGCACAGAGGTTTGACAAACACACAGAATTTCACTTTGTACAGTCAGGTGTTGGACTTACGCATCATCTAGGCAGTTGAGAAACGTCAGGAGCACAGGGTAGCAAACGCTTTGGTAGTCTCTATCTGACTCCGTCGCGATCTGGTTCTCCAGGAACTTGATGATGGGGTGCCGGTACTTAAAGTTATTCTGCCTCCTAGCCCCCTGTGTCTCAGATGATTCTAAGAGGAGGAAATTAACATAGTCTTTTCATTATGTTTAACATATATGATCCATTTTAAGGGAACTACATATCAAAGGAAATATTACATAGCTAACACAAAATAAATTTGTGAACAAATAAATAAATGCTAGATGTTCAGACATCCCACACAAAAAGTATTGGTTTAATTTCACATGAGCAAAGATAACTCTACGATAGCACAATGAGTTTCAGTTATGTTGCTGTGAACTTGCTCAAACATCACCAACCTTCATCTGGACTGCCACCCGCATCATTACTGTTCCCGTTTCTTTTCCAGAACTGAATGAGCAACAAAGTACAACAATGTTATCCACAGTAGTGACAATATTGTAGAGAACAGCATAACACACCAATGATCTGTAGAAATTGGCAAGTATGACTGATTTCTTATTCAGGCTTTTTTACCTTAAGTGGCCTTGGCATTTTTTCAGTATCACCTGCAGGGAGGTCTGCGTTGATAATCTGAAGACAAATAAAATAAAACCTTTTTTTTTTTTTATTCTTTCAAACCGAAAGGGACTTTTTCGCCTTTCCAGCAGTGTCCTGTTTAAAAGGCAGGTAATATATAGCCTCAATATATATGCAAATTTAAACAACTTAAGAAAATGAATGACGTCTCAGCACAGCCTCAGAAATAATAATAGCTCACTAAAAAAGCCATGCAAAAATTTTACATTGACGGTTATAATAACCTTGCTTTGCTTCTTAATATGTTTGCCTAAAATAAATTCCGCTGTTAGTAGGCTAATTGCTAGTGGTCTAGGCCAGAAGAACAACGTGTTTGCTTTGCCACCAAGAGTTTGCTCAAACGTTCCGATTTTTTTGTGATGCAATAGTGGCATAGTAGTCCCTAAGTCATCAATATAGCCTTGTATGACTTTGAGTAAGCCCTATAGCCCCCCACCCACACCCCAACGTATACTGTTGTTATATGACTCAAGTTGTCAGGTTCAGCGCAGAATGCAAACGTTAACTTTCCAACTTATAAGCCTCCCACCACGAACCCTGCGGGCATGTGTTCAGGCGCTATTCACTCGGTCGTGGGGCAAAGCTGGGCCTGCATATCTCATTGCGAGTCACCTGCCACAGTGGCACCACAATATCTTTATGCAATTTCTCCTACTGACTAGTGTAGCTTGAGCCAGAGTGGATCGCTTTCTCCCTCCCATCCCCGTTCGTCCAGTCAGACAGCGCGTGGTATATATATTGTGGACCGGGGTTCGTAACCGGTAGCCCAACGGGCGCGGACGATTGGGGAGAAAGCGGACCACCATGCACAAGTCAACATTGCCTTGCATACAATTGGGCAGCTGGACATTGACGAACAATTTGCATAACTTTACTTAGGCTAGCTGAGATTAGCCTAGATATACTGTTAATTAGTTAAATAAATACAAATGTGTGAATAGATATATGCCTGCCAAAACGGCCCAGTTATCTTACCGTTCTGTCCCTTATCTTCTGTAATGCAACTTGACGTGATTATATCCGCTGCTCCTCCAATGGTTTGATTAACGGTTGTGATTGCAAACTCTGTGAACTCTTAACTTTATACTCTACCATCAATTGTGACATCACAATGTCGTTACGTCATCTGTAAACTGGTCAAACCTTTTCATTGTAGTAGGGAGCAGTAACAATATAATTATCATTAATTGTGTTTATTATACTGACATTTTCTTTATAGCCTAATGGCATGGCCAATAGGCTACAGTTTAATATATGTGTGGTATGCAAACACATCAATTCAAAGTCAGTTGATAGTTTAATCTCTCATTAAATGTAAAGCACACGACCATTATTAAGGCATTCTTGGGAATAGTTGAGTTAAGGTCGACGGCAGGCCTACACATTTTTGATAAAGTACGTCCATACATTGTGTGGAGAAATTTGAAAGACGAACATTAATAAACACTTTTTGTTTATTACCTGCCTTGTAAATTAAAGGGGAAATTCACAATTTTTTCTTTATAAAACATCAATAAAACAGTGACTGGTGAAAGAAAGTAGGGTTTTGAAGAACTATAGATTTAAATAACACTATGAAAAAGGTTGAACTCAAACACAGGTATAATAATTTGATATGTATTTTATAGAGAGCTTACTTCGTTTTCTTTTGTGTATGTTACTTTAGTGTTTCATTGGAATAAAACAGAATTATAAATATTGTGACCTATTGAATTTGAAACCAAAAATCAAACCTTTGAAGCTGAAATGTATGTGGAAATATTTGACAATCCACATATCCGTCAAAATGCATGAACAATACATAAATGTTAGCCTATTAGCCAGTTGCTGGTTACTCCGAAAGCCAATGGAGGGAAATAGTGGCCACCTGCGGAATAGTGTTTGCACCTCAAAAAGAAACGTCTCTTGCGTGAGACCTTGTCATTCACCGTAATCATTTAGTAAATAATGTTTTTGTGCAATCTGCCTTTACATTTTTTTTAAGTGCCCATTACTTTTCTTAGGCTTTCATAAGGATTCATTTAAAGCACCTTTTGGTTTTCTTAACCTAGTAGCAGGATAATTTAGGATATTATTATTACCCTGTTGTTAAAATGGCCTTACATTTGGTGAAGAGCGCATTATGACTTGTTTAGGACTCGAAACTCAAAGTTTCGGACATGGGACTTGACTTGAACTTTGTCAGTCTTGACTTGAGTCTTGACTTGAGTCTTGACTTGAGTCTTGACTTGAGTCTTGACTTGAGTCTTGACTTGAGACTTGACTTGTGACTTGACTTGTGACTTGCCTGTCTTGACTTGGACTTGACTTGGGACTTGAGTGCAAGGGCTTGAGACTTACTTGTGACTTGCAAAACAATGACTTTGTCCAACCTCTGCTAGAGGGTGTTAGCGTGCTGTGTTCAGTAGCGTGCCTCAACTAGAGGGTGTTCGTGTGCTGTGTTCAGTAGCATGCCTTTACTAGAGGGTGTTAGCGTGCTGTGTAGCCTGCCTTAACTAGAGGGTGTTAGCGTGCTGTGTTCAGTAGCGTGCCTTAACTAGAGGGTGTCAGCTTGCCGTGTTCAGAGCTGTGCTTTAAGTTTAAGCTATGGTTAGCCCTGCATGTGTGTAGGATTCTATAAATTGAAACCGTTATTGGCAGCCTTGGTGTGGCTGGCCGCTCCAATTGATTGTAGCTCTCCTCACCTATTTTATGGATTTGTATATTTATGATTGCTGAATAAAGATTGTTGTGTTTGTGGTGATTCAGGCTGCACATTAATAGCAGTTATTTCCTGCTAAGTGAGAAACCCACAGGCATTTATTACATTATTGACAGGGGAACGCTATAATTCTGCGCTGTCTTACATAGTAACAGAGCCCCCCTACTTTCAAAATGAAATCTCTCAAACAAACATAATATTATTTATAGACAGAAATTGTGTCAATAAAGAGGCAACAAACAGGTTATTTTTCCCCATTTAAAAAATATAATTTGACAGTGAAATTCGCCGATAACTTAGAATACAACGTTCTACATAAAACTCGCTAAGGGAACGCTATTTGACAGCAACATTCTCCGCAGTTGGCTATATTGTCCCGCAATGAAAGCGGAATGGATTTATTTGGAGATTGATGATCTGCCAAAATGTGTGTATTTGATTAATTCAAGGGCTTGATAAACCTTTGAAGTGAAGGTGTCAATAAATGAACAAAAAATGATAAATATGGTCTACTGATTCTTAATCACAAAACTAATGATCAGTCAGGAATTGGTGTGTTTTTGAATACTAATGCTACAAATAGTTCTTCACAGAAAAGAACACACAAGAATCATAACTCTCCTTTACAATAAATAACTCACTAAATGTTTACAACTGGGTAGGTGAGCCGCTCGCCTAAGACGCTTTAAAAACCCCTGTCAACAAACGGGGTCTGTAGAGTAGTCCATGTGCTGCGGTAAGGCAGTCACATTGGACGCATCACAGCCGCATTTGCTCAGGCCGTTTTTTTGCGCCCTAACTACACCCGTAGTTTTGACCCTATGGTTTCTGTTCCAACGCCGACAGGTCCAGCATAATAGCTGTGGTGCACGTGCATGCAGCTGAGTGAGTGGTTCACGTGTTATATTTTTAAATATCATTCTTAATTGTTTTTTGCACTTATTGAAATGGGGAGAGAGGGTTAGAGAGAGCACAACGTGTCAGTATTATATATTATGGATAAGTCAGCCGTTTCCTAACACAGTGTTTCCCCTAACCACCACTGTAATGTTGGTTTTGATGTAATGAACGCTACCATAACAATCTGGATATGGAGTTAACATTATTTCCATGGACTCTATTATGTCACTCTCCCTTCTAACAAATTGTTATACATCTTAGATGTCCCACAACTTTGGGATAGTCTACTTGTGTTTTTACTGGAGTGCCAGAGGGATTCATTATCGAGAGGTTGGGCTTCTTAAAGTATGTCATATGAATCTTATCAGTGTACAAAATGTAAAAAAAATTATTTAAAAATATATCTAGAATTCGCCCATTTCTATCATAAACAAATGCAGAGAAGATGCATTCTTTTATCACAAGTGGCATAGACGACTGCAACGTTTTATTCTCCAATCAAGCCAATTAAAGCTGCAAATGGTTCAGAATGCTGCAGCTAAAGTTCTGAATAGGACTACAAAGAGAAATATTTTGAATTCAAACAGGGTCAAAAGGAGGGAGCATAGCAAAAGGTTGTAGCCTGTGTTATCGGTGTTGTTTTACAAACATACCGTTTTTTTCATTTCTTTGAAACATAGTTTTTGTTTAGTTCTCTCACTCTGTAATGTAAAGCGCATCGAGCTTGTATGAACTTCACTATACAAATACAAATTCTCACAGTCCAAAAACATGCAGGTTAATTGGTGACTCTAAATTGCTCGTGAGTGTGAATGTGAATGTGAGTGTGAGTTATTGTCTGTCCCTATGTGTCGGCCCTGTGATAGACTGGCGACCTGTCCAGGGTGTACCCCGCCTTTCGCCCTGTGTCAGCTGGGATAGGCTCCAGCCCATTGACCCTGCTTGTATGCTAACTTGGATGGATGGATGGAAATACAAATTATCATTATTATTCTTTCTTGAGAAGGGGGCAAATGCCAAGCTCACGGAAAACAAAAGTAGCTGAATATAAATTACCTGACTTAAGTTGTTTAATTAATTTCCCTAATTCCTCATGCTTTAATCGACTATAAATCCACATTTCAAAGCTGATTTAAAAAATATATATTTTCAAGGGGAGCATCCCAGGGAGTATGCATCCCAGAATAATGCTTTAGAAGGTATCCCCAGTGCTCAACATGAACAGACACCCTTGTCGGGACACACTGATGTCAGCGGACGCGCTTTGGCACTGGCAGCACCGCTGACAAAATCCTATATGGGAAACACGTGTGTATACTTCATACATTTTTCACATCAAATTCACAGAAAGAGAATCAATTAACTTTCTTACCTTTACAATAACTAGTTTTAATTGTTACCCTTCTTGCACATTAAGGTAAATACCAATGCATTTATTAGTTAAATAAAGTAAATAGTAGTAAATAAAGTGTAGTTTATCTTTCCCTGCCAGAAAAAGTACAGTAAAATGTGTAACATTAAAGTGGTTATATTTACTCATGTTCCCCACTGTTTCCTACACTGGATCATGGCTTTGTATTACTTGTGTTATTCTACAGTGTTTGTCCATTGTTTTGAATGCACTTCTGTTGCACTTATCAACCATGTTCCATTTTGTGTCTAAATATGGAATTCTGCATGTAATTGTGGGCTGGTTTTTGCATACCTACTAACAGTATAAATATTGCACTAAATTAGTAGATTCATAATATTTTCTGAAGACCGGTCAAGAAAGTTTAAAGGGGCCCTATTATTCTTTTTGGGTTTTTCTCTTTCCTTTAGAATGTTATGTAGCTTTTTTGTGCATGTAAAAGGTCTGAAAAGTTACAAAGCCCATACATACTCCACGCCAAAGGGAGCTACTCTCTCTCACAGAAAACACAGCTCCTGAACACCTCGTTTGTAGTCCGGCGTTTTCTTCCGTAACTTATACGTCACTAAGTCACACATTTGGCCGGTTGGTTTGGCCATGTCGAGAAAGCACTATTCCAGATAATTAATACCCAATCAGATAATCGCTATTCCAACTGCTGGCTTGAAACATGGAACACTCAGACAGTTGAAAGATTAAATTAACTATGTAAACTGTAAGGATGAAGTAGTTTTAATAAGACATAAGTGGGGAGAGGGTCCTAGTGAAAAGGCTTCCTGTCTCAAACCAAATCAGACAGGACTAAATTTAAGACTACAAAAACAGCACAATGAAACTAGATGCAGTGGATTTTATTGGATGAATACAGCAACCTGAACAGGGCTCCTAGCTGGCCTTCTTGGTCATGCAGCCAACTATGGCGCGACAGAACTGAGATTCACGGAAGGCTTTGAAGAGACCCTTGTGGGGCTTGTCCCGCTTCTCCTTTTTGGAGGAAGGAACACACCAGCAGGGGGCGCTTGTTGCCACAATCTCAACAGGAGCACGTGGAGCTGGCGGGTGAGAGGGTGGTGGGGTGGGGCAGATTAGCAATAATCTTTTATGTGATTATATCTTCCTAATCATATAATAATGTGGATCTAGTAACTGATGGTAAAAGCTGTGTTGTACAACATAGTCCATAAGTAGGATGTTTGTAGCTGTGTGTATGTCCATGTTACTCCTTAAGCTACAGGTTGTATTGAGGTCTTACCCATGGACGCATCCTCATCTTTGGAAATAGGAGTGGAGTCTGTTGTCACTTCCAGCTTCCTGGCCTTCTTTACAGCACGCTCGTACTTCATAGAAGGGAATAGATTAGGGCATAGCAAACAACAAAGACACACATAGACTAAAAACGTCTCATACTTACGTAGTTGGGCTGTTTATTTGTGCGGCCTATTTTGATAGTGATTTGTACGTTAGTCATTTTACCAGTAATTTGAGCTTTGCCTTGCTGTAACAGTAAATAGAAATACACACCTTCCAGTTGTTGAAATGCTCTCTGAGCCTGGCCAAACCTTTTTTCTGGGTCTTGGCAGGGACAACAGGAGCAGGAAAGTCAGACGACTTGACAGAAGTTGCCTTGTCGTTTCTGTCTACAGAGCTGTCAGCCGACACTTCCTCACTAGTGAGAGTGTCTCGGCTGAGAGTGTGAAAGCTGCTGTCTGTCAGTTCAGTATCCCCGGAGGCGACTCTGGCGGTGGGTATGACCACATAGGGCTTCAACGTGCCTTGTTTGCTCTCGGAGGAGGTTGCACTGGTGCTGGGATTGTCCAGGCCGCTGTGGGCGGATGGATTTGTAACGGCCGAGATAACCTGGTGAACCAGGACTGTGGTGTACAGGCTGACCGTGTCGTCATAGCTACAGTAGTAGCCAGAGGAGGGCGAGGAGCGGGAGGAGCTGCTGGAGCTGGAGTCCGACTGGCTAGAATAGAAGACGTCGTCTTCACCCAGGCACCAGGATGGCGGAGGGATGAGCACAGACACCAACAGCTGTTTGACTGCCTCTTCAGTGTAGGAGAAGATCAGGTCTGAGGTGAGCTTCTTAAGAGTCTGGCCTGCTCTTCTCACCTCCGCTCTGGAGAGCACAGAGTCAGAGTTGCTCTTACCTGCTGGAAGAGAAATGAAGAAACTTCCCTCGCTCTTCAGCAGGGTCTGGAGCTTACCGACCAGCTCCTCAGTGGTGTTCTGGAGGCCCCCCGAGCTACAAGCTCTTCCAGCCTGGCAAGAGTAGCTGTGGCTGAAAGGTCATCCGGAGAGGAGCCTTTGGAGCCCGAGTCAGTCATAAGCTGGCTCCTGGAGCTGCTGCCCTTTGTCCTTTGACCTTCCAGGGATACATTTGAGGCTGCGCTGAGAATTTTAGACGTGGCGTCCAAGAGGGTAAGAAATTCTACATCCTCTTTGACATCATTGTCTTCAACCTCTGGCAGCTTCTCAATGTTGTCCAGTATGGTTCCTGCCAGTGCTTTAACGTGAGCGTTGTCTTCCTGGTTTCTGACTGCCACAAGGATTTGACTTAGGCTCTTTTTGGCTCGAGTCACAGTGTTGTTGCCTGTCTGGCTCACCTCGGCCGACTTATGTAAGGCAAAACAGTTCTTTATTTTCTCCTGCAGCTTGAGGGACAATTGTTGAGCTGTGCCACACATTTCCTCCTCAGACACCTCCATGACGCTGGGTTTCCCAGCACACCCACTGCCCTGCAGCATCCTCTTCACACCGCCAACCACTGTATCGAGAATGTCCCTGGCAGCCTTCTCCAGGCAGCCATGGGCAGGCTCCGAGTCTGCTACCCCAGCATCAAGGCTTCGAGAGGGGCAGAGGCATTTCTGCAGGAGTAGGTTCAGTCTCTGTGTGGCGGTGGTTTGAAAAGTCTCAGAGGCCAGGGTCTCTGTCATGTCCGTGGGTGAGACGAGGAGCGTCTTCAGCGACGTGGAGGAGCCCACAGCCGAGGTGTTGTCCAGAGACGACATGATGTCACCGATCATCACCGAGGCAGCCAGGGAAGTCTCAGACCTGACGAGGGGCGCAGCCTGTGTCGGAGCCACCTCCCCCTCAGAAATATCCGACTCCTGGACTGAGGAGAGCAGATTTTTGACAACATTGCTGATGGTGGTGTCCAGGAAGTGGTCACTAACCGAGAGTGGGATAGGCTCAGCAGGGCTGCTCTCGCTCTGACCCTTGACCTTGGGAGTGATGACCGCCAGGACGCGTGAGTAAAAGTCACTCAGCCTGTCCTGCAGCTGGTGAACAAACTTCTGTGCCGTGGACATGGACTTGGCCTTTGTGAGTGCTTGGTCAGCCACCTGGTCGTTGTCAGCGACAGCGGTGATGAAGAGCTCGACAACGTCTTCGGCCTCCTTAGAGAGAGGGACGACGTTGAGCGACATCACAACCAGCTGTGGCAAAGTCAGAGAGGGACCAACCAGGGTGGAAATGTCCACAAAGGACTGTAGAAGAGCCGCACTCACAGACTCTTTGGCCTTTGCCCTGAAATCTGGGCTGTCGATGTTAGCCATGGTGCTGGTCCTGCGGCTGGGCACCGGGCTGGTCTGGGGAGATACCTGAACTACGGCCAGCTGTTCCTCAATGGGAGACGCAGTTCTGCTGGAGCTAGTGAAGTTCTCCAGTTGGTCCACGATTTCTCCAACAACTTCCCTTGCCTCCAGAGAGATAGCGCCCTTGGAGTACACACCGGAGACAGAGGGGGACTTTTTTGCCAGCCCAGTCTTCAAGGAGCCCAAGATCTCCCAAACGACCATGTTGGCTTTCTCGTCCACATTGTCTGAGTCGGACAACCCTTTAGGGGTCAAACCTAACTCTTCCGTGGTAACGGAACCCGTTTTAAAGAACCCAGCTAGTGTTATCTTTAGTTTGTGCAGGATGCTCCTAGAAGCTGAAGCAATCCTCTCATTGGTGGTGGGACGGGTGCTTGGCTCCCCTGTCGTTAGGGAGTGGCCCTCGCCAACGCGGTCGTCGGGGCTGGACGGCTTGGCCCTGTCTTCAACCTCCACAGCCATCGCCACTTCCTGGGCGTGGGTCTCCACATCCGAAACAAACGCCTCGACTAGTCTCAACGATTCCGTTTCAAAGTCTACCTCATCCAGAGAAGGGGTGGGTGTTTGGTCCACGTTACTGCGGGAGGTCTGAGGGGTCAATTGTGGCGTTCTCAGGGCTCTCATTATAACCTCACTGACGGTTTTGGTGGCACGGCCTTGGAATGTCGGGCTGGACAGCTTCCTCAGAGTATGGATTTCCTGCACCATGGTGGTTTCTACATTGTTGATGCTACTTGCCCGCAGACAAAAGTACATTGAAGAACATCCTTATATTAGTTCATGCATTATTCAACTAACAAACATTTCAAACTAAACTGAGTATATAGATAGCTTCAGTGAACTCAAAAATAAGATATTTGCAGAAAATTAATCACTCCCATCTCCTTAATCAATACAGTGTTCTGAACACTACATGGAGACACAACCATGTGGTGCAAGCAACACTCAGTGAATGAGGTCATAAAGGAATGGCACCCTGTTTCCTAACAGACTGAGAGACAACAGCCAAGTGCTCCATTGAATTAACACAGAGCAGCTACAGCTCTTGCTGATGTAAACTAAAGTATCAGTTAAGTATTCTTTGGTGCAACTAACATCTTAACAGAATTTTAGGACCAAATCGCACATTCATAGGAATAGGACCAACGGGTAATAACAGAACAACATCACCATAATAAAACAATATATTGGCCATTACCTTTGTGTCTTTTCATGCTCAGGTTCACTTGCTGCCAGCTCAAAGGTGGGGGAGGTGCTTGTGCAGTGATCCTGAAGAGCAGAGATCAACCTGTCTGTATAGTCGGTCAGATCGGGGTCGTTGGTCGGTGAGGACCCCACACTTACTCCAGGTTTGTAGTGTTGATCAGGCACAACACCAGCCACCCTGCAGGCTTCCATCAAACTCCCCAGGACCTCGTTGCTGCAGCGTTCAATCTCCTCGTCAGCAATTTCTTCCTCGTCCATTTTACCCAGGGTGATGTTGGCCTGCAGCAGTTGTGGTTCAGACGGGACTTTTTCTTTGGACTGGCCCCGTGGCAGATCGGGGGTGACTGACGCCTTGGCACAGCAGGCAACAGGAACCAACAACACTCTGACCCTCGTCTGAATGCTCAGGTACAATCTCAGTGCGTCACGCTTGACCCTGGAACCAAATGGCTCTCTTTCAACAGCCGCGCCTTCTGCCTGGAACCTGTCAGACACTTCCGTCACGTCCTTAACAAAGCCGTCTACGAGCGCAGAGGCGATGGACTCGGCCCGGGACGCTGACCGGCGGTCAGACACGGGGCTCCAGGAGTTGATGTCGGGGCAGCTGACAGATGTGATGAGAAGCAGAGAGACAGAGGGGGAGGGGCTGCTTTTCCTCAGTATCTCGCTGACTGATTTGGCTGCAGAGAGATGGAACATGGGGTCACTCAGGATCTCCATGTTCTGAGTCAGCACTGAACCCAGAGTGATTCTAGAACCCTGGGGGCACAGTGGAGGCGTCGCCTCGGCAACGGAGGAATGGCCACCGGTCTGACAGCGGCTCTTAGGGTGGCAGCAGATCATCTTCCTGCCGAGTTCCAGAAGCAGATTAACAGTCTTCTGACCTTTCCCTATGCTGTGCTCCTCTACGGAGGCCATGCTGTCCACTATGACCTCCATGACCGCTCCAATCTCAGGGGCAGTCCTGGTGGAGGTAGAGGGGGTGGCGTCCAGGCTCTGCTCCTTAGTGGCCACGGTTATCCCAAAATACCTTCTCAGAGGGTCAGCAGGCCGGGTGCTTCAGGGCAAACAAATTCACAACTTATTTGAAATAAATTACCTTGTTTACATCCTTCATGCACATCCAAATACAAAATTGTGGGTTTTACAAAATAGTCATAATGTCAGAAAAGTGTAGAGAAGTTAGTAGCTGAATTTTATTTTTAACACGCATTATATAGGCTATAAATCCACAGCAACCATGTATCCTTCAAATAATACATTTTCTTACCTGTCTTTGCTGCTTGATTGGGAGCTAAAGTTTGACTCCAGGGCTGCTCTTTCGGTATTATCAAGCTCAAGAATCGCCGTGAGAGCAGGCAGCAGTATCTTGAATACTGTCTGCGCTGCCACATCAATCACCATTTTGGAATTCTTGGCGAAAAGAGCTCTGGTGCTCTGCAGAGAAAGGGGCAAGTGAGTTAGTTGCAGTGAAAAGTGACACATATTTTACCAAAATAAAATAAATAAATAAAATGTATAGTTAAACTCACAGGGTCTCTAATTCCACTACGGAGACTTCTCCACTGCCTGTGGGAGAGACAGGGAATATTTTATAAACAGTTCAGTAGAAAGGCACAGAGGCTTGACAAACAGAATTTCACTTAGCACAGTCAGGTGTTGGACTTACGCATCATCTAGGCAGTTGAGAAACGTCAGGAGCACAGGATAGCAAACGCTCTGGTAGTCTCTATCTGACTCCATCGCGATCTGGTTCTCCAGGAACTTGATGATGGGTTGCCGGTCCTTAAAGGTATTCTGCCTCCTAGACGCCAGTGTCTCAGATGATTCTAAGGGGAGGAAATTAACATAGTTAGTCTTTTCATTATGTTTAAAATCTATGATCCATTTTAGGGGAACCACATATCAAAGGAAATATTCTATAGCTAACACAAAATAAATGAACGAACAAATAAATGCTAGATGTTACTCTTACTGCACATCAGACATCCCACACAAAATGTATTGGTTTAATTTCACATGAGCAAAGATAACTTTACGATAGCACAATGAGTTTCAGTTATTTTTCTGTGAACTTGCTCAAACATCACCAACCTTCATCTGGACTGCCACCCGCATCATTACTGTTCCCGTTTCTTTTCCAGAACTGAATGAGCAACAAAGTACAACATTGTTATCCACAGTAGTGACAATATAGTACAGAACAGCATACCACACCAATGATCTGTAGAAAATTGCAAGTATTATTTCTTATCCAAACTGTTTTACCTTAAGTGGCCTTGGCATTTTTTCAGTATCTCCTTGTAGGGAGGTCTGCCTTGATAATCTGAACACAAATAAAATAACATTATTTATTTTCATTATTTCAAACCGAAAAGGACTTTAACTCCTTTTCAGCAGTGTCCTGTTTAAAAAGCATGCAATATGTAGCCTAAATATATATGCACATTTAAACAACTTTTAAATAGTTTGAAAGGAAAATGAATGATGTCTCAGCACAGCCTCAGACATAATATTAGCTCACTAAAAAAGCCATGCAAACATTTTACATTGACAGTTATAATTACCTTGCTTTGCTTAATATGTTTTTGCCTAAAATATATTCCGCTGTTAGTAGGCTAATTGCTAGTGGTCTGGGCCAGAAGAACAACGTGTTTGCTTTGCCACCAAGAGTTCGATCGAACGTTCCGATTTTTTTGTGACGCAATAATCATCGTTGCTCTGGGTTGCATGGTAGTCCCGAAGTCATCAATATAGCCTTGTATGAATCTGAGTAAGCCCTACAGCCCCCCACCCACACCCCAACGTATACTGTTGTCATATGACTCACGTTGTCAGGTTCAGCGCAGAATGCAAACGTTAACTTTCCGACTTGCAAGCCTCCCACCACGAACCCCGCGGGCATGTGGTCAGGCGCTATTCACTCGGTCGTGGGGCAAAGCTGGGCCTGCATATCTCATTGCGAGTCACCTGCCACAGTGGCACCACTATCTTTATGCAATTTCTCCTATTGACTAGTGTAGCTTGAGCCAGAATGGATCGCTTTCTCCCTCCCATCCCCGTTCGTCCACAGTCAGACACCGCGTGGTAACAACTGTCTCTGCCTATCGTGCTATATTGTGGACCGGGGTTCGTAACCGGTAGCCCAACGGGCGCGGACGATTGGAGAGAAAGCGGACCACCATGCACAACTTGCACAAGTCAACATTGCTTTGCATACAATTGGGCAGCTGGACATTGACGAAAAATGTGCATAACTTTACTTAGGCTAGCTGAGGTTAGCCTACATATACTCTTAATTAGTTAGATTAAAAAACATTTGTGAATAGATATGCCGCTGCCAAAACGGCCCAGTTATCTTACCGTTCTGTCCCTTGATCTTCTGTAATGCAACTTGACGTGATTATATCCGTTGCTCCTCCAATGGTTTGATTAACGGCTGTGATTGCAAATTCGGTGAACTCTTAACTTTATACTCTACCATCAATTGTGACATCACAATGTCGTTACGTCATCTGTAAAATGGTCAATCCTTTTCATTGCAGTAGGTAGACTATGCCATTATACAAGAACAGTAACAATATAATTATCATTAATTGTGTTTATTATACGGACATTTACTATATAGCCCAATGGCATGGCCAAGAGGCTACAGTTTAATATATGCGTGATATGCATACACATCAATTCAAAGTCAGATGATAGTTTAATCTCTCATTAAATGTAACAAAGCACACGACCATTAAGCTTTTGTCATGCGTTAAGGTCGACGGCAGGCCTACACATTTTTGATGAAGTACGTCCATACATTGTGTGAAGAAATTTGAAAGACGAACATTAATAAACACTTTTTTTTTTATTACCTGCCTTGTAAATTAAAGGGGAAATTCCCACAATTTTTTTTATAAAACATCAATAAAACAGTGACTGGTGAAAGAAAGTAGAGGTTTGAGGAACTATGGATTAGGCAACAAACATAGGTATTGTTTTACCGTTTAAATTTTTTTATTTCACAGTGAAATTCGCCCATAACTTCTAGAATACAACGTTCTACATAAAACTCGCTAAGGGAACGCTATTTGACAGCAACATTCTCCGCCAAAAGTTGGCTATATTGTCCTGCAATGAAAGCGGAATGGATTCATTTGGAGATTGAGGATCAGCCAAAATTGGCATATGTTTATTTGATTAATTAAAGGGCTTGATAAACGTTTATAAAGTGTAGGTGTCAATTAATAAACCAAAAATAACAAATAAGGTCTACTGATCCTTACTCACAAATCGAATGATCAGTCAGGAATTGGTGTGTTTTTGAATACTAATGCTACGAATAGTTCTTCACAGAAAAAACACAAGAATCTTAACTGTCCTTTACAATAAATAACTCACTAAATGTTTTCAACTGGGTGAGCTGCTCACCTAAGACACGTTTTAAAAACCCCTGTCAACAAACGGGGTCTGTAGAGCAGTCCATAGAGGCAAGGTAAGTCCTGTAGAGGTAAGGCTGTCACATTGGACGCATCACGGCTGCATGCTCAGGCCGTTTTTTTGCGCCCAAACTACGCAGCAGTTTTGACCCTGTGGTTTCTGTTCCAACGCCAAAGGTCCAGCATAATAGCTGTGGTGCACGTGTATGCAGCTAAGTGATTGGTTCACGTGTTAAATTTTAAATTATTATTATTGTGATGCATCAGTGATGACGCATCACATCTTGTTACCGGTAAGTCATATTATTATGATGTGATGCATCGTCAGATGCAGGACATATTGTTACCGGAAAGTCATATTATTATTATTATTATTATTATTATTATTATTATTATAAGGCCTATTTTTGGCGCCTTATTGACGCCCGTAGTTGTGACCCAATAGATTCCTTTCCAGTGCCCACATGTCTTGGGTATTGCAGTCCGTTGCGCTTACATACAGCTAAATGATCGGTCACGTGTTATATTATATTTTTGAATTATTATTTTTAATCGGTTTTTGGCCCCATTGAAATGAATGGCGTGAGAGATTTCACGGGTATATACCACCATCTAGCGTTGATGTTATGTAGTTGCAAGTTGTTATGTTAAGCTATACTGACTGTCTTGGCTTGCAGCATTGGCTTGCAGCAATGAATGACTCGTCTGTTTATTATGTGATTGCCTCGTAAGACGCAATTCTGTTATCCTTAAGTTTTATAATTATTATTATAATAATAATAATACAAGCCCCATTTTCCGGCACCTAAATACAGGTCTGCATTTCGCTTCCATTGCAACGGCAAAATGTCAGTTCGAATGCCACGGACAGACTGCGCTTTTACACAGCTAATTAATCTGTCCACTAGTTACTTTTTAATTGCCTCTTTTACACGCTTAATTTGCCATTGACAATGAATGGGACAATTAATGTATACTGTCATAGTGGCCGCAATAAAATGTATAGGCTACATGTAGCTTATGTTAGTCAACATTTTATTGTGGTCACTAGATGGCAGTATACACAAGGGTATCATTCGGCAGTACACACAAGGGTATGATTCATTTTGGTCCTTCAGAAGTGGGATAGCTAACTCACAAATAACAACAATACCGCGGCAAACAGTTCTGGACATCTGCACGAATGCACCTGTGAGTATGTGACGGGGTCACCATATCGCTAATTATTCCAGTTAGCTAGTTTCTAGTTAGCATCAGCACCTAGCCAAGCACCTAGATGCTTCCCCTATCCTGCAGTAATGAACGACAATTACATGGTGTTTCTTGTTCACTAGCAATGTAGCAAATGAAGACGTTTTGCACCCATGCATTGAAATGAATAGAGAGCGCAGTAGCCTACATGTTCCATCTGTATGGTTGTAGCGCTCATCGTTCAGTCTTGTTAGATATCTGGAACAAGTTACTGTATGTTTACAGTAGCCCTATTGAAGTGTTGGAGAAATAACGATGGTGGATCTAGTTATGGATCTAGAGCTTGTTTCGGAAGTACAGTTAGCTGTTAGGATGAATAGAAGATATTGCATTACATTGTCATAAAATGCATTCTAATAAAATAGATTAGTTCATTCCGCAAAAATCGTGCCTTCATAATATCGCCCATTTCCCATAAACTACGTTTATTTCTACAGTATGATTTTGGTAAATTTATAGTGTGTTGAAATGCAGGTGAAAGAAGAAGAATAATGCAATAAAGTTATAATGCCCAAGCTATTACAGGAAGAGTTTTACACAGCGCTATTTGGCTGACCCTCGATCCACTTCGTTTAAACTCTACTGTCATTGTGGATAGTTTGAGTGATTTTAATACTTATTAAATTAATTTAATACATGTGCAAACATATAGAGTTTAGAGAACAAAAATAAATAAATAATAACACTAAACATTAGTAGGCTACTTAATGGGCTGCCTCTAATGAATAGTATGAGGTAGCCCATTTTGACAGGGAGAAATTACTGCTCATGCGCTACCCTGTTTTGAACTAAATGCATACTTTTTGAACACATTAAAGCATTGTTGGTGAAAGCCCGACCTTGTTGGAAATAAAACCAAACGGTAGTACTTCATCGTCATATGTGTCCACCATTATATTATGATGAAGAGGCACTACCGATCTAGCCTCCCTCCAAATGGGCTGCCTCTAATGAATAGTATGAGGTAGCCCATTTTGATTTAGGGAGAAATTACTGCTCATGCACTACCCTGTTTTGCTCATTGCATTACCCTTGTTGGAAATTGAACTATCGTCATATGTGCATTATATTATTGAAGAGGCACTACCACGCATAAGCCCCCTTGTCAACAAACAGGGTTTGGACCGCAGTCCGCTTGTGCTGCAGGGGTAGGTTCTGTGCGCTATGGCGGTCAGTCGAATGCATCACATCGCATTTGCGCAGGGAAATGCATTTCCAGTTATTATTATTAGGCCTGTTTTTTGCGCCTTATCAACGCCCGCGGTTTTGACCCAATCGATTCCATTCCAGTGCCCACATGTTTTGGGTATTGCAGTTCACTGCGATTACATATAGCTAAATGATCGGGTCACGTGTTATATTTTTTATTATTATTTTTAATCGGTTTTTGGCCCCATTGAAATGAATGGGGAAGAGGATCTTGACTGGCATAGAGATTTCACGGGCATATACCGCCATCTAGCGTTGATGTTATGTAATTGCAAGTTGTTTTGTTGGGCTATACTGACTGTCTTGGCTTGTTAACTACAGCCAGGGCCGCCTTTACAATATAGGCGAACTAGGCAGTTGCCTAGAGCGGCACTCCCAAAAGGCTGCCAATCCGCCTCCTTGGAATTTTTCTGCCGCCCGCTCAAGCATGAAAAGTGGTTAGTTGATTTGAATTAAAACAAGCACAGAAGCACTAACACACACAAACCGAATGAACTTCTGATATGGCCAATCATGTTGCTGTGTATTTGTATTTTTTTTGGTGAGGGTGGTGCATGCCTCTTTCCGGCGTGACCAGCAAAGCGTTGCTAGGTCCATTTGTGATGTTTCTCACTCTTATGGAAGCAATGGAAGGATTCAACTGAAAATGTAAACTTGAAAATGCAAATGAAATTCAACAATAGTATTATCACTTTCCACATTTGTATGTGTTATTTGAGACAAAATGTAAATGAAAATGCAATAATCCCATTTGCATTGGCATTTTCAAATGCTTCAAAGGGCATACTGTGTCAATATTCAAATTCAAATGAAAAAGCTGTTTGACATTACATTTTCAAAGTCCTACCCCGCCATACTGCGGACAATATTCAAATGTTAATTCAAACTTGAAAATTAAAATGCAATATAAAAAATGTATCCTCATTTTTTATTTGTGCAAGCATTATTTTTGTCACAATTAAAATGAAAATGCAGTTGTCAAACAATATGAAAATGAAAAGAAAATCGCATTTGCCATTGCATTTTCAAAGACTTCATCTTCAGTCCTACGCTGTGCAGTGGACAATATTCAAATGCAATTAAGCGAATCAGAAAGTGAAAATGCTATTGTGGAATTGCATTTGCATTTTCAAGTTTACATTTTCATTTGAATAAAGTCCCTTATGGGCTTCCACACACTCTCTCTCTCTCGATAAAAATTATTAAAGGGAGGGTTCAAACAACACCATAGCTAAAAAAGGTTTAAACAGTTAAGTTATTCCCGGTCACAACGAGAAATGTGATTAAAAGGCAGTAACCTTCCCTTTAAAATTCTCACGTTTGGTTTACTTTTTCCTGTCTAGTTATTATCCGACACAACTGCCAAGTCTGTATGTTGACTAGAACAGAATTGAGAAGTTAGCGAGTCATCAGTAATAAAACGCTGGCGGTGTGGTGGTCTTTTCCTGCATGTCTGTTTAGTCAACATTTTGGTCACTAGCTGGCAGTATTCTCAAGGGTATGATTCGCCAGTATACACAAGGGTATGAATTCAGGGACGTCGTTAGGCTTGTTTTCTGAATAGCCCCGGATCGTGTTTTTTTTATGTAAGAAAAAAATAAAACATTGCCCATGATCTATTCATCTGTCATTCCAAACTTGCATAAACAATATGATAGTGTTGATTAAAGACGCAAGTACGCTATGTCCTGTGTGTGTAATTCAAGGCCCAGATCTACTTTACATTACTTGGCACACACACATTTTGTTTGAGCACGAGAAAGAGTGTGAGAGAGAGAGAGAGAGAGCGCCCTGGTTACAGCGCTTGTCATTTCGGCATCTAGCTAGCAAAGGAATTTATAAGGAACACAATCAACACGAAATGTAATGCAACAAGGCAAGAGCAAGGCTAGAGGATTTGGAGGAGGAAAAGTTATCTCCTGTTGCTACAGCAGATGAGTCAGGACCTGAGAGTGCCAGTCGAGTGTCATCCACAAGCTCAGGTTGGTGTAGTGGGCTCTAGCTATCTAGCTAGCTAGTCTAGCACAGAGCAGTGGTTCTCCAAACTTTTGACACAAGGCACTTGATTTTTCTATCTCGGCAACTGATTTGTCGATTAAACACGTATGTAGCTAGTAGCTACCACAATAACATAGTTCACTTTCAATAGCAAGCAGAAATATCAGGCTAGCAACTTGTCATGCTTTCATTGCCAGCAGAAGGCTGTTTAATGTAGCCTATTCACATAACCACTTATTTTAATAATAATACATGGGATTTATAAGCGCCCTTCTAGTAACTCAAGGACACAGGATAATATTATTGCTATTATTATTATATTATTTACAAAGTAAATTACTGCATTAACCTAGAGGAATATGTCTACTCAGTGAGTCCCTGCCATGTAAAATTATTTGTTGTGAAGAAGACAACTATTTCTATAATTTTTTGCTATTTTATCAAGTACCGGAGCACACCAGTAATCCCCCCATAATAATTATGCACTATAATTGCAAACAACGCACTGCAGCTATGGATGTGGGGGGTGTTACAAATTGTTGGGTTAAAGTATTGACAATCCCGAACATTTAAACATAAACCTTGGTTTCGTTAGCCATGCCAATACAGTTTTTGATTCACGTTTCTATTACTAATGTAACCAACCATGCTGTTAGATCATCATTATTTGTATTATTATTATTAGACTACAAGTTTAGGGAAGCCTTCTAGGCAACATATGACGCCTACACTGACGCCTATGGCTGTCAGTCTTTTTTGACCGCAGATTATCCAGGTTGGCCGAAAGACGTATACATTATACAAAGGCAATGCAACACTAGATTCAATTTTGGCATTATGGAACGTCATACCCTAAGCCATGTCAGCTTGCACGGTTATCAAGACAATAGACATAATGTACGTCCACGTAGCTAAGTGATCGGTTCACGTGTTATTTTCTTATTATTTTTAATCTGTGTTTTGCGCCCATGCATTAAAATGAATAGAGCGCGCAGTAGGCCTACAAGTTCCATCTGTATGGTTGTAGCGCTCATCGTTCAGTCTTGTTAGATATAAACTTATCTGGAACAAGTTATATGATAGGTGTTTACAGTAGCCCTATTGAAGTGTTGGAGAAATAATGATGGTGGATCTAGTTATGGATCTAGATCTTGTTTCGGAAATACATTTAGCTGTTAGGATGAATAGATGACATTGCATTACATTGTCATAAAATACATTCTAATAAAATAGATCCATTCCGCTTAAACCATGCCTTCATAATATCGCCCATTTCCCATAAACTAGTTTATTTCTACAATATGATTCTGGTAATTAATAGTGTGTTCAAATGCATGTGAAAGAAGAAAATAATGTGATAAAGTGATTATGCCCAAGCTATTACAGGAAGAGTTTTACACAGCACTATTTGGCTGACCCTCGATCTATTTCGTTTAAGCTCTACTGTCATTGTGGATAGTCTGAGTGATTTTAATACATATTAAATTAATTTAATACATGTGCATACATATAGAGCTTAGAGAACAAAAATAAAAATAAACGTTGGTAGGCTACTTAGCCATCGTATATGTCCGCCATTAAATTACAATGAAGCAGCACTGCCAATCTAGCAGCGGCGCCATAAGGACTACAAGAATGGGGGGTGCGAGACGGGGTGTTTTCTGAAAATATAAACCTTGGCCCAAAAAGTTACCAGCCTTAGCAATGCAAGATCCCGTGGCCCCCCCAGTTCCGGCGCAGCAGTAAGCGCCCCCTGTTAACAAATAGGGTCTGGACTGTAGTACACCTGCGCGCTAAGGCAGTCAGTCTAAAAGCTGCGACGCATCACATCGCATTTGCTCAGGGAAATGCATTTTGTAGTTCTTAATTGTTTTTTGCCCATATTGAAATGGGGAGAGAGGGTTAGAGAGAGCACAACGTGTCAGTATTATATATTATGGATAAGTCAGCCGTTTCCTAACACAGTGTTTCCCCTAACCACCACTGTAATGTTGGTTTTGATGTAATGAACGCTACCATAACAATCTGGATATGGAGTTAACATTATTTCCATGGACTCTATTATGTCACTCTCCCTTCTAACAAACTGTCATACATCTTAGATGTCCCACAACTTTGGGATAGTCTACTTGTGTTTTTACTGGAGTGCCAGAGGGATTTATTATCGAAAGGTTGGGCTTCTTAAAGTATGTCATATGAATCTTATCAGAAAAGTGTCATTTTTTTATTTAAGAAATATATCTAGAATTTGCCCATTTCTATCATAAACAAATGCAGAGAAGTTGCATTATTTTATCACAAGTGGCATAGACGACTGCAACGTTTTATTCTCCAATCAAGCCAATTAAAGCTGCAAATGGTTCAGAATGCTGCAGCTAGAGTTCTTAATAGGACTACAAAGAGAAATATTTTGAATTCAAACAGGTTTAAAAGGAGGGAGCATAGCAAAAGGTTGTAGCCTGTGTTATCGGTGTTGTTTTAAAAACATAATTTTTTTTTCATTTCTTTGAAACATAGTTTTTGTTTTGTTCTCTCACTCTGTCATGTAAAGCGCATTGAGCTTGTATGATATTCACTATACAAATACAAATTCTCACAGTCCAAAAACATGCAGGTTAATTGGTGACTCTAAATTGCTCGTGAGTGTGAGTTGTTGTCTGTCCCTATGTGTCGGCCCTGTGATAGACTGGCGACCTGTCCAGGGTGTACCCCGCCTATCGCCCTGGGTCAGCTGGGATAGGCTCCAGCCCCCCCGCGACCCTGCCAAGGTAAATAAGCGGTATAGCTAATGGATGGATGGATGGATGGAAATA
>JAPMUY010004148.1:0-29215 GCA_026901105.3 Galaxias olidus
TAGATTAGCCTTGCTGGGATTTGATGATGCTGCCATTACATGGTTTCAGGAATACCTCTCTGATATAACACAGTGCATAGATACTAAAGGTTTGAAATCAAAGGATGTAACCATAAAAAATGGTGTGCCACAAGATTTGGTATCAGGTCCTACATTATTTACACTTTATATTAATGATAGATGTGCCTCTGTAAAAGACTATAAAGTACATTTTTATGCAGATGATACCATTCTTTATTCCTGTGCTCCATTCATGGAACAGGCAATGTCAACCTGACAAGGGAATTTAATTGTGTACAGAAATTCCTTAGAAATCTAAGATTAGTCCTTAATGAGTCAAAAACTACATATTTGCTTTTTTCAGGGCCAAAAAGTTAGATT
This sequence comes from Galaxias olidus, assembly GCA_026901105.3. Lineage (NCBI taxonomy): Eukaryota > Metazoa > Chordata > Actinopteri > Galaxiiformes > Galaxiidae > Galaxias > Galaxias olidus. The sequence continues at coordinate 382 of JAPMUY010004148.1, forward strand.
ATAAGGCATATAACATTTGCTCCCTTAATGGGGCCCAAATTGAGCGTGTTGCAGTTTACAAATACTTGGAAATGTCACTAGAAAAGTTATCATTTAAGACGCATGTGCTTGAACTCACAAAGTTGAGGATCAGACTTGGAGCTCTATATAGAATAAGATCATGCTTTTCACTTGAAAACAGAAAGACAAAATATACTGTCTTGTCAGTTATGAATTACGGTGATATTGTGTGTATGCATGCAGCCCCAACTATTTTAAAGTCCCTTGATGCAGTTTACCACAGTGCTTTGCGTTTTGTAACTGGGGATAGTTTTAGAACTCATTGTACACTGTATACAAAAGTAGGATGGTCTTGTCTTAGTGAGAAAAACAGTCTCTTTTTTGTTTACAAGGCATTGCTGGGCAAGTTACCTTTTTACCATTCACACTCACGGGACAATATAATCTTTGAAAGCCGCAAAGTGAAAACAGAACTTGGTAAATCAGTTTTCAGTTTTTTTTGCCTCGGTCTTGTATAATTTGAATAAAACGCCTGTCCAAGGCATAACCAACGTAAATTGAGTGCTGTTCTTGAACCATTTTGAGTATATGCATGGTGTTGGTCTCTTTTGAAACGCAACACTCTGAAATCCCCCCCCCCCCCCCTGCAGTCAGAAGCAATGTATATGCTACTGGCATTGAGAAATAGAAACTTGAACACACTGAAATAGAAAGATTTGTATTTCCGCCTGAATTTTTTCTTGCAAACAGAGGCCTGAATATGACCAATCTGGGACCAATGAGCTGGAAAACACCATGGGACCACAGCATGGCGCCTTACCTAGTCCAACTTCAAATTTGATAAGAATATCACAGAAAATTAATATTTCACACAAGTTGTTCTAAGGGTAACTCTAGGCGTTTTTCTAAAAAGGCCACTTGGACACCTTGGAGACTCCAAATGACCTTTTTTACCAAAGTCACATACCTAGCTACAACTTTAGAATTTTGTATCTTTTCTCAATCCTGGTCTTGGGGACACCCTATCCTTCATGTTTTAGTTGTTTTCCTGCTCTCAATAAGGCATGTTCATTTGTGCATATAAAAGATATAATATATATATAAAAGAGTCAAAACAAGTGCTATGGTGGAAAAGTAGTTTATATAAAAACAAAGAATCAGAATCAGAATCAGAATCAGAATCAGCTTTATTGGCCAGGTATGCTTACATACTAGGAATTTGACTCCGGTGTTTATCTCACTCTCAATATACATACATGCAGTAGACAAACAATGTGCAGGGATAAAGTGCAAAGAGAAATAAGAAATAAATATAACTATGATAAAAACTATAATAAAACTATGGTAATGTACAGAATGATATGTATGATACCAAATATACAGAGTGTGCAAATATACAATGTGCAGCTTGTATAACTTAGTACAGTACAGTGAACGTTGTGTCCCAGGGTTATTGCACATGAGTGATCCAGGTACTGTGATACTGGTCTCAACTATTCATCATGGTGATGGCCTGTGGAAAGAAACTATTCTTGTGTCTGGTGGTTCTGGAGTACACTGTTCTGTAGCGTCTGCCAGAGGGGGAGTTGGAACAGTCTGTGACCAGGGTGTGATGGATCTGCAGTGATGCTTCCTGCCCGTTTCCTGACTCTGGAGATGTATAAGTCCTGGATGGAGGGCAGGTTAGCACCGGTGATTCTCTCTGCAGTCCTCACTGTCCGTTGAAGTTTGTTCTTGTCCTGTGTTGTGGCCGATCCAAACCACACAGTGATGGAGGTGCAGAGAACAGACTGGATGATGGCAGTGTAGAACTGGACCAGCAGCTCCTGAGGGAGGTCAAATTTCCGGAGCTGGCGCAGGAAGTACATCCTCTGCTGGGCCTTCTTGACGATCGTGTTGATGTTGGCCGTCCACTTCAGGTCATGGGAGATTGTGGTTCCCAGAAACCTGAAGGTTTCCACTGCAGACACCGTGCTGTTCTGAATGGTGATGGGGAGCAGTGTTGTCTGGCTCCTCCTGAAGTCCACTGTCATCTCCACAGTTTTGAGCGTGTTCAGCTCTAGGTTGTTCTGACCACACCAGAGGGCAGGCTGTTCAACCTCTCGTCTGTATGCCGACTCATCACCGTCCTGGATGAGGCCGATGACGGTAGTGTCGTCTGCAAATTTCAAGAGTTGAACAGACGGGTCTCCTGAGATGCAGTCGTTAGTGTAAAGGGAGAAAAGCAGTGGGAGAGCACACACCCTGTGGGGCTCCAGTGCTGATTGTCCGGGTACTGGATGTGATGCTCCCCAGCCTCACCTGCTGCGTCCTGTCTGTGAGGAAGTTTGTGATCCACTGACAGGTGGGAGCTGGTACAGTGAGCTGGGTGAGTTTGCTGTGGAGGATGTCTGGGATGATGGTGTTGAACGCCGAGCTGAAGTCCACGAACAGGATCCTTGCATAAGTCCCTGGAGAGTCAAGGTGTTGTAGGATGTGGTGCAGCCCCATGTTGACTGCATCATCCACTGACCTGTTTGCCCGGTAGGCAAACTGCAGGGGGTCCAGCAGGGGGCCCGTGATGTCCTTCAGGTGGGCCAACACCAGTCTTTCAAAGGACTTCATGACTACAGATGTCAGGGCGATGGGCCGGTAGTCATTTAGTCCTGTAATGGACGTTTTTTTGGGGACTGGAATGATCGTGGAGCGTTTGAAGCAAGAGGGGACTTCACACAGCTCCAGTGATCTGTTGAAGATCTGAGTGAAGATGGGGGCCAGCTGATCAGCGCAGACTTTCAAACAGGAGGGTGAGACGCCATCTGGGCCTGGTGCCTTCCTGATCTTCTGTCTGTGAAAGAGCCTGCTCACAACCTCTTCATTGGTCTTAAGTGCAGGTGGGGGATCAGACAGGAGGGGGGAGAGGGTAGCAAGTGGAGTGGGGTGTTGTTCGTTGTCCGAGCGGGTGAGGGGTGTGAATGTGGGGTTATCAAATCTACAATAGAACACATTCAGGTCGTCAGCCAGTTGATGGTTCTCTACATTGTTGGGGGATGGTCTCCTGTAGTTGGTGATGTCCTTCAGGCCTCTCCACACTGACGCCGGGTCGTTGGCTGAAAACCTGTTTTTCAGCTTCTCAGTGTAGCTCCTCTTTGCTACTCTGATCTCCCTGGTCAGTGTGTTTCTGGCCTGGTTGTACAGGATCCTGTCCCCACTTCTGTAGGCCTCCTCCTTGGCCTGGCGAAGCTGCCTGAGTTTTGATGTGAACCAGGGTTTATTGTTGTTGTATGTGCAGAAAGTTTTTGTTGGTACACACATTTCCTCACAAAAGCTGATGTAGGATGTCACAGTGTCTGAAAGTTCGTCTAAGTCTGCAGCTGCAGCCTCAAAAACACTCCAGTCAGTGCAGTCAAAGCAGGATTGTAAGTCCAGCTTTGCCTCGATGGTCCATTTCTTCACGGTCTTGACCACAGGTTTAGCAGATTTTAATTTTTGCCTGTAGGTCGGTAGAAGATGAACCAGACAGTGATCAGAGAGTCCCAGGGCTGCACGGGGGACAGAGCGATAGGAGTCCTTTAATACTGTGTAGCAATGGTCCAGAATGTTTGTCTCCCTGGTGGGACACTTAATGTGCTGTCTGTATTTTGGAAGTTCGTGGCTGAGGTTAGCTCTGTTAAAATCCCCAAGAATAATGAGCAGGGAGTCAGGAAGGTTTTTCTCCACGTTAGTTATCTGGTCGGCCAGGTGTTGTAATGCATCACTTACACAGGCCAGAGGTGGGATGTAGACACCGACCAGAACGAACGAGGAAAACTCCCGCGGTGAATAAAAAGGTTTGCAGTTTATGAACAAAGTCTCTAAGTGAGGGCTGCATGTTGTCCGTAAAACTGTGACATCTTTGCACCAACCTTCGTTTATATAGAAGCAGATTCCGCCTCCCTTTGTTTTCCCCGATAGCTCCGTTACGCGGTCCGCTCTGAAGAGTTGGAAGCCCGGTAGATGAAGTGTGCTATCGGGGATGTGATCACCAAGCCAGGTTTCAGTGAAGCACAGGGCGGCAGAACTGTGTAAGTCTTTATTTGTTTTGTTGAGCAGTAGCAATTCGTCCATTTTGTTAGCCAGAGAGCGGACGTTTGCCAGATGTAGTGACGGGAGCGCCGTTCGAAATCCCCGCTGCCTGAGTTTAACTAACACGCCCGCGCGCTTCCCACGTCTGCGTCTCAGGTAAATCCTGGATAGAACTGCAGCTCCTCCGACTAGTAAATCTGTCAATAAACTGTCCGGTACGTCGAAATTCGGTGAAAAAGTTTGCCTAGATGATAGCCCGATGTTTAAGAGTTCCTCTCTGGTAAATGTGACCAGAGAGTGGGAGCAGGAAATTAAGAAAACAAACAAAAACACGAATAGTACAAGAGAGAGCAGTACCGAGGCTGCCGTCTGCGGCGCCATCTTGGACACAAGCACACAGCAAACTATTTACATGCCCAAACTATTTACATAAAATCACACAGCAAACTATTTACATCTGAAAAAATGTACAGTATTTCTTTTACATGTTATTGGCAACATGCCAGTCATTGTGGCAGTCCCGATTTGGCACAAAACACAAAGGTGTCTGTGGTGTCCTGGTGTCTTAGCATGGTACCTGCTGCATTTCAGTCAACCAGCAGTACTGTTCCCACTGATGTGAATTAGCCTGTGGTGTGCTACAGCAGGAGGTGGAACGGGTCTGGCTGTAGACTCCACCCATGCACCTAGATGGACAAAAAAACATTGAGCAAAATTTTCCAAAACATAAATGTCAAGCACACAAATGATGACATTTTGTAAGAGACTTGTAAGAGACTCCGGTTCCAAATCGTTATCTGAATCAGATGTTGGCTTATTATGCGAAAACAAAGAAATAAAAGTTATCGGCAGGTCACACAAACATGTCACACACTGAAACAAAGGGAAGGTCACACCCATCCTAAGACATGCAAAAGAGGTATACAGTGAAACAAAGGAAACGGCACACACACACACACCTCCCATCCCCCCAAAGAACGCTAATCACCCTTTGGCACACACACACACACACACACACACACACACACACACACACACACACACACCTCTCTTCCCCCCACGGGAAATACAGAGAAACAGACTCAGGCTTTTGTGCGCCTTTCTACAAAATGTGTATTCATAATTTAAACATAAGCGTATTTCTGTCAAAATATGCAGTAATATATCATAACACATAATGTATACCAATAAGAAAATACTAACTTGTCGAGAGTAACGTCCTCCCCCTCAATAAACATCTCCTCTGCTTTTGACTCCACCTCTGAAATGTTGCATTCCTCATCTGTGACTTCGTCGGCAGAATCGTCGCTATCACGCCTCAAAATCTCTTCAATTGCTTGAAGTGCCGTGTATTTCGTTTTAGTATTCCGTTTCGCCATGATTCTCTTGGCAAAAACTCAAAATAAAACACTCACAGAGTTTCAAAGCAGCGTCAAAAGACCGCTCCCTTTTGTACTATTATTGCGCGCTAGGGCGCACAAGAAATGAACTACAGAGCGATCTGTGCATGTTTGTTACGCTCGTGTTTTTGCTGGTCTGGAACAAAGACCCTCCCTGAATGTTTGATATCGATGTTTTCAGAATTTCATTGGCTACCTGTTACACCAGTCATCCATTTGATTATTTGCGAGTGGCTGAAGCTTCTACATGAAATGAGTAGGCAGTCCCTTCATCACATAGAGGGGTATGACTGGTTGTTGCTGGCTCCTAAAAAATAATGGATGATCGTTTTGGGTAATAAACGCTGTGAATCGAAAGGTTAAAGGTTTGACCACCATTTCAAAACAAGAGATAGCTATGTTTACATGTTTGCTAGGGTTTTGACGTCAAAATCCATGGAAAATTACTACAACAGTAGTCCGTGGCTATGTTTAGATGTAATTATATGTTTTGGACCAAATATTTTACTGAATTGGATTGCCTGGACCCATGTCGACGTAAGAAGATCTTTTTTGTGGAATATTATTGATCGGTGGATTACTTATGAAGCTTGAAAGGTGAGTTGACTCCATTTTTCCAAAGTTTTTTTGCTGGGCTGTGGTCTGACATAGGCCTTGATGGTAGCCTCTGTGGTGCGTGTATTCTGAAATGGTTTGTAGCACAGTATCTGGCATGAGTACATACGTTAACATAGGAGTTCTGTATTTAGTCAGACACCCCCCCCCCACCGGCCCGCGGGCGGGCCAGTAGAGGGGCCTATACTACGAACGGAGGTTAAACTAATCTGATCTATCTCGAGGTTAACAATGAAACTCGAAGAAGACAAACTCTGATTATCCAAATGGGTGTTAAATGGTACTACAACGGTAATTTAGATGTGTTAGTTAAGTCGGTTAACTCCATGGGGTTTGTGCACGTTCACATAAAAGGGGTGCGGTTGGCAACGTAAGCAGATATTTTGGCCAATGGCTCATGCTCCGTATTTTTTAACCCCCGGAAGACAGCACGTTGATAATGTCAGGATATGACTAGTTTAAATAAATGTGAATGACTAAATCTTGGCAGCGCATTGCCGAGAGTAAAGTCGTAACATGTGCATGTTTTTGCAACTACGGTAAATTTTACTCTCCCAAATTTCAATAATTTATCCTCTATGATTTAGTATTTTAACCAATGTGTCCTATTTTGCATTACGACACTTGTTTAATTTGTTATATAATTGGAAGGATGCATAAAATAATATTTCTAAGATGTGAAAACAATTAGTATTGGGCTATTAAATGATAGCCTACACATGGGCTACCAGAGGTGGGACAAAGTCATTGTTTTGCAAGTCACAAGTAAGTCTCAAGTCTTTGCACTCAAGTCCCGAGTCAAGTCCTAAGTCAAGACAGGCAAGTCCCGAGTCAAGTCTCTTGTCAAGACTGACAAGTTCAAGTCAAGTACCAAGTCCTAAACTTTGAGTTTCAAGTACTAAACAAGTCATAATGCGCTCTTCACCAAATGTAACAACATTTTAACAACAGGGTAATAATATATAAACTTTACACAAAGCATTAATGGTTTTTAAAATGTGTATTCAGTTGTTAAAACAAGTTTGTTAAAACAAGTGACTGAACTTAATCATAAAAAAGTAGTGCTGACATTGCACTTTCATAGCAAATAGCACGTATGTTTTTTATTTATTTTGGAGCATTTGTAACGTTAGGAGCAGCATTAGCTCGCAAACTATGTTAATATTAGCCTCAACTTACAGTGCCTCAACTTCGTGCAACTTCAAACGTTGAAAGAAGTTGGAAGTTGTTGAGTCTCCGTCTGTAATTTTAGTCTCACGATGCCAGGCACATATCCACACTTCATTGCGCTGTGCCAGTGGAATAATACCTAATTGCTGCAACCTTCATGGCCTTGTATATTCCTTACCCTGCCTCACATATAGACCACCATTTATCCCATGATCAACTGTGACTTTTGTAACTATAATGGAAGCTCTCTCCTGTTTTTTTACAGAACTTTAAAGTAACATACTCAACCTATTTTAAATCATCCCCAGCTCAAGCCTCTTCTTGACCTATATTTATATACCTTTCTTACCTTTTTGCACTCATGTTGTCAGATGTGTCTTTATTTCACAACTAACAAACTTTGGTAACTTTATCAATCAATACCTCTGTCATGCTTTTGTTTACTTAAGTATTTTTAGATCACCCAACTTTAGACTCGTTTGCACTTATGTTGTCAGATGTCTTTATTGCGCAATTACAACTGAGAAGAAATAATGGGTATTAGAGTGAGTTGATAATATGCAGTTTGACATCCGCTTGTGTCTCTGAATGGTACGTGTCCACCTGTTAGCAGACACATATTTGGCACCTACTGGGTAACATGCACCCTTGCCCAGGGTAAGTCTTAAAACATCAAACTAAAGCAGTAAGCACTCAGCTATACTCTTACACTATATTACCACCTTTTCTGTTCTTGGGCACTTGCTTTCTAGCTCCTGGCAATGCCATGCAAAAGTGTTGGCTAGATTCAAGAAAACAAATTTTCTAGCAAGCCTGATGTTGTCCCTGTTTGGGCTTATGACCACTTCTAAACATTGCTGCATTCCAGAGCTTTTCCTCAACTTCTATCTCATGGCTTTGGAGGCTGTGGCAGTAATTTCCAGGAGTGGCACAGAACAGGGTAAAATATCTTAGTACGCCAACTTTTCCACAAATGCTCTCTAAAAGGAACTTCACCCCCTGTCCTTCTCTCCGGTAAATAAAAACAAGACAAGACAGAATAATTAGTCAAACTCAAAGGGAGAAAAATAAGATTTATGCCATAAGTTTGGGGTTCTAAATTAGTTGGTACTAATCCAAAGATTAGGTGCTCGGACAAGGTAACATGATGAAATAATAATGTACATGGCTATAATTATATTTGCTACTGCGAAATTTCACACAATACAGTCGCGTTAAATTAGCTTCCCTCCATTCCCTCCATCCATCCGCGGTGGCAGCAGGCTAAGAAGGGTAGTCCAGACGTCCCTATCCCCAGCAAGGCTTTCCAGCTCCTCCTGGAGGATCCCGAGGCGTTCCTAGGCCAGATGAGATATACAGTATAATCTCTCCAGCGTGTTCTGGGTCTACCCCGGGGTCTCCTACCAGTAGGGCGTGCCCGGAAAACCTCCAACGGGAGGTGCCCAGGAGGCATCCTAATCAGATGCCCGAACAACCTCATCTGGCTCCTTTCGACGTGAAGGAGCAGCGGCTCTACTCCGAGCTCCCTCCGGATGACCGAGCTCTTTACCCTATCCCTAAGGCTGAACCCAGCCCCCCTACGGAGGAAACACATTTCAGCCGCTTGTACTTGCGACCTCATTCTTTCGGTCACTACCCAAAGCTCATGACCATAGGTGAAGGTTGGAACGTAGACCAACTGGTAAATTGCGAGCTTCGCCTTTCGGCTCAGCTCCTTCTTCACCACGATGGTCCGGTACAACGCCCGCATTACTGCTGATGCTGCACCAATCCGCCTGTCAATCTCACACTCCATTTTTCCCTCACTCGTGAACAAGATCCCGAGATACTTGAACTCCCTCGCTTGGGGCAGCAATTCACTTCCAACCCGGAGAGAGCACTCCACCGTTTTCCGGCAGAGAACCAGGGCCTCAGACTTGGAGGTGCTGACTCTCATCCCGACCGCTTCACACAGCTGCAAACCAACAGAACCACATCATCTGCAAAGAGCAGAGAAGCAATTTTGAGGTCCCCAAACAGGACACACTCCTCCCCCCGGCTACGCCTAGATATTCTATCCATGAAAATTACAAACAGAACCGGTGACAAGAGGCAGCCCTGGCGGAGTCCAACACCCACTGAAAACTTATTTGACTTTGTGCCGAGTATACAGACACAACTCTCACTCCAGTTATATAAGGACCGAATGGCTCGTAGCAAAGGCCCCGGTACCCCATTATCCCGCAGTACCCCCAACAGGACGTCCCGGGGGACACGGTCGTAGGCGTTCTCCAAGTCCACAAAACACATTTAGACTGGATGGGCAAACTCCCATGACCCCCCCCCCCCCCCCAACAGCCCTCCAAGGGTAAAGAGTTGGTCCAATGTTCCACGACAAGGACGGAATCCGCATTGCTCCTCCTGGATCAGAGGTTCGACAATTGGTCGGCGCCTTCTTTCCAGCACCCTGGCATAAGCATTCCCAGGTAGGTTGAGAAGTGTGATACCCTGATAATTGGAGCACACCCTCCGGTCCCCTTTTTTAAAAATGGGAACCACCACCCCGGTCTGCCATTCCAATGTTACTGTCCCCGACCTCCACGCGACACCGAAGAGGCTTGTCAACCAAGACAGCCCAACAATGTCCAGAGCCTTCAGCATCTCGGGGCAAATCTCATCCACACCCGGCGCCTTGCCGCTGAGGAGCTTCCTCACTACCTCAGTGACCTCTACCAGGGATTTGGCTGAGACTTCCCCCAAGTCTTCGAACTCTGCCCCCTCCACAGAGGACGTGTTGGCGGGGTTAAGGAGTTCCTCAAAGCGCTCCTTCCACCGCTCGACGATATCCCCAGTCCGGGTCAGCAGCTCTCCTCCCCTGCTCAACAGAGCCTGGGCCAATCCCTGCTTTCCCTTTCTGTGCCGTCTAACGGTTTGCCAGAACTTTCTTGAGGCCAACCGAAAGTCCTTCTCAATAGCCTCCCCAAACTCCTCCCACATCCGGGTTTTTGCTTCTTTGACTACCGAAGCTGCATCCCTTCGGGCTGCCCAGTACCCGTCTACTGCTTCAGGAGACCCCAGGGCCAACGAAGCCCGAAAGGCCTCCTTCTTCAGTCTGACGGCTTCCTTCCAACTCCTAGCAGCCGCTTCCACAATGGAGGTTTTGAACATGGCCCACTCGGAATCAATGTTCCCAACCTCCCCCGGGATGCACGAGAAGTTCTTCCGGAGGTGGGAGTTGAAGACCTCACGGACAGGGTCCTCAGCCAGACGTTCCCAATTCACCCTCACTACACATTTGGGTTTACCGGGTCTGTCCGGCAGCCACCCCCGCCATCTGATCCAACTCACCACCAGGTGGTGATCAGTTGACAGCTCAGCTCCTCTCTTTACCCGAGTGTCCAAGATATATGGCCGCAGGTCTGACGATACGACCACAAAGTCGATCATCGATCTGCGGCCTAAGGTGTTCTGGTACCAGGTACACTTACAAACCTCCCTATGCTCGAACATGGTTATTTATGGACAATCCATGTCTAGCACAGAAGTCCAACAACAAAGCACCACTCTGGTTCAGATCGGGCAGGCCATTCCTCCCAATCATCCCTCTCCAAATTTCTCCATCGTCACCCACGTGGACGTTGAAGTCCCCCAGCAAAACTATAGAATCACTAGATGGTACCCTTTCCAGGACCCCACCCAGCAACTCCAAGTAGGCCGGATACTCCGAACTGCCATTTGGTGTATAAGCACAAACAATAGTCAGAGCCTTCCCCCCAGCAACTCACAGTCACAAAGAGGCGACCCTCTCGTTCTCATGGGAAAACTCCAACAGTGCGGCGCCCAGCCGGGGAATTGTGAGAATCCCCACACCGGCCTGGCGCCTCTCACCCTGGGCGAAAAGAAAAGGACTCCAGGACTTTGGTTCCAGAACCAGTGCCATGCGCAGAGGTGAGCCCAACTATGTCTAGTTGGTACTGCTCCACCTCCCGCACTAGCTCTGGTTCCGTTCCCACTAGAGAGGTGACATTCCACGTCCCTAGGACCAGTCTACGATACCAGGGGTCAGCAGGCCTAGGTCCCTGCCTATGCTGCCACCCGGTTGGCATTGCACCCGACCCCGATGTCTATCCCTGCAGTCTATCCCATGGGTCAAGGCCCGGCCACCAGACGCTCGCCGGCAAGCATCCCCCCCGGGTCTGGCTCCAGGGAGTAGCCCCGGTTTCCCTATTCCGGGCGAGGTGTTACAGTGCCGTTGGTTCCGCTTCATCGTGGGTTTTTGAATCGTGCTTAGTCTGGACCCTCCCTCGGGACCAATTTGCCATGGGAGACCCTACCAGGGGCTACTGCCCCCGACAACACAGCTCCCAGGATTACTGGGACACTCAAACCCCTCCACCACATTAAGGTAGCGATTCTTGGAGGGGTTCAATACATCCATCCATCCATCCAGCCAGTAGCTATACCGCTTATCCTATGCAGGGTCGCGGGGGGCTGGAGCCTATCCCAGCCGACACAGGGCGAGAGGCGGGGTACACCCTGGACAGGTCGCCAGTCTATCACAGGGCCGACACATTCAATAGGTTCAATACAGCCGCGTTAAATTAGCTTCATATGGTAATTTGCTCTTACCAGTTATCTCCGTATGAAGGAAACTTTGTCCACACCCGCGCTCTCAGAACGTGGTCGTTTGCAGGACGGCTCTCATGCCATGGATACTGGCCAGTGGTTATTTTATTATTTTCTCGTCCGTATCTTGCTCTTGCCTGGCGCACGCTGCAGCTACCCCGTTTTACTGCAGAGTTTTCACCTGGTCCTTTAATCACGACCAAGGGGGACAATACAAAAACCATATTTTCACGCGATGTCTGTTTACACTTGTGAGCTCCACTACAGATGATATGACAAGCTTGGAATATTAAACTTTTTCAGTAATCGTTGCACAAACATGTAATAACGTCCCTGTGTTTGACAAATGTTCTAAACATATTCTTAGTAAATCTTTACAACCATTCACAGAACAAACCAAGCAGGCATGCCTTACTACACGATCCAAATCTTCGTAGAAACGGGACATTCTTAGCGTATGTTGTATATTTTTCAATTAGAGGATTACCACCCCAGATAATAAATATTGGAAGTCGAAAGCCAGAAGTTCAGAAGAGTCGGTTTTATTCAACATGAATAACACCAAGTGGGCTGCAGGCACCAACTACAAAAATCCGCTCCCTTGAACATTCTCATTGCCCAGCCTTACATACATCTCAATGCTTTCAGCAACTCCCCATATGCAAATTAGAACATACACGTTTCTACTCCCCTCTAACACATCTGTTTTCCTGGTGCCAATTTGTCTCCTAGCCCTTGGCTGAACTCTTGTTACATCTTGGCCCCTTCCTCACTTTATGGGTCTGTTCGCTCCCTAGCATCTGTTGTCCTCACACCGGTCATCTTTTCTCAGGGCAATAAAAACAATGAAGTCTTGCTCTTCTATCACCATTAACCTGTTGGTTTATAAAGGTTGACTACCCTGCTGGCTTGTCCTGCCTGCATTCTCTCTGCTTTACCCCCCTTAACTGGCCTTTGATGTCCTAGAGGCAATCAGTACATAGAGCTGCTGGCTAGGATTCACCCCGTCTGGTGTCTGTCTCCTCGAATTCTCTCCAATCCTCTAGTTACTTAACTAAAAGCTAAGTTGCTAGCTGGATGTTGTTTCACGCAGCGGCGGGGACTTAAAAACTCTAACAAGCAGATAGCGGAAGCAGAGGAATATGGAGGAATCTGATTGGTGCCGACTGAAAATTCCCCGGGAATTAAGTACCGACTTGCTGAATAGCGTTAACGTTAGTTGAATCAGGAAATGAAGGGAAATGAATTTATTTGTGGAACGCCAATAACATAGCCTACTTTTTCATTTTTAGGCTTGGGGGAAGGTATCAAGTCTTTTCAAGTCAAAAGGCTCAAGTCAAGTGAAGTCACGAGTCATTGGTGTTCAAGTCCAAGTCGAGTGCAAGTCTTTTTTGATTTTGTTAAGTCAAGTCTTCAGTCATCAAATCTGTGACTCGAGTCTGACTCGAGTCCAAGTCATGTGACTCAAGTCCACACCTCAGTGGGCTACTCCCTAAAGCACATAGAATGTCATTGCATTCATACAGCCTAACGATCATATCAGATGCAACCACAGCAGAAAACTGTGAGATTAGCATTTTAGATTAGGCCTATATCTGTAATACTTTTTTTTATTAACTGTTAAAGTAAAGGATTTTCTAGTTAGAAAATACACTTTTTGGACGCTAACTTTGAATTGGCAAGAGCTTTATAGCCTATTTATTAACACTTAGGCTATATGTTGTAATAGCAAGTGTTAATTTTGAATGATCTGAACGACTGCCGACAAAAACATAATATTTGTGTCCACTCCAGGCGTTTTACAACGTTGTACACGGCGCAATTTTCCCGACTACAGTGTTATAGAGCACTTAACATTGCGTTAACCACGAACATAAAACTGCTCGGAGCAGTTAGAGATGCAGCGTAAATTGCTATGACAACATACCTTGGAGAAAACGTACCCACCTTTTATAGTATGGGTTAATCGGGAAGTTACCTCCGATGTCACAAAGTTACTCCAGAACTTACCAGGGTAAGCCAGTTACCTCGCTTCGTAGTATAGGCCTCTGTTCCGTAGCAGGTTAGGTGTGCAGCATAAGTTACCATGGCGATTTACCGCGGTAAAAAGTTACCCACCCCGTTGCAGTACAGATAACCCCAGGTTAAACTTGAAGTTACCTCGCTAACCCAAAATCCTGCTTTGTGGTATTGGCCTCAGGTGTGATTGTAATTGAGCAGCAACATCTCGCTCTAGGGTTTTGGAGATGAAGGAGAAATTCGGAATGGGCCTTACACAAGTACCCTATACCCACTTCCAACTGCTGGCTTGAAACATGGAACACTCAAGATCATTGAAAGATTAAATTTAAAATGTTACCCTAAAATCAATCAGAAAACTTTGGCCCCGTAATGCGTACTCAAAGTGTTGATACATTTTACATTGTAAACCTAACTTCATGACTTTCGGTGACCTTGGGTGTCTAGAAAGGTGCCTATAAAATTGTATGTATTATTATTATTATTATCATTACTTATGCCCTCTCCTAGATGCTGATTTAAGCCCCTCAAAACTTACCTTTATGGCTTAGTCCTGAGAAGCAGCCACTTTCTTTGGTGTTTCAACATCATGTTCTTTAGTTTTGCGCCCATATTGGATTCTTCCTTTGTAGCCACAACCACTGGCTACTTCTTTCTGCTATGTCTGACACTGCTTTTACGGTCTGGCGCAATATCCCTGTTTCCTTAAGTAGTTTGGTTGTTGATATTGCCACAAATCCTCACATCCAACTTCCACAGGACACACCTTTGTTCTTCAGCCACGCTGTACTGCCTCAGCTGCTAATTCGCGTTGTTTCTTTCGTATGCCTTGTCTATCGCTTCTTCCCACCGGACAGTTAGCTTTACAAAGTACACCATTTGCTGTGTGTTAATATTAGTAGTAGTATTAGTATTAATCTTGAATGATTTAAACAACTGACCGACAAAAACATTATATTTGTGTCCACTCCAGCAGTTTTACAATGCCAGACAATTTTCTTGACAACAGCTTAGGGATGTCATGAGAACCGATACTTCGGTACCAAGTCAATGACAAAGTTCTAAAAACGTGACGGTACTCGTTTTCTACATTACCAAAGGTAACCGGGGCTTCAATTAAACAATATTTTATGGAATATGTTATGGAAGCAAACAAACATCAGTAAAAGACGTCGCTTTGGTTGTTCGTTCGTGGGGCGCTGTGCAGACCATTTTTTCTAGCTAAATTCTCCAAGGCTAGAACCCCAGAGTAACCACCAGTAACGTTTTGTCACGATTGAAGTGTTTAGCTCAATTGTAATGTGTTTGGCTCCAAAAATTTTCATAGCAACGTGGCAAGCTGCGACAACGCTACTTTTGTTGTGTGAGATGCGAGTAGTAGGGATGTTACTGTGTAAATCTATAGCCTTTTATAACGATTATGAGACGAGTTGTCAAATCAACATTGCAAAGCAGATGTTTGTCATATCAGACAAAGAGAAGTTTATACATTCTTAGATTTGTTCTTTGCTGGAATACCAAATTTATTTTGGAGCTGAGGGTCACCACCGCGCATGGCAGACATCTTTGTACTTGAAGAAACATGATTAATCAACGTAATGTAGCGTTGGGTGTAACTCCCAGCATGCCTGGCGAGTAACTGTGTTTATTGTTATGGACAGCACGTTCTTAATGTTTCCTAGTTGTCATGTTTATGTTTCCTTGTTATCAGGTTTTTATCATGTTTATGTAAAGAGTTATTAAGTGCTGTAAACGCAGATATCGGTTTGTACTTTTGTTAGATGTGACACCGTGACTGTGTATGGTGTGTCTGTGAATAAGGTTAGAGCATGTCTTATTTCTTCTGTATGTGCCGTGTTTGCTGGAATGACGATAAATAAATAGGTGAACAAATGTGGGCCTTTGTTGAGCTTACCCAAGTCAATGGTGCTGTTCAGTCCTATTATTTAGTCTACTCATTCAAGTCAGTTCATTTGAACTATGTGAGGCCTTAAAACTAAATGACAAACAATCTCTTTAGACACAGTACTTTAACAGTCTAATTTTGCTATCTAGAATACTGAGGGTTATGTAGGTTGGTGGGTGTGCATCCTCCTCCATTTGCTGAGAGTTCTATAACCATTCCAACCGGATTCGTTCTTTTTTCTTTTTCTACTTTTTCTTTCTTTCTTTTTTTCTCTGCTATTTTTATTTCTTTTTTGTTTCCTTTTTTTCTGTAATTATTTTTTCATAGCCAGCCACCGCTATCACTGCTTGCAGTTATATTGTTGTCTGTATTTGCAGCGTTATAAAGTGTTACCTCGCTTTCTCTTGAAGTATGCTGGGTCCTGGACTGTATACTTCAGGAGAAAGCAAACTTTTTTAGCTGCAGTAGTTGACACCCAATGCAGCAGGGGAACATTTGACTTTCCTTCTGATCTCTTGGACATGTTATAAATGTGCGCGAATATGTTTCTTTTTATTATTATATAAATAGGCCTCTTTTTTTTGGTAATGTTTCTTTTAAATAGGCCAAGGCCTATTTATTATTTCCATTTTTCATGACTTTTCAAGCCCCCGCCCCCCCCGCGACCCTGCAAGGATAAGCGGTATAGCTAATGGATGGATGGATGGATGGAATCGTGGAATTTCACTGGTATTGGTATCAAATACAAACTTTCTGGTATCGTGACATGCCTACTACAGCGTTATGGAGCTCCTTATTATTGTTAACATCGAGTACCACGGACATAAACTGCTCGGAGCGGTGAAGTGCAGCATAACTTGCCATGACAACATTCCTCGGGTAAAACTAACCCACCTTTGTTTATCAAGAAGTTACAGCCAATGTCACAAAGTTACTCCCGAATTTACCTAGGTAAGCTAGTTACTTCGCTTTATAGAATAGGCCTCAGGTTAGGTGTGCAGCATAAGCTACAATTGCGATTTCCCCCGTAAAAAGTGACCCATTGTTGTGGTATGGATAACCCAGGGTTAAATCTGAAGTTACCTCACTAACCTAAAGTCTTGCTTTAAAAATAATATACCAGCGCTAATGTCAGAACAACGGGACATTTACAAAACTTTGCCATTTTAGTTGTAAACACCCAAACCTTAATAAACTAATCAAACTAAAGATACAACCAGAGGCCTATACTACAAAGCAAGTTCAACATACCCAGAATATCTTTTCGTTATCTGGCTTCATTGGACTTCATTCACCAACCATTCTTAAGAACAGTTTTCTTCCTAAAACCCACTTACGCAGGTTTTCACAACGATTCTGACATTAACCAATGTTTTCTTAGTTGGGAGTTGTTCTTGTGTAAGAACAAAATCAACGGATACTCAAGAGCATACCTACGCTCATTTGAGGGTGAAATGTTTGTTCGAAATAATTTGTTCCTTTTGTTTCCTTACATTCTACAGTTGTAAAATATTATTGGATTTAAAGTACAATATTTTTATAATTTACATCATCGCTGGTACAGCGAGTTCTCAATGGGCCAAAGACATTCAAGTTCGGCCTTATTCAACTAGTGGGCCAAATCTATAGCACGGACGTTTTACCCTTTCATTACATACATTACATGTAGAAATACAAGCTACTTTTAATATGGAAAATCACTTAAACACATACAGAAGTACCAAAAGAGAAAGGCTTGCAGGCAGTCCGGTGCGTGATATCAACCTTTGACACTTTTCATCAAGCACTCATGAGTTGTTGTTTTACTGCTGTTTATAACACTTTATAACAACAGGCCTACTATTATTATTATTATGAGTACATGCCTTTTGTTTTGGAAAGTTCTGTCATACCTGATGCAGAGCTCCAATAATCTTGCGAGTTTCTTGGTATATGGTCTCTGCACTCCAGTGGCAATTGAGGCTCTTTAAGGCTTCTGCAATCCGGTTATGTTCCCTCATCCACAGTGTATGAAGAATAATAAGAGGCAGGCCCTCATTGACCCTACTGTCTCCAGCTAGGAAACACTCCACTTGCTCTCCCTCAGGGTCCTTTGGATCTTGAAAGCATGGTGATGGTGTATTTACAATGAAAGGTAGGTAAGGTTGGCCATTTTGATCTGTAAATTGTTTGTTCACGGTAAGTCGACCATCATTGCTGGAGAGGTTACGAATGGAATTCTGCAATTTTGGTGTGTTCCCATACACAGTGGATGCATCAATGAAAGATGTAATGGAATTCATTTGTTGCCTCTGCTGTGACAGTTTGATTTCCCCCATGGCCGTATTATCCGTGAAGCATGCAGGCGAAGAACGAATAAAAGGGATACATTTGTTTTCACCAGACAGGGTGGAATTTTCCTCCTGAAAAGGAACATAATTGCACCATTATTCAGATGAGTGATTTAAAACTGTCATTATGAACTTCTGAACAGGACCATGGTTAAAAGGACCATGGTTAAAATCCTTATGAACCATCAGAGCACAACTTTCCTTAATGCAATGTTTAGTTCCATCTTGAGCAAATTCAATTGGCTGGACATTATTTAGAATCCTTTTTACTCCTGTGTGTCGTATAATAATAATAATAATAATAATAATAATTGATTGCATTTGATATAGCGCTTTTCTAGACACCCAAAGTGCACATGGTCATCTATGTATTTGCTCTTTAGTCACGTGACAAACTAAATGTATTCAACCTAAAATGTGTATGGCCTTGCAACAATGAATGCCTCCATGCAGGTTGTAGATCAAGCAAACAAATTATGGCACACCCAGTTTTCTCTTCACTGCAGACAGAATGCTGTTCAAAATCTCATTTAATTTCAAAAGGCAGTTGTGAATTGTAGGTTAATTCTTTCCGTTATCAGCACTAAGTGTGACCAATGAGGATGTAAAATGTAACAAGTCGGTAGTCGATTCAATTCAAAAACATGAACAACTGCAGTTGTTGGAACGGAGACTCAAGTAGAGTCTTTCACATACAAGCTCGAGTCGAGTCACCTATCTGGCCCAAGTCACTTTGAGTCACTAACTGATATTTTGTCTCAGCTAAATCTTTCAGATTTGTTTTACAGATTTGAATAGAAGTTGGGGTTAGTCGTCTATTTGGTCAAAGGAGCCTGATTCGACTGTCAATCTCACAGTCAAATCGTTGCAAAATGTGGTTTTGAAACGAGGATCATTCCATGCAAGTTTTAGGGGATGGTGAATGTCTGATTTTACATAGAATTGCTTGATTTCTCCCAATACATCATGATATAAAGCATATTTTGGTACAAATATTTGCCTGTTTGTTTGGAATTCACCTGTCTGTGACTAAATTTATGTCAGGTAGTTACGAGGGGCGCCTTCGCAGTTCATCAAGGTCCTTTTAGACTATTTAATGCTGGGTTGTGTTCGTAATCGCCTACTCAAATACTATCTACTAGGCTACATAGGCTTACTCAATGAGTACGTACTGTATACTGAATACTTAAACCGAAATCTAGAATACTACATCAAGTACTATACAGACGACACCCGGCTCTACATACACACCAAACCCAACATAAACCTCCCTCGCTCACAAACTGCCTGCTCAAATAAAATCTCCAAAAGTCTCAAAATTCTCTCAAGTTCAGTAGTGGCAAGCCTGAGATGATGATTGTAGCTCCTCAGGCTCTGCTCCAAATCTGCTGTAATGGTGTTGTGTCGTATTAGGGGCGTCAAACATGGCTATGTATAGGCTTCAGTAGGTAAAAAATTCAACTGCAAGGATTTTCACTTGCACTAAACCCTGGCAACATTTCACGCCCACTCTCCTGCATCAAGTCTTGCATTTTCTTCAAAATATTACTTCTCACTTACAAAGCTCTACATGGACTAGCCCCTTCCTACCTCTCGGACCTCCTCCAACCCTACATGCGATCTCATACCCTCCACTCCTCTGACTCTAGTCTCCTCGCCACCCACAAAACTAGACTCAGCTCCATGGGGGATAGAGCGTTCAGTGCTTCTGCCCCAATTCTCTGGAATTCCCTTCCCCCTGCGATTCATAACTCTGACTCCATTAACAGTTTTAAATCCCATCTCAAAACTCACTTGTTTTCTTTAGCATACCACTAGTTTGTTCCCTTTGACTTTTTTATATTTTTGATGTTCCCTGCCTCAATAATTTTGTGTCTGTCCTATGTTTTTAGTGTACTATTTTAACTGTATTCTATGCCATGTACCTTGGGAGTCTTGAAAGCGCCTATACATTCAGTGTATTATTATAGTTTTAAAATACTAATCTATGTACAGGAATTAAATATTTTTCAATCAACATTAATGCAGCAGGCTTTAGATTCCATTATCTAATTCCATTTAATATTTTATTATTGTAGGCTACATAATAGCTGACAGCAAAATCCCACTTTTTAACACACATTATAATGAGCTATAATGTTATTCTCGTTAAAACTACTGTCATACCATCGCTAAGATCATTTAAATGTTAATATATGAGTTTTATAAATATATCAAATTATAATATTAAAGATAAGTGTGGTTCTTTCTAAACAGTGTGTAATATACTCATACAATACTTATACTTATACAAGTAGATTTTTTTCACATTTTTATACATTTTCAGCTGATATTTTTGGGAGTTTTTACATTTAAGATATGGGTGGTTGACATGACATGCGTTTTTTCTTGTCCGGGGTGTCATTTATAGATAAAAAATATTACATAAAAAAAAAAAAGTATGTTTATATGTTTAATCAAAACTCCTTTAATACAGTATATTATAATTTTATTCAGTGCTCAAACATTTCTATCCAAAAGTTTGAGTTAAACAGCAAAATGGTCATTTGGTGTGACTGTCCTGGACATGTTGTCCTTTTTTAAAACTTCCAATAAAATAAAGAAAACATTTGAATAATTCCCAATTTTAAAGAATACAATAAAGACACATGTTTTTTTATCATCAATATTGTTTTTAGTCTCCACGTATGATACTAGGGTCAGCTCTGGTTAAATAGATTTTGTCCGAGAAATGGGTATCATGTGGTGTGACACCAGATTAATAGTTTTGAGCATGCAATAATCTGGACACAAATGAAGAGATGGGGTCTTTGCTGAACCAGGAAAAACAGGCACCATCTTTAAATGTCATCTGAGATAAAAGAGGTGAGTTTACCCCAAAAGCTTTTTCAATAAATAGCACTTTGTCCAAACTCCACATGTATGGTCAAATATGTGTGTCATATAGTGTGACACTATTTACACAAAAATGCAATACTTTAAAATAAAACAAGTATTTATAACAATAAAAGGATGGTTATGTTGTGTCAGAGGGTATGCTAATAGGATGCTAGCTGCTTTGAGTTGAGCTACAGATTAAGCTAACTGCATGAAACATCATATGGTGTGACAAGACACTGTGTGACACTATTTTATGTCACACCGTATGACACATCAGTCACACCATAGTATCTAGCTTGAGTAACATACAAATAACTACAAAAAGTAATTGATAATTCATTATTTTATCATATTACATTTATTATTAAGATTTTATTATCATCCTTTTTTGTATATAGTGCACCATACATTGTAGGGGAGTTATATAATGGTTAAATGTATTTCTCTAGTGACCAAACTTGTATTTATATTATCAATGAAGAAAGAGAGATGTCAAGCGCAGAGAGAACCAGACAGTATAGGGAAAGAATCAATGCAGACCCTGCAAGGAGAGAAGAAGTCCTCAGAAGAAGAAGACAAAAGTAACTTAATTAGTGCAGAACAAATATTGTCAGAGCAGTTGACTTGAAACATTGAGTATTTTAACTGTTTAGAATGATATGTAATACATTTTGATCATTCTGGTTTACTTTTCTGTTAACAGATATGAAGAAAAGAAATCAAATGGCGAAATTAAAATATTCAATATCCAGTCTCTTACTCTATCTAGAAGAGAAAAAATTAAAGACATTTGGAGAAAATCTCAAAAACAATCCAGAGAAAGAAAGCGATATGTAAAAGCCTTGTTGAATTTGACCCCCCAGTCTCTTGATGGTTTATCAAATGAACAAGAAGACATTCATCTTGGACCACTGCAAAGCAATACCATCAGAACTAGAAATATCTGTGTCATTGAATACTGCACCACCGTCAACAAAATTGTATGTTCCTGGAGCAATTAAGAGCCCTAAGCCCTCCTCTCTGCCATGTTCTCAACCAGCAAATTCTTCAAAAACAAAACATGATAAGCTGAAGAAGCAGATTAGAATGCTAAAAATAGAAAACCAAGTACTGAAGAATAAAATTAAAAAAGAACAGTTAAATTCTGAGAAATACAGAAAGAAATATGAACGTAAAACACTAAATATTACCAGATCTGTCAATGAGAGATTTTGTTTACCATCGCGCAAGAAATCTTCAAAGAGATCATCGAAGCAGAAGAAAAAAAGAGTCGAGTCTTATATGCTTTTTGATGAAAATAGCACGCTGCTCCCAGGAAAAAAAGATTTAATTGGACGAAAGGAGAAAAAACAAAGAAGAATACTAACTAATTCTCTTCGGGAACTCCACAAAGTGTATAATCAAAGTAGCACATCAACACAGCGCATGTCCTACAGGCAGTTCACTCGGTACAGACCTTTCTACATCACTGAAGCAAAACCAAGTGATCGAAACACATGTGCATGTTATCAGCATGAAAATATTAGTCTTATAATAGACAATCTAGCAACCAAAGGCCTAATTTCAACCAAAAGTCTATCTACATTACTTGCAAAGATACATTGCCACCTAGAAAATGAGCAATGCAGGAGTCGAACATGCACAAAATGCTGTTTTGATGAAGTAGAAATTGGAGCACATAACCCAATAAAGCAACATGGGAGCAGTGGCAAAAAGAAGATGTTGTAGTTGGTGATAAAATATATAAGAACTGGGTTAAAAGAAAAACAACTGGAACGATTGGGAAGTTGAAAGACATTTTTCAAACAGGTCTGGAGGAGATTGCTGGCCACCATTACAATTGGATTCACCAGGTGCAGCAGTTCAGACAGCTCAAAGAAAACCTGCACAGCAATGAAATAGCTCTACATGTGGACTTCAGTGAAAATTATGCATGCAAGCTAAACACTGAAATTCAAGCCTTTCACTTTGGGGGCAACAGGCAGCAAGCGACAGTACACACTGGGGTGGCCTACTCCACAAATGGATCTCAGTGCTTTGCCACAATTTCCCAATGTTTGCGGCATGATGAAAGGGCTGTGTGGGCTCATATCAAACCAATTGTGGATGAGCTCAAGGCAGAAAGTAAGCACGCAATTGATACTTTGCATGTTTTGAGTGACGGACCAGCCACACAGTACCGTAACCGTACAAATTGCTTTCTGCTAAGCAGCATACCATATACTTGGGGATTTAAGAGGGTTACTTGGAACTTCTCTGAGAGGTCACATGGAAAAGGTGCCCCTGATGGTGTTGGAGGAGCTTTAAAGCGCATGGCTGACAAGCATGTGAATGGAGGGGGAGACATTCAAACACCCAAAGATGTTTATCATTACCTTCGTCAGAACTCTGAAAAAGTGACAATAAAGTGGATCAAAGAAGAAGACATTACTGCCATCGATAACATGCTACCCCAAATGGTGTGCCCTGTCACTGGAATCAGTAACACTCACCAAGTGCTCACATTTTCCCCGGGGAAAATATTCTACAGATCTTTAAGCTGCTTCTGCACATATCCTGAAATATGCCCCTGCTACCAACCTAAGAAACTTTCATTTGAGAGTTTCTCTTGTGGTGTAGATCCCAATCCTAAGCAACACCACAGTGCTTCTTCCCCTCACAGTGTGAGTGTCCAGATTGCAGGAGCTACCCACCCTAAAGTACCAGATAATGACACATCTTCTGATGAAGAACACAACTTCACAGTTGGAATGTTTGTCATTGTCAAGTATGACGAAAGACCATATGCTGGCCAGGTTACACAAATATGTGGAGATGAAGTGGAGATAAATTGCATGGTCCAAGTTGGTGAAAAGAACGCCTTCATTTGGCCAAATAAGACCGACTGCATCTTTTATCACTGTAACCAAATAGCATGCTCCATATCCGAGCCAGAACCTTCTCACAGGTGTGCCACACTCTCCAAATATGACTGGCTTAAATTCAACAATATCTGAGTATTAGATCAATAAGATGTGCCAGTCTGCATTTCTTTGAAACATCTAAACACACACTTCATGCAGTTTTGTTTCTCTGCTCTTCAACACATGCCTCTTCATATTTGTTTTTCTTTCATTATACAGTTAATAACACACATTTAAGGTAGTTCATCATTTCTGCTAAACACACGCGCACACACACACACACACACAACCATTTAGGTTAGTTCATAATTTCTGTGAAACATACATGCGTTTGTTTTGTTTATCTATTCTTATACGTATATGAATTCATATTTTAATGCTGAAATAGAAAATGTTTTACATTTTTGTGTGATAATAAAAGTTTCAACTAATTTTAAGTTTTTGATTCCATGGTGTGACGCATAATCACTTGGTGTGACGATCAAAAAAATGACAAAAAGATGGTTTTCCATAAGCAGAAATACACAAATGTTCTTGTTATAAGTTATGGTATCATCTGTCTAAAGAAAGTTCTTCTGTTTATAGTTCGACCGATCAAAATTTACCTAAAATATTATAAAAAATAGGTATGATGCTGATGTTTACGGTGTTGTTGTGCCAAAAATCTAAATCAACACAAATAAATTAACTTAATCAAAGGTTTTCTTTCAATAGACTTATGATTAAAACATTAAATTTTGTGTATTTAAAGAAAATAAACAAGTTTATTTCGAATTTTTCTTAGGATATTTGATCTGTCACGCCATATGACACTTTTAGGGTTTTGCATAGAAAAATTTAAATAAAAACAGTTGAAAACACAATACATGTTACCACATACTTTTTTTAGGTTGCCAAGATAATTTACTATACAACAATATAATTTTTATGTCCTGAAGTCAAAGTTCGTTTTTTCACCAAATTTTCTTGCTTATATGTCAACCACCCATATACAAAACAAAACTTATTTAATTAAAATAAAATGTATTGTGTACCCTTTGTCTTATATTTAAGTAAAAACTAGTTAATCGTACAAATACATTTGAAAAATATAATTTTAACCAAAAACAGTGTCCACAGACGGATTTCTCGAATCCTCCGCTACCACTTTTGTAATCCTATAAAAACGACAAAATTATTTCAATAAGGCTTTACAAAGAAGAGAAGATGAAAGATTGATATAGTGTAAGCTAGTCTGCTTAAACTTCCACACAAAATTAGAAAACTACTCTCTTGAACCCCTGTACATGACAATGTTGATTACTGCAACTGAATATTTTCTGTGTTGGCAAGTTTTTTTATATTTGATCAAGAAAAAGATGAGAAAGTTCCGAAATAGAGCAATACATTTTTTTGCTTCTCTATTTTTGGTGAAAATATCCTCTCCTCCACTGCAACACATTCTCATTTACTTATACACTGTAATGCCTGTTGCAATAAGGTGCTTACACATGATCAGTGTTAAAACCTGCGCTGTGCTGGCTGTGCCATTGTTTCCTATGGAGTTGAACGTTGGCGCCCAACTCAGCTCTGCGCTACCCTGTGCGCTGTGCGCCGCCCGAAATTGTCACTTTACGCTGCGCTCAAAGTTCTAATTATTTTAACCTCGATCTCGGTTGCCGCTGACCTTTCAAAGCGCAACCAATAAGATAGCAGTTGTGTGTGACGTAGCCAAAGAGCTTCTGAAACTAGCTTGCCGCTTTGTGCAGTGTAATTAAGAAAAAAAATCTCAATATGTTTCTCTTGGTAAAATGACGGTTTCCAGGCAGATACAGTAACAGGGGCTATGCTTTGTCTGCAGACGTTAGTTTAGCAACAGTAAATCTCAAAATGTTGATGACATATATTTGCGCTGGGCTTTGCATCTGTCTGCACTATGCTTTGCGCCCTACCTCGTGGCGACCCAAGCGCAAATTGCTTATTGTGTGTAAGCAACTTTAGGGAGAACTTCTGTTTCATTAAATAAGAATTCCCACTTTAAGTGAATTGATGACAAATCCACACTTATCAGTGAACTAATTATAATTTCTATATTTTTTTTTACTGTATTGTTATATATTGCGCCTCCTATAGGCCATGTTAATAGTGCATGTACATTAGACCTTTCGAAGTCTGAAATTTGGCGCATGCGTGTTTTCTTATGTGTGGATATTAATTTAAGAGTTATTTTTTAGCAAGGCTTTGCAGTGCCACCTATAGGTTATGCTTATAGTAGTAGATCTTTAAAATAAGTGTTAAGTAGAAGCCTGAAAATGTACATACTTGCGTATTTTAAAGTGCTGAACAAAACTTAATATACCATTTTAGCTAGGTATTATGGTACCTGTAGCACCACGTACAGGTCTATCATTTAATTAAGATTAACTTGATTTAAAAAAATTATTTTGCAGGATTAAAGCTAGCACAAACCGGAAAACCGCAGCAATGTCTATGTTAAAGTAGTATAGAGAGAGAATGAACAGCAACCTCGAACTCCTGGAGAAATACAGGAAGAAGCAAACAGAAAGGTCCCGCCCAAAATACACCGAGCAGCGGCGAAGTGTGGCTCACCACAATAATACATTTTTTCTGCGGCCGGGAGGCGTATCTTTTGTTTCTTTCATTATGTTTGCCACAATAATATACTACCGTTGACAAATCCTGTGACAGAAAAAAATACAGCATGACCTGTTGAACTGATAAGAACTGATTTTTATCTGATTTGAATTATACAGCTACATATAGTAAACAAAAGGAACTCGTGTCTTGTTAGAGAATAGCAAAGGTCGTAATTCTTGATGTCAAAAGGCTCATACTGGAGACAGGATGCCTGAGTATAACAACAGAATGGCTCTAAAGAAAACGCCAGGCCTTTGATGTGTATCACTTTGTAGACATGAGTGTCTTAGTGGAGTGCCTGGACACAGAGGAAAAACACACCTCTACCTCTACATAAAAAAGAAGTTAACTGAATACAGGGTCATCTCCTTTGGACAGCGTCTTAAACGCTATGTGGGGTGATCCTTTTGCAAACGCATTTGATCCTTTGCAAAAGTACCTTTTTAAAATAAAACACTTGTATTGAACTTTATTATTGGGTCTCATGTTTAATATATAGAATTACCATAACAATCCGAGCTACGTTATATTAAGGAAGATGGGATGTCAAATGTCATCGCTATAAAAAAATCTAAACAAATTTCGGGAGGAGGTGTGCTTATAAATATCCCAGATCCTGTATGAGATTGTGCAATGTACAGAAGCCTTGCTCTTGCTGTGGCACTGGTGCACTTGTGGATTAAATGCCACTCTGCCCATCGCAAACTGTGGTGTGTAGATAGGCTACAGTATAGCATACATTCAAATACTGACCCACATTAAACTAGCGTCTCAATTCGAACTCGCCAGTCACACAGAGCACTAGGCTTATGTCGATTTATTTCCAAACAGCCTTCTTTTGTTCTGCATTATACAATGTGGTACAGCATGGAGCTGCTGAGATCGCCACAATCAATTTATCCTCCATTGCTTCATTGTCCATTTTAAGTATTTCAGGTGAGAAGACATTTTTGGTAACATAGGTCAACATACCACAGGACTCTGTTTACTAATTGGCTGCTATTTGGCCGCAATTCGCTGCAAAAAGTTAAACTATTCTCAACTTTTAGTTTGCCCGCAGAATCAAACGGCCGCCGCAGGTCATCATTTATTGAATGATGTTCCATAGGTTTTTAGAAAGTGATCTTGTATTCACTCACTGTGGGTTAGTTGGTATATTATATTAGTTTATTTGTCAAATTACATTGGCTGATAGCTATTGCAAAGAGAAATGACATTCTAATATGTACAGTGATTACTGAAGGTTAATCTCTGCTTTAGGAAGTAAAACATTGATGCGACATAAGCAAATTATTTTCAAATGGTTACCTCAATAGGAAAGCATGGATTCACATTTTTACATTTACTGAAACAATCCCATCCTTCATAAAAAGCAGCTTTTAATTTGCTCTGCAAAGTGAAGGTCATGTCATGGTCTATATACTGGCCCCAATCCACCAACATTTGAGTATAAGCAACATCTTCTTGTTTGTTAGAGCTTTTGATTATGTTTTTGCTCACTTTGTGTACCTGTTAATAGAGTAGGAGTATAAAACATAAAATATTATTACATCACTGTTTTCACAGAACATCTGAACATCTGAATTAATGCAAATGCCTGAACATTTCTTTGTTAAAAATAATTAATATAATATGTAATAAGCCAGCCATTTTAGAATGTGTAAAGCATATCCTGGCATCATCTAATCAGCAGTACTATGGCAGGTAGACATATTTGTGAAACGTTGTTGCAACAAGCAAGGGTTAAGCTTGCGAGTTTTGGACAATTCAAGAAAAGTAATTTGAAAACCCCAGAGATTTGTTTTAATGCTTGTAAAAATGTGACTTTTTCAAAGAGGTGTTGGTCATTCCTGTTAACCAGTGACTCTAAAAGAAGTAGTCTTGTGTAAGTGCCTGGGAGACTTCCCATCCACTACTCTATCTATGTAAAATGTTCTTTGATACATTTGCTCCCAAATGGGTGACCTGTGTTTGCTCAGCTGTAAGTTGCCTTTGCACCCTGTGGTTTCATTGTTGTGCAGCAAGAAAGCCCTTGAGAAAGCATAAGGTGTCCAGGAAATGGGCAATAAAGTTTCAAGGAACCACATTCACAATATGTTGTCATACTGGCTTACCATTGACAATTTTACCACTCTTTCCTGTCTCTATAAACTGTAAACTACTGTATATAATTGCAAGCAGAGAGTTACACTAGTACCAAACAGGTAAGGAGTAAAAAAGGTGAGAACATTGCGTGGATAGGGAAAACCTACCACAACTAGGGGCGTCCAGGGGCATGCTCCCCCGGAATAAAATGAGAAAGATATTAATTTTACATGCTCATTT
>JAPMUY010004151.1:0-29339 GCA_026901105.3 Galaxias olidus
CAAAGATTTCCGAACACCGGCATAGGTTCCTGGAAGTTTTTCCTGAGGAAAGAATGCTTCCCAAACATCACTTTTTGGAGCATTACCCAGAAAAATCCGTGAATTTGGGCCTCTTGTAGGATTGTGGACAATGCGCTTTGAGGCCAAACACAGCTTTTTTAAGCAAGTGGTCAGACATACAAGTAATTTAAAAAATGTCTTGCCGTCCCTTTCTGTATAACATCAACTGATGATGGCCTACCACATGCACAGTGCAAGGACTGTGAAGCCCTCCTTTAGCGTCACAAATGTTTCTTCAGTTCCTTTGGATGTGCTACATGAGAACATACAAGCAACCATAAGAAAACAATCACCACGTCAAAAACATGCACAGTTGTCAAACACTGTATTTTGTTATGGAATAAAGTACAAGACAGGGATGATCTTGGCATATGGTTCCACAGCAGGACTGCCTGATTTTGTTGAAATTCTTCAAATTGTGATTTTGGAAAACAGTGTTCACTTTATTGTGAAGATGTGTAGTGCATGGCATGACGAGCACCTCCGGTCCTTTCACTTACAGTGCACAGCAAATATGCTTCTTATTGAGCAAAAGAACCTTGCGGATGTGTACCCTTTGGCTTCATATGTTGTTGGAGGAAGGCGTATGGTGACCTTGAAACGAAACATTTGCTTGGCATTCTAGGTAATTTGTTGTTTCGTAAATGTACATAACGTACATTAAGCTGACAAAATGGCCAATAGAGGTTTTCCATTGAGAGGGCAGTTGTGGCCGTAATCACACAATTTTTGTATAAGGAATCCACATATACCTTGTCTTTAACTCAATTCTTTTTTGTATTTCAGGCTTCTCATCTGTAAAGAATGGCTCAACCTGCAAACCTTCGAGTAATACTTGCATATCATGACATCAGGAAATTGACACTCCCTTCAGGAATCCCATCTACAGTGGAGGAACTTAATTTTGCTGTCCGGGAGGCATTTGGGCAAGGCCATATTAAAGTTATCTTTTTGGTCAATTTCTGAAACTTCAGCTTATGATCTAAAACCAATCACATTTGAAAGAGCATGGTCTGAGGTTTCCTAATATGTATTGGATTTTCTGCTGGGGGGCTTGGTTCCCAAAATGTCGCGAACTGAGTAATAGGCATGGCTAAAATCATTCTAAGTATGCAATTTGTTAATCTGGGACAGGAAACTGTTTCTTTTTTTGCATTTCTGTTTTTACACAATTCCCCCAAAATTATGTTGTCTACTAGTTTGAAGCTAGCTAGTTGAGAAACATTAAGCAGATTTGTCTTCCACGTAATAGCTTAGTGCTCACAGCCGTTTCATTTAAGCTATATTTGGATGAAAATAATTGTGCCTCCATTACCATAAAAGGTAGAAAAGTTAGATTAATTTAGTCAAAACAATGTACAACCTGTTGATAATTTCAGGGGGTGGGCTTCAGGTGTTTACTGAGTATTGGGTAGGAGTTTTGCAGCCCTGGCATTGCTAGCTTGGAAATGGAAATAGGGGTACCACCCATGTGCCTCCGTCACGTAACGGAGGCACAACAAATCAAAATGTGTTTCTAGTCCGGTTTCCCATTGGAGGTGAATTGCAATAAATGTTGTTGTGTTCTATGTCATAATAAACTCATCAGGAAATCAAATCTATGTTTTCACAACCTGATTTAGATGCCAATGTCGTGTCATTTTGTGAGTCAAACACAAAGTCAGCTTTATTGTCCATATTCCTGGGAGTGAGAAATAGACAGGGAGATCGAAATGGTGTTTTCCCCAGTCCCGAATAATAAATAAATAAATATAAAAGTACATACGTACACACACCACATAAAATAAAATAAAAAGTCACAACAGTCAATATAAAAGAAGTCACTTATAATGGGTAAAATGTATATATTATCACAGTAAAGAATTTGTTCAGTAGTGCAAAATACTGTCCATAGCAGCATAAGGAGTGCCTGGTGCTGGTGCATCTCTGTGTGTACGTGGCAAGAAGACTGTGAAGTACAAAGAATGGGAGAAAGATGGCGGTAAGCCGATCTTGAGGGAACTATCTAGTAGCCTATCTGATGCAGTAGCAAGTCTTCAGAAGAAAGCAGTCCTATTCAAGCCCCACCACCATGTAAAGAGGAAACAGTCACACACTTTCAAAACCATGACTTCAAACATTCAGCCTGGAAAAGTGGTTCTACAAATCGACTTCAGTGAAAATGCTTCAATTATTCAGCAGGACGAAATTCAAAGTGCCCACTGGAGTCATCAGCAGGTGACCATCTTTACAGCCGTGGCATGGTGCGGAGAATCTAAGACCCTCAGCTATGCTGTCATCAGCGACTACCTGGAACATGATAAGTTGGCAGCTGCCAAGTTCATTGATACCATCCTTGACGACATCAGAATGAAGAACCCAAACATGAATGAGCTTCATATATTCAGTGATGGTGCCGCCCAACACTTCAAATCAAGATTTATGATGGCATACCTAAGTTCATTGATAGAGAGGAAAGAAGTACAATCATCCTGGCATTTCTTTGCTACGTCGCATGGCAAGGGCGCGGTAGATGGCATTGGAGGAAACATCAAGCGCCAGGTCCGGGCTGAGATCATCAGTCGTCGCTCAGTAATCAACACACCACAGGAGTACGCCAAAGTCAACCATGGTGATCTACATAGCTAGTGAAGAGATACAACAGGATAATGAAATCTACTCAGAGATTTGGAAAGTCTGCAAGCTAGATGGAATAAGGTCTTTCCATTTCTATGGGGCCAGAAGTAATGGAGTTATCGAGGCGGATCACTTCACCAACCATTGGACACCAAAGGTTGTACACCTAGCACTGGACCTAGAAGCAATCGACAAGCCTATCGAAAATAAGGTGGAAATGGTAAAGAGGGATCCTAAGGTTGGTGAACTTGTGGCAGTAGCCTATGATAGAGATGTGGGAGTGCACATAGGCGAGGTCACTGAGATTTTGAGCAGCCAGGAATTCAAGGTCAAATTCATGGAATGGGACAAGAGGAACAACACTGTCAGATGGCCTAGCCAAGACCTGAGGGAACAAATCCACAACAACTTTGTTCTTAATGTAGTTCCATCACTGATGCCCTGTCAAAATTTAAGATCCTATGTCATTGAGAACATGGACACAATAAGAGAGTGTTATGATCATTACGCTCGCAAGTTTTTGGCATAAATGCATAAATTGCTCCTCAGCCACATTTTAGCCATCTAAATTGGAATTGTTTTGCACATTTATATAATGTACTTCTGTTGCATAATAAAATTCCTTTATTGCACCATTTCAAGTGATAATCTTTTGTTTCTAGCTAGATTTTGGGCTTAGCACATTTGTGCCTCCGTTACCCTGTGCCTCCGTTACATTGACATGGTATGGTATCATGGGTACAGCATGTACATTTCTTTTCCCTTTCTACAACAAATCTTCTAGGCTTAAACTAAACACTATCAAGTAGCAGAATATATAATTTATTTCCCATTTGACATTTGAGCACCTGGCAATAACAGGCATTGAATTATAGGGTGAAATTTAGGTGATAACCTCTCATGCCTCCGTTACCACACACTTATTCAGGCCTAGTGACAAGTGTTTTAAGCCAACTCAGATAATTTTTGTACCAACCAAATAGACCATCTATAGTTATCCAAAAAACAAATTTTTTTACCTCAAACCATGACAGCCCACACAGAGGAACCTGTTATTGAGTGAGAATGTGCCTCCGTTACAATATGGCCTCGCCCATTTGCAATAGAAGGGGACTACAGCCTTAATTTTAAAGATAAAGATTTTGGAGAAGAGCTGTTCAGTTTGCAATTCACTGGACAAATTCAAGACAAGGACACAATTCAAGTTGTGCTTGTAGCCCCTATAGTTCTGAAATTGTTACCTCATGATGACAGCATAGCTAGTTCCACTGCAAGGTTGTCTTCTGATGACACTTCTTCCAATTCATCACGACGCTGTGATTTTGTCTCCAGACAGGAGGTCTGAGAGACATCTGGCTTGGCCATCAAAGTTCCCATTGCCAACGTTTGCATATGATACCGATCTGGCTCTTCAAAATCAAGTATTAAATCAGAGGTCCTTAATAGGATGGCTGATGCGATCTACCAATATACAGCTTACCCATCTGGTGCGCAGATAAGTGATGCTGCAGAAGCGCTTATAAAACAATATCCATGTCTGAAAAAGCCCGGCTCTGTTTCAGGCTTCTACGGTTGGCAGCAAAGTCTGAGGTGGAAAATGGCGAACTACAGGACAAAACTAAGAGGTCTTGGCTGTCCTGAACTCACAGTTAATTCCCTCAAAAGTAAACATCCAGATGAGAAAAAACCAGCAAAGCATGTAAAAAAAACAAGGAAGGCAGAAGTGAATTTTCTGCCACCTTACCCGATTGGACAAACACAAGAAACTCTTGATCGAGAGAGGGTGGAACAGAATGAGGAGTCAAAGAAAAGGGACAACTCCAAGGTAGTTGGTGAAAAAATGGCCTTTGGTCTTAGAAGACAGGAAATTGTCAACAACAGTCTAAGCATTAAAGACCTGAAAAAAGATGGCCTGCTCTCTTTCAAGTAACTCAGGTGAGTCAGTGCTCTTGTCTTTGGTTCTTTACCCTAACCCATTAGGTACCCATGTATTTATAAACCATTGGGATGTTTAACAGTTAAATATTATTTTATATTTAAAAATTGAAGGAGATAATCAGTCATCTCTTACAGAAAATATTTTGAAAGTGACCCTCCCAACCCTGATTATGCCTAACAGATCAATCAAGAATTTCAGAGAATCACAACGTTGAATCTGGAGTCAAAGTTCATGTCAACACTGGACAGAAACACCCCAAAATGTCTTTCCATATTTTGTTCCAAGGGAGGGGCAGTAGGACAAAGGTTGAAGAACTTAATGGATATTGTGCTCCAGGTAATCTGAAATAGCGCTGCACGGTAAGATGTATATTTATTGCGATATTGCTACCGTTGAAATAAACTTAAAACATGCTAAATCTTATCGGGACAGTTCAACATTTTGGGAAATAAGGTATGCCCCAACTAAGTCAGACGAGATGATTGATATAAATTTTATGTCCCTTCGTCCAGTATTGAGTTAGTTACGTGGTAGTCGTAAAAGTAGCCAAGCAATAGCAGTAAGCTCGAGGTAACCGCAAGCATGGCTCCCAAAGGTGACTAATTACTGCTTAAAGTTCAAAGCTGTGTTATTTACATGTTATATCTTCTATATTTCGCACATGCCGAAATGAAAATGTAAAAGCAAGACGTTGTATTTTGATTTTGACACGTGCGAAATGCAGAACATATAACATGCAAATACCACAGCTTTTTTTTAAAGCAGTTTTTTGTCATTTTTGGGAGCCATGCCAGCGGTAACCTCGAGCTTACTGCTATCACTAGGCTACTTTTACGACTACCACGTAACTGACTAAATACTGGACGTACGGAATATGCATTTATCGATACCTTTGTCACATTTAAGGAACCAACTAGCATTGACAAAAAAAGATAAATCGTCATCCGTGGATTGATAGAGTACCTTGGAGAAGATGGAAGTGCCCTCATCATGGACTACTTTGTAAGTACAGGCTAATTAAAAGCAATAGGTATTTGTCAATTCAATTAGTAAATTAATAACATTTAGATGGTCATGGCTTGCCCAATTTGTGTCTGGCTTACACCAACACTGCATTATTTCCTTTATCTACATCTCCCCATCATTGCATAAGAAATTTTACCTATCACTATATTGGTCTACTCGCATTCCTTGGTTTAGTGTTATTAACACTGATGAACAACCATCACTTAATTATTTTTCATTTCATGCTTTGCTCATGTCATCACTCGTCCTTGGCAATGGCTTGATTGTTTTCGTCTAGTTAAGGCTGGCTAGCAGTAGGTGTAACAAATGTGGCCCTGACATAGACACAACAGCATAATGAACATTCTGTTTTTGTGAGACATCCACTAGTTTTAGCTTGAAAATATAATACGTTTTAATCTGTCTTTTTTGTTGACGTCAAAGGATGGCACAACACGTCATGAAAGTCTATGTCATTCACAAGGAGGGAGACAATCGTCAGGATGTCGGGATCGTCATAGAAGGCCAGGAAGTAATATTTCTGTATTACGCTATTCTGATGGGCTTAATTTATGCACTGAATTTAAGCTACCCCAAGGAGTTGAAGTTTACTTTTGAAGCTTTTCAGAAGCTTTTCCTGGAGCTAGATTCTTTT
Organism: Galaxias olidus; assembly: GCA_026901105.3. Classification (NCBI taxonomy): domain Eukaryota; kingdom Metazoa; phylum Chordata; class Actinopteri; order Galaxiiformes; family Galaxiidae; genus Galaxias; species Galaxias olidus. The sequence goes on from JAPMUY010004151.1 coordinate 6,276, forward strand.
TGGATCTCCAACAAAATCCTTGCACTCAAAAACATAATACTGACAAAGTGGACTGTCTTGCAGCGTCAAACACAAATGTGTTCATGTGCTGTGTGTTGTTGATGTGTTGATTTAAACGTGTGTTCTTGTTGGATCATGGAGCTTAAATGTGTTTTGAAGCTTTTCAGAAAATTTTGCTGGAGCTAGATTCTTTTAAGAATCTCCACCAGAATCCTTGTACTAAGAAAACAAAATAATGGCAAAGTAGACTGTCTTGCAGCGTCAGACGCAAATGTTGATGTGATGTGTGTTGATGTTGCTGAATTATGTTTTGAAGCTTTTCAGAAGTTTTAGCTGGAGCTAGATTCTTTTAGAATCTCAACCAAAATGTTTGCACTCAAACATAATACTGGCAAAGTACTGTCTTGCAGCGTCAGTCACATGTGCTGATGTGACGTGTGTTCTTTTGATGTGTTCTTGTTGGATCCATGGAGCTTAATGTTTTGAAGCTTTTCAATGGCTTTAGCAGAAGATAGATTCTTCTTTACACCAACTTCCTTACACCATAAACAAAATACTTAATACATACTGTCTTGCTGCGTCAGACCCAAAAATGTATGTTGATGAGAATACTCTTTTTAGTTTACAATTTTTACAAATGAGGCCAATTTTAGGGACTTTGAAATTATAAAATTGACGTATGAAATTTCCTTTTGTGACTTGACTATGGTATTGATGTGTTTTTAGTATAGTATTTTGGTAAATTGTAATGTGCTTGTTTACCTTTGATTAAACATTTATTCTCTTAATGTGTTTATGGATCTATTGAGCTTAAATGTGTTGATTTTGAAAGCACCTTTTTTATTCCATTGGCTGTAGTACAAAATGTAGTTAGATCTGAAACGAAATAATTATGACAACAGTTTTGTACTCACCTTTTTCAACCGGTTCAAAATAAGAATTTGAATTGGTTCAATTAGTTTATGTATATGATGACAACTTCTAATTGGATGAATTTATGTTGAACCAACTAGATTTTCAGAATTGTTTCAAATAAAAAAATCCCCCAAAATGTAATTGGTGGAATGCATTTAAAACATGTTGTATCCGTTACTATTTAATATGTTGAGACAACATGTTTTATTGCAGTTTGAATAGTTGTTCGAATTAATGCAGTTGTGTGAATGGAACATAATTTATTTATGTAACAGTAATTTAAAAATGTAACCTGTTGAACCAATGTAAAAAGGCTCATGCAAACAGTTGCTATTATAATTTTTTGTTGGTTCAACACATCATTTTTTACAGTGTACTTCCTGAGAGCCAAGCGCCGTCTTCAAAAAGCTCAAACCTCCTCTGACCAACTTTGACGTTAGTTTACTTCTTTATCTTGGGACAAATAATGGATATGTTGCTACAGATACTTTGAAAAACTCGCCGCCCTTCAAGTTGTATGGTCGTTTACCTAAATTAAGGCTACAATATTAAAAACGTGTACTCTGAAAACCGTGAACGTGTCAAACGACAGCTTTTTTAGAACGCGGTCCCAGGCTACAAACATTCTATGGCTCCAAAGGACAGATTGCCTAGGTATTTCTTGCAATTGTGTTTGTACACGCATAATCAGTGTCAGATAATCACGGGGTCGAAAAAACATTTCAAAATATCTCGTAAAATAGTAAAATGTTGGTCCCATTGCAAGATCATTGCTCAATGTTATTTGTACATATCTGCTTATTTAGCCTATAAAGTGGTCATAAACAAGCATATTCTCTTGTAGAAACACTATTGTTTTCCCAGCCTCCCCCCACAGATCTCGTCCAATCGATCTCGCAAAAGTCAAAGCTCTCTGCTGAACAAACTCCTATATTATATTTAATTTATAATGATAATGATCTGGACTTTTTAGCTGTGTAATTCCACATGACTTTTGGAAGTAGCTGGTCTGCTCATTTCTGCAGTCTGCTCTGCAAACTTGAACAAGACTATAAACCCTCTGACCAATAAATACATCTATTTTGTTTTCTTAACGCACTGATTTTTCATGCATGCTGAAGTGGTATCTATGGTCACAAATACTGGGCATGCCACTCAACGCAATCTTTAAAGAAACCAAGGTTTCGGTAGACATAACAAACAAAAGATCAAAGGAAAGGTCCAACTTTTCTCACGGCAATTGATAGGATACCTCAAACTCTTATCATGCACATTAAGTGCTTTATTAGCAGAAGTATTTTAAATGAAACGTTTTTTTAAATCCGCTAGGTACAAGCCTTAACAAATTAATTACCTTGATACTTAGAATGACCCCGCAACAGTCAAAAATTTAACTAGCTTGGCATAGATAACGTTACCAATGCATCACATACATTCACAACCAATCAACAGCTAAAGTTTACATTTAATGTGTTATAGGCCTGTGTAATCATAGCCAAACTGACTAACATACCCATACATAGAACATAAAAATATGACTTTCTTTATGGATTTCAATCAACGCGACTGAATCCTAAACTAAAACAAACTTGCTAGCAAGCTAGTATAATGGAGAATGGCATTTGCTTTACCGCTGTCCTGAAGAAGTGAAGGCACGGAAAATTTTGAGGGAGCAGATCTTTCTCTGCCTAGGATCGATTTTTTTGATTTTTTTTGAGAATCTTCCAAAGGCATTGGACTAGTCAGAGTTGAAAGGCCCGAGCGACGGATTTAATTTAAGTTAGTAGCGACTCAAGTAAAGTAAATGGCACATATTTTAAATAACAAATTGTTGACTGATTGCTTATTCCACTTAAGGTCACGTCCGGACAGGGGTTTACTTCAAAATGAATCAAAGTTTGACCGTTAAAAATTATGGGAACAGGTTGGCAATTTAACTTGAAGACAAGGTGCGCCGCAAAATCGGTGCCCGTTTTTGGGCAACCACCACACAAGAGGCTAGTTTTAAAATGACAATATGACGATATTAAGAGTAGAAATATGGACAGATTGAATTGTCAGTGTTTTAAGAATATAAACTTAAACCAGTTTGTCAATAGTTTGATATTAAATAAAACTTTTTTTTTTATTGAACTGTTAAGGATTATTTAATGTATGAACAAAAGCTACGCTCTTTGGAAGCTAACTGTGAATTAGCAAGAGCTCTATAGATATCAACACTTACATGTTGTGAAACTAAGTTTAACTTTAGAATGACTACATTTGGGTCAATTCAAACAGTTTAAAAACGCTATGCAGCGCAATTTTCTTCACCGCTGCATGATTCTGCTTCTGTTATGACTACACTGTAGCTGTTGGGTTTGTCTTGCCTAGTAACGTTGGCAACCCGTGTCCTTACCGGGACCAAAATGCAGTCTGAATGGGTCCAATGAAGGTTGGACCCATCTGCAATGACACGGGTAAAACACGGATTGTCTGTGTAAAAGGGATATAAAGGCCACTATAACATTTAACACACTTAGGCACAATACAAACAAGGTGGCAATAATGAAAGGTAATAGCCTCGGGAAAAGAATGAAAGGGTAGCAGATTAAGCATAAAAAAATTGTGAATTGGATCCAAGATACGTGAGGGGAGCAGAAAAGTGGTGTGTGTGTGTTAGAGAGTGAAAGACCGAGAGATTAGCAAAGCTCGAATGCTTTTGTAATATTTGATTATTGAAAAAAATAAAAAAAAATACTCCTGCTTGTTTACAGCCGTACAACCTCTGCACGCGCCCTTCTGACTCTTTGGGTGTTTGTCCCTATTTGCCAGTGCAGGACTAGCAGGAGCGGTAGTTTGGGAACGAAGGGTTAATATCCTCCTAGGCAGTCAGGAAGCTAACATCTTAGCCACCCACACGCACACCAAAGACTGTTTTTCTGTGTGTGCGTGTGTGAGAGTGAGGCACCATCTGAATGAACATGGGCAGATGTGGTGCTGTGGAGCCTGGGATCATAAACTCAGCTGTATCAAGCCAGTTCTAGACCACAGGCACATAACACACATCATCTGAATTAGGCGAGTAAAGTCTCAGACAGGCTATTCTTCTCAGGCCTGGACTATTTTAGTCCCTACCCCAAAAATTTATTTTTCTGTTTAGAGGATAAAGTTAGTGTTTCATTTCAAAGTCTCAGGGAACAAAATAGTTAAATATGAAAATGCTAGGACAATAGATGTGTGACATAAGGAACACAAATCACAGTACCATGGAAACAGATGAATTTATTCGGAAATGAGCTGCCAGGTGTTTAAATAGAATTGTCCCGTATTTTTCTGTTTAGAGGATAACGTTAGTGTTTTATTTCGTAGTCCCAGGGAACAAAATAGTTAAATATGAAAATGCTAGGACAATAGATGTGTGACATAAGGAACACGTCATCATGGAAACAGATGAATTAATTCGTAAATGAGCTGCCAGGTGTTTGAATAGAATTGTCCCATTCAGAGCATGCTCTCTCCCTCCCTCCCTGCCTCCCTGCCTGCCTGCCTGCCTGCCTGCCTGCCTGCCTGCCTGCCTGCCTGCCTGCCTGCCTGCTTGCCTCCCTGCCTGCCTGCCTGCCTGCCTGCCTGCCTGCCTGCCTGTCTGCAGTGATAATTCCCACCCCAGTAAGTTAAATTTACTTCTGTCATTGTGGGAGATTTTGACAGCCATCTAATTAGCTAGCTCTTCATGAATCTAGTCCTGAACTCTGACTGTTAAAACTAACCCTGAATCCCAAATTGCTGGCTGGCATCATTAAAAACTGATTCAACTTCAAATTTCAAACTAGATTAGAATTCATCTGCGATTTGGAACAGGGTTAATTAACTGCTCAGTCTAGTGAGGGCTCTCAAAATCACCCAAGGAGACATTACCCCATCAGAAAAAAGACTTCCACTGTTCCACCCTCAGTGATACATTTTTATTTTGTATTTGTTGAGCAGTCTAAATTGGTCCAACAAAGGTTGAACCTGTGTGCAATGACCCGGGTAAAACATGGCTTGTCTGTTGGAAAGGGGGTATAAAGGTCAAACCTGACTTGACCTGAGTTTCTGTGTTTTGAGTATGAGCAGTGTGTGAATAATACAGAGTCAATCGGGGGTCCCTCGACATCCCCCTTTTTGTAAATAATGAAAAAGAGGACATTTGATATGCTTTTAAAGTAGTACGCCTAATAGTCTGTCTTAGGACTGGTATCATTACGGAAAACGGATTGAAGTATAGAACACCAAAATGAACGCCTTCGCCAATAGAGTGGCACAATAAGGTTATCAACATTATATGGAACCCTCAAGCATTGCAAATATACAGTAGGTTTACTTTCAATCCCCAAACACACTTATAGAGGTGTTTTAAGGTGGCAATAGGGCAATTGTATTGTAATGGGCCCAGGCAAAGAATGGAAGGGGAGAAGAGAAACTATTAGTTAGAGTTAACATTAGAAGAGTAACAGTCCAATTTAAATTCTCTTATTGAATGCCTTGAGGACATTAAATGCTGGATGGCTCACAATTTCCTCCAGTTAAATGAAAACAAATCGGAAGTTGTTCTCTTTGGCCCCCCTAACTCCATTAACTTAATTACTAGGAATTTAGGTAATCTTCCCTCCTATTTAAAACCCCTGTAGGGTGACTGGTTTACTACTTCTTGTGTGTAAATTACTCTTTATAAATTTTTGTAGGTTATCAATTATTTCATAATTAATATTATATTCGATCAAGGTGATGAAGTGTAATTACTTAGTATACGGAGCACCACCACACAGAATTTAGCTTAGGCTAAGCACGGCTCTGCGGGAAACCGAATCAATTATTTATTTAATAATGTAACAGTTAATGTTTTAGTCTCAATTCTGAAGTAGTGATGTTCTATGTTACGAGAATAAATGATTGTATGAAAACGAAGATATGACACAGCTAAGTTTGAATGCAAAGCAATTCTATTTATTTACTAATCTAAAGAAAGCATGAAAATTACGGTACTACAAAGAATGACTAAATTATGACATTGATAAACTAAAGTGGTTAGTATCTAAACATTCACACACTGTAAAAAATGATTTGGCCTTTTAGTTAGTTCAACTTGTTTTAATAAGTTAGTTGTACTAAAATTTAGGAAACATTGAGTCAACTTGGATGGATGGATTTTATCCATTAAAAAAGTTAATGGATGAGTCAACTTGTTATTTAAAGTTGGAACCTGCTCAACTGATCATCCATCCATCCATTAACTTTACCGCTTATCCTGTACAGGGTCACGGGGGGGCTGGAGCCTATCCCAGCGGACACAGGGCGAGAGGCGGGGTACACCCTGGACAGGTCGCCAGTCTATCACAGGGCCGACATATAGGGACAGACAACAACTCACACTCACATTCACACCTACGGGCAATTTAGAGTCACCAATTAACCCGCATGTTTTTGGACTGTGGGAGGAAACCGGAGTACCCGGAGGAAACCCACGCGAACACGAGGAGAACATGCAAACTCCACTCAACTGATCAAGCAAAACATATTAGTCAATGCAAATTAGACATTCAAGTTTACTCAAGAACAATGGATTTAACATACTGAAGACGTCACCTGACTCTTGACCGCGTGAAGTAATAGTCATCGTTACTGCTATCCTGATAGGCCATTGAGGTAATATATTTGCATATATCCAAGCAAGTTATTAAATGTAATATTAATGATAATACAATTTATTTGGATTGTGCTTTACTTTGCAAGAGTAATCTCAAAGCGATACAATCCCTGTTAAACATACATAAACAAATTATATAAGGCATATGAAAAATATATTTTTGCAACTCTTACTCTGAACACCGTTATCATTAATGACAACCCCTGAAATTACCAATCAGGATAGTCGATAAACCCACGGCTCTTCGGGGCGTGGTCTATAGCTCGCGCATCTCATTCGCCTGGGTTGAAATGGCAATACGAAAAACGATTGCATAGCTATGTTGACGCTGCTAATGCCAGAAGGAGCTATCATGGCATGCAGCAATAACCGGGATTACAATCCGACGTACCCGCAGGGTGCAACTCAGTTGTGTGTTTCACTCCTGCTATCTATTGTGAAGAATAAGTAGTATGTTTACCTGACGAGTTTGCGTTAAAGTTCTGTGTCGAGAAAATGTATTCATTCAACTTACAAATACATACGTGGTTTGAACAAAGGTTTCTTTTCTCTAAAGTGGTGAAGTTAGAAAAGGTGTAAAGGAGTTTTCCGGCCTGTAGTGATGTCCAAGGCCTATATCCTTTGTTCTGAGAGTTGCCAGCAGATGTGGGGTGCAATTTTTATCCTGTTAGAACGAGGTGGCCGACCAGGTTCTTGCGGATGTTTAAAAGCAAAGGCTTCCTGTTTGGGAACCCTCTTTATGCTAGTTTGAGAAAGGGGGTGTAGGGAAGGTTGCCTGGGTCATTTCATTGGCTGCATGCCAATGGGCAGAGGTGTTAATTAGTCTTATCAGTGAGATATCAGTTTACCTTAGCATGTCGTTTGGTTTCTATGCATGCTTTTACACCTGGAGTATGTTCCATATAACGTCTGCAAAGCTTACATGGTGGACATTTTGATACCAAACATGACTAGGCTGACTATGTCAGTTCATTTAGAAATACAAATACACAACATATATATTATTAGAAATAGACACAATTGATATTAAAATTTTTTCTCATGTTCAATGTCCAATAATTTAATTGATTGTTCCTTAGACAACAATTTCTTAATCCAAATGAATTAATCCTTAGAGTGGAAGCAGTGTGCTGTTTTGTCTAAATCTAAGGTACGTTGTGTGAGAGAAACAGGCTGGCCCCCCTGGAGTGTTCACTAGAGCCATTTGGGCCTGTTCCTTTGATCTTAACCAAAGAGGGGGGACGATTCGGTGATTGATTTCCCTACACCCCACTCCAAGAACCTTGGAGTGATTTTTGACTCTGCTTTTAAATTTGACAAGCAGATAAATGCAGTGGTAAAATGCAGTTTCTTTCAATTACGGACCCTGAAAAAAATAAAACCTACTACTAATTTTACTACTAGGACTACTGCAACTCCCTGTACACTGGAATCAGCCAGTCATCTTTGTCCCGCTTGCAGCTGATCCGAAACGCTGCGGTCAGGCTTTTGACTGGATCCAAAAAGAGGGACCATATTTCCCCTATCTTGGCCTTTCTTCGCTGTCTTCCAGTTTGCTTTAGAATTGATTTAAAGAGCCTGCTATTTGTCTACAAAGCATTGAACCAACTTGCCCCCTCCTACATCATAGATCTACGGAGACCATACACGACCCCCAGGCCTCTTAGGTCTTCTGAATTGGGAGTCCTGGCAATCCCACACCCCAAATAAAGATCAAAGGTGACCACGCATTTGCTGTAACAGCACCTAAATTATGGAACAGCCTTCCCTCTCTTATCAGATTTGCCCCTTCTGTCGATTCCTCAAATCTCTGCTCAAAACTTATTTCTTCTCATTAGCCTTTGCATCTTAGTGGTTTTCGATGCACTTAGCTTGTATATGGTATGTATATGTGTCACAACTGTTTTTTGTTGTTGTTATGTTTGATATACTGTATCTGAATGTATTGTACAGCACTTCGGTTAGCTCTGCCTGTTTTAAATGTGCTCCATAAATAAACATGATTTGATTTGATTTGATATTACAAGAATAAAGAATGAATAATATCTTGGATCCAAGATAGGTGAGGGGAGCAGTAAATTGTGACACATGTGTTTACATGTAAATGTTGAAAGTCAAGCATTCCATCATATATCTAAATCATATATTCAATAGGAATAACTGTCTTGAAAATTTAGTTTTTCTGGGGAATGATGATTGTTGCTTTTGAACGAGTTCAGAAACTTGAATATATATGCGTGGCTGTAGCAGTCTTTAACTAGCTTGCATTAAATCACATGAAAACACTAACAGGATATGAAGAATAAGCAATGTATTGTTCCAAATCATTATAATAACGTTTTACTTTGGTTTAAAAAAATACCCCAAAATGGTCATTTTAGCTTTGCTTACATACACTGTATATATATATAGATAAAAATACTTTTTTTTTTAAATGTAAAGTGCTTGATATGGCCTAATATAGCAAAAGTATTGAGCGTTTGACCTACTACTTTTTGTAACCATTAAAACACAGCACAAGGGACATCTACAGTATATCAAATACAATTCAACATTCAGGATTTTCTAGTTTTAATTGACCAACTGCAATTACTTTTGTCTTTTCACACGCCAGTAAAGGCGTTAATGACTTAACGCAAAATGTAAGGTCTTGTGAAAAGTGCTTTTTGTTTTATTAGTGAATACACTATTACAATGGCTGACCAATGGCCAAAAAGTACAACTCGTCTTGAAAATTGGTGGAATGGTTCTTAAGGTAATGCTCAGCATGTGACAGCTCAGGTCATGGTCTATTCTTACAGCCACTAGAGAGAGACACGGTGAAGAGAATATTTTAAAAGGAAGGGAGGAGAGAGCATCAATGGATTTTGCCGATAATAGCAGAAACCTCGGTGGAGGTCAAGACTGACATAATTAGGTTAAGAAGCGATGTTGATTGATAGCTGCCGCCACAGGGTTTTACAACATTCACCGGTATTCTATAACTTTCTCAAATGGTAACCAGAGACCTGAACATGTAAATGGATACTTGGATGGTTTTCTTCCTCTTCCTATTTTCTTCGTCTTATATACACAGACTCCCTTAGCGGCACGCCCAGAATTCTCCCTCACACACTCAGCGCAGCTCAGTGTATCTCACGCCGAGTCAGTGGCATAGGTCAGTGTGCCTTACCAAAATGATCACTGGCCTACCCAATCATGTTCAGGATTTTTTTAAATAATGATTTCTGAAGTTGTGGGTTTGTGATTTGTTCTTTTGTTAATATGTTGTGACATATGGTTGTATTGTAACTGTCAAAGTTAAACTCAGCAAGTCTGTGATAGTTGACTGATTTGAAAATACTGCGATTAAGAAAGCCATTCATGGTTTGGTAATAGTGTAGCGCAACTATAACAGGTCAAAACTAACATCAATTGGATAGTTTTTTGTTTTTTTTAATCGTGCTTAGAAGAGAATTTGCCTGAGTCACAAAGCTATCCATTTGATCTAGTCTAAAACAGTAGTTGGAGAATCAAATCGTAATGTGTTGTGTAAAGGCCAGCTGGTTCAGACAAATTATTCACAATGAGAAGAAACGGTTTTAGAACATTGCAGAGTAAAATTGCAGCGGTGTGAACTAGTAGAAATTTTATTAAATCGTAACGTGCTGTGATATAGCCTACTTCCTACTTATTCATTTTCCTTATCTGGTGCGATGGAGATGCATTTGACTGAATGTTTGCTTACATTTATAAAAGTATATATATAGTGGAGGCTAGCTATGCCTCCTCGAAATTTTGAAGGGGTAAAAGAAACAAATGCTGTATTAAAACAACCAAAAAAACAAAATGAATAATATTATAACATCCCTTTTGTGTCTTGTTTTTCTCTAACAATGCCATCTCTTGGGCCACCTGCTAACAACATAACAAAAATGGTACGGTTGGAACTGTTACTGTATTTATGCTCAAGCTCACTGCACTGGCTGTGTGGAATCAAGCACAAGGCCACGGGAGGCAAGAAAGGTTAGCTAGCGATCTGCCTTCTTTCGTAGGAAACTTATCCAATCAGTGTTGAGGTGGCGGAAACAAGTTCTGTTTCAATAGCAATGGGAAAAAGCTGAGAGGAGGCGTGCCAAATGTGCCAATCACAACCGACCTGAACTTGACCTAATTTCTCCCAAGTATACTGTGAAACAAATGAGAGCTAGGGAGTTCCTTTGCGTTAGCGCAATTTTAAGCTGGCAATGGAGGGTGTAGAATTACAATTCATATATATATATGTGATTCAATATACTAAGACTTTTTAAAGGAATGCTTTTTGACAAAGTTACTGTAGTCTTGGATGATGTGAACTAATATAAGTGGATTTTATTTTTTTGTTATTAGTTGCATATTTTGATATATCATTTATTTGCATATTAAGTGGAAGGACCTGCAATTGGTCTTCCAGATTACTTAGGGGCTGGTCATCTTCGACTATTTGAACTTGAATTGTATTAGTTTTGTGTAGAATGATGCAGGGAATTTGTATGAAAGGCATTAGTTTTGTTGGTGGAGATGGTGCTGAGCAACATACGGCTGCATTCACGCTGTTTTGCAAGAACAGCCTGTATCTTGTATTCATGTGAGTAGTGTACATGATGTGGTTGATGGGATTATATTGATGCACAAAAGCTGTAAACTCAGACGTTCTGTTTAGCGTGCGTTCCTGGTATGGTTATAGGTTGTTGTTAAACATTAAATTATGAGAAGTCCCAAGAATTAACTATTCCGTGCCTAAAAATTTAGCAGCCTCATCTGCCTCCCCTATGCACCAACTCACGAGCCGCTATACTGAATATATATCTGGGCCATCCACTTTTCTCAAGGCCTATCCAAAAATGTTTTTCTGTCTACGCCACTGCAAAAGTTGTTACCAAAAATTGGGACTCGAGTTGAGTTGAGTCATTTGGAAGAGAGACTCGAGTCGAGTCACTATTGTTGCTTGAGTCGAGTCGAGTTGAGTTAGCTATCTGGCCCAAGTCAAGTTGAGTCACTAGCTCTGATATTTCTGATAAGATTTGTTTTACAGTCTAGAATAAAAGTAGGGGTTAGTCGTCTATTCGGTCAAAGGAGCCTGATTCTACTGCCAATCTCACAGTTGAATCGTTGCAAAATGTGGTTATGAAACGAGGACCATTCCAATCAGGCAATAGGGGGTGCTGAATGTCTGAATTTACATAGAATTGCTTGTTTCTCCCAATAAATCATGATATATAGCCTATTTTGGTATAAATATCCGCCTATTTGTCCGGAATTCACCCATCTATGACTTTATTTATGTCAGGCAGTTACGGGGGCTATCCTCGCAGTTTAGCAAGGTCCTATCAGTCTATCTAATGCTGATCTCCGTTGTGTATTTCCGTGACTTCGCTCATTCCGTTATCAGCACTAAATTCACCATAGACCAAGCTCATATTGTTTACAGTTATTAATACTATACTGGGCTGGCATATTGCATTGTGTTTGTTTTTCTCCCGGTCCACTGTATATTTTTTAAAACCAAACTCCACCACTGCAGGTATTTTGTGGCCTTAGATTAGCCTGCTGTGGCACATATTTAAATGTTTGATTTATTTTTGGTTCTTTATTAACACATCAAAAGGGATACCAAGACTATGCGAACAGTTAAAAAAAAAGAAACAAAACAGAAGAGCTAAGCTGCCTAACAACAGTTTGCTATCATAAAATACACAGATTGCGTAAATGTATACCCATGACCTTCTAAACTTTACTTGCTTCGGGACGGAAGGACAAAGGAAAACACAGTACCATGTACTGGATAAAAGCAGAATTATTTTAATGGTAATGGTCGTAGAGACAGTAACGTCCACTGGAGGGCGCCTGATCTCTTCCTCAGAGCATTTGTCACATATGGTTGCCGTAGTTTGATTGATGATCATCATTATGTGACGCGTCAGTGATGACGCATCACATCTTGTTATTGCAAAGTCATTGTTATTATGTGATTCCGTTGTAAGACGCAATCATATACTGTTATTGTTAAGTTTTATTATTTTTCTACTTTATTATTAGCCCCATTTTTGGCACTCCATCTACGGTCGCAGTTTTCAGCATTTCGCTTCCATTGTATAGCCAAAATGTCTGTTCCAATGCCACGGAGTGTGCTTGTACACAGCTAATTAATCTGTACACTAGTTATTTTGCAATTGTATTTTTTACATGCTTAATTTGCCCATAGACAATGAATGGGGAAACAGATTAGGCCCTCTGGTGGACTTTGAAAGAAGGAGCAATACCTTATTCTCCGAGTGAGTAGCATGGATGTACGATAGCTCTACAAGTCAAACAAAGTTCATCATAATTCACCAAATTCCACCGGCACAAACCCACAAGAGGACAACATGGATAATACATTGCGTACTGAATGTGAGTTAAGTTGTATTTGTTTAACGTTAAAAATAATTCTGGTGCCTTGAATTGGAAAGCAAAGTGAACCAAAGTTAGCTAGCCGACAGTGTGAGTTGCTAACTGACCGTCTCAAAGTCACAGGGCACCGTTTAGCTTATGTCTAGCTTGCTGCAAAACAAACTTCTTTGTTTGTTTAATGTAACCGGTGTAGAAGTATAGAAATGGACAAATCAACATTACAAAACATTATTGTCAAAATGAAGATACTGCATGGTAGATAACACAGCAAACTGGCATGCAGCAGTTTAAAAAAAAAGTATCAAAATGGTAAAACGAGTAGCCTATTTACAAGCATTTACACTGAAGACAGTAGACTACTGATGATTTAATGTCGCAGGTCTGTACAGTGCAACAGTTTTGATCGCATGCTACTTAAAACTTGTTTATGTAGGATGGACAGGTCAAAAATGTATTTTTGTTATGTAACCTATACTATAGTCAAGATTACAGCAGCGAGCAGGAGTGCCTCGTAAACGTTAGCTGCAGGGGCGTTGCTTTCACAGAAACACAGTATTACATTGACATAAATAAACATTTGAATAAATAGTTTGATAAAGATGTAGCTTTTTATGTTGAAATTTCCTTGCAGTTGCCTAACTCATAGTTTCTTATCGATGTTTAGGTTGACATGGTAATAATGCCAGCCCCCCACCCCCTCCCCCCAAAAAAGAATGTACAGTAAATCATTTTTTATTTACTGTAATATGGTAGACACATTAGACAACAAATGGGAAGAGGGTAAGCCTTGAGGAGAGCTGGAATGAAGGACCCAGATGAATCATACCCTTGTGTATGCCATCTAGTGACCACAATAAAATGTTGGTTAACATATACATACGTTTGCGAGATAATACATTTCAATCCTAATGAATAATGACATAAATGCATGTAGATTATAGTTGGTATAGTAGCTAACTAGCCATACAATGTGATTAGTCTCGTTACGATACGGCTATGGTGTGAATAACTTTGATGGTGTAATTTAGCTGCAGTATCTCAAAGGCCACGGAGACTTCCTAATTTTGAATCTTAGCTCTGTGCAAAGGCGTTTGACTACATAGACATAGTGACAAATAACCGCAATGACGAGCATAGTGACAAAGGGAGAGATGGAGTTCAGGCAGAATAAGCTCTTCATAAAGCTTTTTACATCGCCCGAGTTAGTGTACGATGGACTCTCCATAGCTCTACATCAAGCAAGGTTATCCACCTGCACTTGGGCTAATTGTAAGACACTGCATACTGAATGTGAGTTAAGTTATATTTGTTTAACGTTAAAAAAGAATTGTGGTGACTTGAATTGGATGGTGGCTGATGTGCGGTGTTTTTTGTTTTTTTTTAAGAGAATGCTAACCATCACAATTTGGATGTTAACGTTATTTCCATGGAGCTAGTCTTAAAATAAGGCTTAGCCAGACGTAGTGGGAGTACCGTCGAGTTCATTATGCTGTGGTTACTGCTGCTTACTGCATGTTAATTCTATTTGTTTAGTCTATGTTAGGTAGCTGAAGTGTGCGTAGCTAACTATTATATCCTTAATGGCACCATAAATACAGTAATTGCTTGCTGCAAAACGAACTCCTTTTATTTGTTACCGTAGCGCGATTGAACCAGCCAAATCCAAAAATACAAAGCAGTGTCAGAATGAACAGACTGGCTGATACACGTAGTCTATTTAAACAGGCAGCAGCAGAGTTTCAAAAAGATTATTTAAAATGTATTTCAATGGTAAAATAATCCGTATTGAACAAGTATTAACACAATAAACTCCTGCTGTCCACTTGAGATACGATTGCCAGATGCCTTAAAACTAAGGTTGAGCTAACGCATGGACGTAAGGAAGACTGGGGACGGTTGCAGCACTCTCTGCATTTGTCTGTTACTCACAGACTAATTGACATGGATCAGCCAAACTTGTATATATTAAACTTGTATCTGTCTTCTAATTACCTATACAATTTAAAGATGACTACATGTGACATATAGTTCACAATATTTATATGAATGGAAGAAGTCAGATGTTGCAACTGGCCTCAAGTGGGCATTTACACTTGTGTTCAGTTCAGCGCTGTGCTGCAGCGGTTATTTTAGGGGACTGGCCACCAGCACTGCCTGGTCGCTGATGGTGGAAACGCAAACACGTCTGCATTTTCTCGGGGAAATGCATTTCTAGTTATTATTAGGCCTATTTTTAGCGCCTTAACTACGCCCGTTCAACTGCTCGTTAACGCAAATATCTAATCAGCCAATCACATGGCAGCAACTCAATGCATTTAGGCATGTAGACATGGTCAAGACGACCTGGTGAAGTTCAAACAAATCACCTTTCTTCCCCATTCTGATGCTCTAAGTAACTTTGAACGTGGCATGGTTGTTGGTGCCAGACGGGCAGGTCTGAGTATTTCAGAAACTGCTGATCTGCTGGAATTTTCACGCGCAACCATCTCTAGGGTTTTCAGAGAATGATCCGAAAAAGGGAAAATATCCAGTGAACGGCAGTTCTCTGGGCGAAAATGCCTTGTTGATGCCAGAGGTCAGAGGAGAATGGCCAGACTGGTTCAAGATGATAGAAAGGCAATAGTAACTCAAATAACCACTCGTTACAACCAAGGTATGCAGAAGACCATCTCTGAACGCACAACACGTCGAACCTTGAAGCAGATGGGCTACAGCAGCAGAAGACCACACCGGGTGCCACTCCTGTCAGCTAAGAACAGGAAACTGAGGCTACAATTCGCACGGGCTCACCAAAATTGGAAAATAGAAGATTGGAAAAATGTTGCCTGGTCTAATGAGTCTCGATTTCTGCTGCGACGTTCGGACAGAAGGGTCAGAATTTTGCGTAAACAACATGAAAGCATGGATCCATCCTGCCTCGTATGAACGGTTCAGGCTGGAGGTGGTGGTGTAATGGTGTGGGTGATATTTTCTTGGCATACTTTGGGCCCCTTAGTACCAATTGGGCATCGTTTAAATGCCACAGCCTACCTGAGCATTGTTTCTGACCATGTCCATCCCTTTATGACCACCATGTACCCATCCTCTGATGGCTACTTCCAGCAGGATAATGCACCATGTCACAAAGCTCGAATCATTTCAAATTGGTTTCTTGAACATGACAATGAGTTCACTGTACTAAAATGGCCCCCACAGTCACCAGATCTCAACCCAATAGAGCATCTTTGGGATGTGGTGGAACGAGAGACCCGCATCATGGATGTGCAGCCGACAAAACTGCAGTAACTGAGTGATGCTATCATGTCAATATGGACCAAAATCTGAGGAATGTTTCCAGCACCTTGTTGAGTCTATGCCACGAAGAATTAAGGCAGTTCTGAAGGCAAAAGGGGGTCCAACCCGGTACTAGCAAGGTGTACCTAATGAAGTGGCCAGTGAGTGTAATTGCATGTTGTTTCATTTGTGTACTGACTGTCTTGGTTATGCCGAACACCAGCATCAATGAATGACTATATCTTGTTATTTGACATGTAAACATGGCGTTAGAAGTGGGATAGCTAACTCATAAATAACAAACAAAGGGGTCTATGAACACTACTCATTAATGTTTACCTTTCAGATCACTTTTACGTATGTATGGTAGAGTAGAACCTAACTACAGTGAGGTACGTGAAATTCGTTTTTGGGGAGGCAACCGTGACTTTGACTTTGAACTTTGAACATTCTCTACTCATTAATGACTACCTCCCAAATGGCTACAAATTGCCTATTGATGATTTGAACCCAAACCTTGGTGCTCAAGCTTGAACTGTGGCAGGGTTATATTGAATGCATTGTCAGTGAAAGCCCAACCTATATAAAACCAAACAATAGTACTAAGTCATCGTATATGTCCGCCAGTAGATTATAATGAAGCGGCCCTAACAATCTAACACCAATAAGCAATCCTGTGAACAAACAGGGCCTGGACTGCAGTCCACTTGTGCTGCAGGGGCAGGTTTTGCGCGCTAAGGCGGTCAGTCCAATAACTACAACGCATCACATCGCATTTGCTCAGGGAAATGCATTTTCTAGTTTAATTTATGTCACCTGTGTTTTAACCTGTATGTTGGGTGGGAATGCCATTTTGATTTGTTCTGTCATTGAATGCCTATGTGAGATTCTGTGTGAACTTAACTTCAACTTAGTTGCTTTACTTCAGGTATCTCCAAACGGTTCCCTTTGAGTTTCTTTTGTTCTAAGTATGATGTGATGACGCATCACATCTTGTTATCGCAAAGTCATATTATTATTATTAGGCCTATTTTTTGGCACCTTTACGCCTGCAGTTTTGACCCAGTCGATTCCATTCCAGTACCCACATGTCTTGGGTATTGCAGTCCATTGCGCTTACATACAGCAAAGTGATCGGTTCACGTATTATATTTTTAATTATTATTTTTAATCGTTTTTTTGTCCCCATTGAAATGACTGGGGAGAGGGTTTTGACTGGGAGAGAGATTTCACGGGCCAAGGCGGTTCTAGGACCTGAGGACATTGGGGGCTTCAGCCCAGAGTCACAGCTGCTCTTGGGGGGACAGGGGACATGCTCCCCTGGCAGTTTTTTTTTTTTTACAACAATGCATCAATCTGGTGCACTTAAAATTTTATATTGAATGTTTAGATCCGTCTAGGAAAGAGTAGATAGTCAAATTGACCACGAGCATTTTGTGTGTCTTCTTTGCGACGGACAGGGAAAATAATTACACTAAGCAATCAGTAGGGGTTGCCAAAATCATCTCTTACAGATGAACTGCCTCTAGTAACTTTAAAAAAACTAGCATATATCTTTTACGCATGCTGTATAGCATGCATTGAGGTCTCTATTATCTGTGTTTATACTGTCATTTTGGAATAAATTTTGTTTTTTGAATAAAATGATGGAAATAGATATTTTGTGTTTTTATTCAATTCATCAATTAATCGAAGGAATAATCAATTAATCAACAGATTAACAGATTCATTGATTATCTAAATAGTCATTAGTTGCAGCCCTAATAGTAATTCGAAAAACGAATAATTAACAATCTTGTACATTGGCCACTTATTATCAACCGATTTGGAAATTATGTGTAAGAAATTTGTTAAAACTTTATTAATGTATTGCAGACATCTTCAAGTTATTCTAAAGTTGAAACTATTCCTCATTTATTAACACTTGAGTACTATTCATAAACCCTATGTAAATATGACATAAGCCAACTCTTTTGGAGCACATTTCAAAAGGTTTAAATATAACATGCACTTTCAGCCCCACAATTTATTGGTTTGCGGGTAATACGCTCTGAACAACTATTCTACGTGATCGCCCCACACATCCTCGACTATCCTCCATTCTTGTTCTCCTCTTGCTCTAGAATTGTGATTGTCCATTCACTAAAGCAAAGAACTGACTGTGGCAACTTATGTCTCACAGTCAGGCAGAGAGGAAAGGTCTCTGTGGCTGTATTTCACAGGGTCCGATGTGTTACCAGGTCCGTTGACCTAGGATCTACTTCCGGCGTGCTTGTTCTAAAATCTCCTAAACAACTAATGTATAACTGTTTTACAAAAGTTTTAAGTACCTTAGTACAGTAGATAAATTAACTGAGTGGAAGTTCGCTAACTTTTGAGCCGTTTAATGTTAACTAATCTACAGCGATATGTCACAATGCAGGGCTGCTGAAAGCGTGATAACTCCTAGTGATCCAATTGGCTGATACTACGTTATATTACACTTGTTTAAAAACGATTAAAAGCATAGCTAATGTATTTCACCCTTTTGAATATGTGTGGTTCAAACAAATAGGCATTAAACGGCGTTTTTAAAATAGCACACTGTTTCGTTATATAATACTAATAATAAAACATTTAATTTGAGGGCGCAATTACAACATACAATATAAATGAAAATTAAATACGAAGTAAAAGTAATTCAGCGACCTATTAAGAATGCAAAATGGGGTGTAGCCTAGGAAACAACAATGGCACATTACTGAAAACACATATAAACAAGGGGAGACCGCCAGGCACAGTACAAGGGAGCAATTACAGTGAGCAGACCAATTTGAATAAATTAGTTTTTAGTTGAGACTTGAAGGATGATAAAGTGTCGAACTGTCGGATAAGTGGGGGGAGGCAGTTCCACAGCCTGGGTGCAGAACAGCTGAAAGCCCTAGCACCCATGGTGCTGAGGCGTGAGGGTGAGAAGGTCAGAAGGCCTGACCATGAGGAGCGCAGACAACGAGAAGAAATAGAGTCCTGAAGGAGGTCAGATATATATGTGGTGGCCAGATTATGGAGGGCTTTGAAGGTGAGCAGGATAGTTTTGAATAGAATACGGTATTGAACAGGGAGCCAGTGTAGTTGGATGAAAGTTGGGGTGATGT
This sequence comes from Galaxias olidus, assembly GCA_026901105.3. Classification (NCBI taxonomy): domain Eukaryota; kingdom Metazoa; phylum Chordata; class Actinopteri; order Galaxiiformes; family Galaxiidae; genus Galaxias; species Galaxias olidus. Next base: position 25,674 of record JAPMUY010004151.1, read on the forward strand.
GGTCAGTGGACTTGGTATGGATGAGGATACAAGCAGACAAATTCTGGATTATTTGTTGCCGATTTAGTAGCTTGGTGGGGAGGCCTGAAAGAACAGCATTGCAATAATCAATCCGTGAGGATACAAATGCGTGGACCAGGACTTCAGCACTTGATTGAGACAGGGATGGGCGAAGTCTGGCTATGTCGCAGAGGTGAAAGAATGTGGTCCGAGTTTTGGAGTTGATATGAGGGGCAAAGGAGAGAGTGTTATCGAGGATAACTCCGAGGCTCTTGACTTGGGAGGAGATGGGTACAGAGAAGCCATCGATCATGATGTTAGGGATAGTGGCTTTGGACAGAGTGGCATTGGATCCAACTAGCAGGTCCTCTGTTTTACTGCTGTTGAGCTTCAGGAAGTTTTGGCTCATCCAGCTCTTGATGTCCTGTAGGCAGTCAGTAAGGGAGGAGCGAGGGAGGGCAGTGGTGGGTTGGGTAGAGACATAGAGCTGGGTATGATCAGCATTACAGTGGAAGTGGACACCGTGATGAATAAATAAAATTATGATTGGTTTAGAACAATTGATTTTTAAAGCTAGACATTCAAAAGAGGAGTGAAAGGGAACAGTGACAACATTGACTTTAAAGTTCTCATGATAGACCACAGCGAGACCACCACTCTGCCCAGTTGATCGAGGCTTCCAGACAGTGGCGCTGTAAGGAGGTGGAAAGTTAGGATGATTCTAAGGGCCCGTGACTGACAGGGGCCCTGAAAAAATATTAGAATATTAGGTAATTAATTTTCAATAGCCTATAATGTACTAATATAACGAACAGCAAAAATTAAACATCGAGAGTCTCTGTACCGCCCCCGCACCCTTCCTTATTTACATGAAATGGTTCGGTCCTGCATGCCCTGAAACCATGCAAACGGTACGGTGCTACTAGTAGGCACGGCATTGAATTGCGACGACGAGTGTAGTGTTGAGCATCATGTCTCAGGTTAAAGACATGTCTGGCTACCGAAAACTAAAAAGACAGAAAAGAAAGACAGGAGAGAGAAAAGAAAGAGCGACAGCATGTCACCCAATTTTTCACAAAGAAAGGTGGGTGTAGTCCGTGAGTGGTGTGGAAAAAAACCGTTAGCTAAGAAACAGGCTAGAATTGCTCCCCTAATGTAGTTACTTAATCTTCACAGAAAATTGTGAATGTTTACATTTGGCTCCTCTTTTAGCTGACATTATTCAATGCAGGCAAACTTTTAGCAAGCTATTCATACTAAATCAGTTTTCCTTGCCCCTCCCTGCCTGGTGCCAGACCCAACAGATGCATCTTCAGGCTCAGCAGCCCTGTCTCCCCATCCCCATACCTATAAACCAGCCCTAGTCCCAATTGAAGGAGGTGAGCAGCATTGTGTTGAATGTCAGTTGGCATTATTGCAGGGGGTTCCTGGGATTTATTTTTATTTTCAAGAAAATATATACATATTATTTAACACTATATGGTCAAAAGTATGTGGACACCCCTCCAAATCATTGAGTTCAGGTGTTTCAGCTGCACCCATTGCTAACAGGTGCATAAAATCAAGCACATAGCCATGCAATCTCCATAGACAAACATTGGCAGTAGAATGGCCTGTACTGAAGAGCTCAGTGACTTTAAACATGACACTGTTATAGGATGCCACTTTTGCCACAAGTCAGTTCGTGAAATTTTTGCCCTGCTAGATCTGTCCTAGTCAACTGTAAGTGCTATTATTGTGAAGTGGAAGCGTCTAGGAGCAACAACAGCTCAGCCTCGAAGCGGTAGACCACTCACAGAGCGGGGCCTCCGAGTGCTGAAAGCGTGTAGCGCGTAAAAATCGCCTATCCTCTGTTGCATCACTCACTACAGAGTTCCAAACTGCCTCTGGAAGCAACATCAGCACAAGAGCTGTAGGGAGCTTCATGAAATGGGTTTCCATGGCCGAGCAGCAGCACACAAGCCTAAGATCACTATGCGCAATGCCAAGCATCGGCTGGAGTGGTGTAAAGCTCACCGCCGCTGGACTCTGGAGCAGTGGAAACCCATTCTCTGGAGTGATGAATCACGCTTCACTATCTGGCAGTCTAATGGACGAATCTGGGTTTGGCGGATGCCAGGAGAACGCTACCTACCGGGATGCATAGTGCCAACTGTAAAGTTTGGTGGAGGAGGAATAATGGTCTGGGGCTGTTTTTCATGGTTCGGGCTAGGCCCCTTAGTTCCAGTGAAGGGAAATCTTAACGCTACAGCATACAATGACATTCTAGACAATTCTGTGCTTCCAACTTTGTGGCAACAGTTTGGGGAAGGCCCTTTCCTGTTTCAGCATGACAATGCCCCCGTGCACAAAGCGAGGTCCATACAGAAATGGTTTGTTGAGATTGGTGTGGAAGAACTCAAGTGGCCTGCACAGAGCCCTGACCTTAAGCCCATTGAACACCTTTGGGATAAATTGGAACGCCGATTGTGAGCCAGGTCTTCTCGTCCAACATCAGTACCGCACAAATTCCCTCAGACACACTCCAAAATCTTGTGGAAAGCCTTCCCAGAAGAGTGGAGGCTGTTATAGCCGCAAAGGAGGGGCCAACTCCATATTAATCCCCATGGTTTTGGAACGGGATGTCCAACAAGCTCATGTAGGTGTGATTGTCAGGTGTCCACATACTTTTGGCCATATAGTGTAATATAATATTTAATTTTCAATGATAAGAATCCAAAACTAAACAAAAACCATACAAAAACTTACATACAGCCTATAGTCTGCATTGGATGCTGGACAGTTTGAAGCATTGAGTGACTCAGTCTGCAGAAATGACAGACAATGTCACAATAATACCTTTAAGTCATATGGTCAAGGTACGTCTCAATGGCTTTGATGCAGACTGACATATGGTTGTTCATTGGTGATTTAGTTTTGGTGATACGCAACTGCAAGTCATTTGGGTCAATATTCTTGTTAATATATATTCAAGTTAAATACATTTTAGGTTATTCATGAATGTTAAGAGAATTGTCAATACGAGAATGTTACTATTAAAATTACATTTGGTCTGCATAAGATAGCCTTTAGCACATTTCTTATAGAGGGTTTCAGTCTTGCATCAATAGTGAATTCCACTGTATGCAGAATGTTGCATGCATGTCTGTATAGTGTTTTATTTTCACAGCTCAGTCAGTAAATATTGTACAACAAGTATTGGACAACAGGGCTCGTTGACAGCCACCAAAATCTGTCCACTGCCACTAAAAATAATATTGGTTGCAGTGCCGCCAGTTGATTTTTGGTGGTGTTTTAATTATTAAAATTATAAAGTTATTGTTTAGTCAAACAGTTGGCCTGTTTAGTTTGATTATTTATTATCCTCCTTTGAAATATCCACTGGCAGCATTTCGTTCTCTGTCTCTCGTGTGATATAGTATACATTGTTACTGTTTTTAGATTATTACCGTTTTTAGATTACGATTTTTCAGTTGATTTCATATTTTAAAAAAAGCTCACCAGTTTCTGTATTGTTGCCACTATCTGAAAAACTTAAAATGTTAGTCTGGAGCTCTTGACTACAAGCCTGCAAAGGTACTTATTTAAAGTTTTGAATGGATCCATTGGGTTCTGGAGGTGTGGTTACAGCAATTGCGCAGTTGGCGTGGCCTAGGTGGCCTGGGT
>JAPMUY010004152.1:0-29958 GCA_026901105.3 Galaxias olidus
GTAGTACAGTAATTTACTGGATTTCTCAAGGGTTTTCAAAAATATTACTCAACATGCAATGTACACTACAGTTATATACTGTAAACTATTTATGCAATATGTTACTGGCAATTAGTTGATCCAACACAATGGGTCGCATTCTTCAACTGTTCTTAAGAATAGTTTTCTTAATAAACCCCACCAATGTTTTCTTATTTGTTCCTGGGGAGCATTTTTCGGCTGAAAAGAGGTTGAAAAGATATAAAAACAACCACACCAACGTTGAATGGACGTTCAAAAACGGGCTGTAAATTAAAGTTATTTTTTTGAAAACACAATAATTGAACAATTTTTTTTAATTGTTTTGACCGTTGACAATAATTTAATAAATGCCTTTTCAACTGGACAATACAGTAAAAGTAGTTGAGACTATTGGATGAGAACAGTGACGTGCGGTGAGGGAAAAGGCAGGGGAGGCAGATGTTGCTTCTCAATATATATACACACTATATATAGCTACTGTTGGGAAACCAATCCTCAAACCATCCCCCTCATTCCAGAGAATCAAAGCATGGTCTCAACACAAAGGGTCATAAAACCTTAACTCTATTCCAGCAATTCCAACTGCTACTTTAAGGATTAATGAATTGGGATTAAGAAACTGTTGCCAAAGGAACAATCAGTTAAATTATTGGACATTGACAATGAGAAGAAATTGTAACATCAATCGTTTGTATTTTGTAATAATTATATATTTTGTATTGTTTTACTAAGCTAACTAACATAATTAGCCTAGTCATGTTTGGTATCCAAATGTCCACCATGATATTTTGTAAACTTTGCAGACGTTATATAGAATATATTCCAAGCATACAGGTATAAATAGAAAGAAAATGATGAGAAAATCAAGCAGACAACCGTTATCTCATACGGTGAGATGATCAACACCTCTGACCACTGGCCTTTGGCCAATCAGGTGACCTCAGCCACTTTTTGGACACCCCCTCTCAAACTATCTTAAATAGAGTTCTCATCCAGGGAGCCTTGCTTTTGAAGATCCGCACGTAACCTGGGAAGCCCACCCTGCGTTACACAGGTTGATAAAAATTGCACCCAATCTTATTCCTTGACCACGTGTCTGCAAGCAACTCTTTGGACAAAGGATTTTAGGCCTTATTCCTCACCACAAGGCCGGAAAACCTTTCACACTTTCAAACTGAACCAGCGTACAATTGTCCTCCTTCCCAGAAAAGGACAATTAACACGTCAAAGAAGACCAAAAACCCACGTTGCTTTTCCATGTTTATTCAAACAAGGAACTATATTTCAGAACTTTACCAAAGAAACTTCTCACATTGGCTCCAGCCGCAACAACAAGCTAATAAGACCAATCTTGTGCCACAGCTCCGCCTTTCTTCTCACAGTAACGTAACCCATATGTTGAGCGTTGGACGCTAAAGCTTAGACAATTTCTGCTGTGTTATGCTTACCATAATTTATCAATATTTTAACTGTTATACTGTATACGTTTAGCTACTAATCACTTTAGTTTATTAATGTCATTTAGTCATTCTTTGTAGTACTGTAATTTTCATGTGTTTAGACTAGTAAATAAATAGAATTGCTTTGCAACCAATCCCAGCTGTGCCATATCTTCGTTTCCATACAATCATTTATTCTCGTAACCTAGAACGTCACTACTTCAGAATTGAGACTAAAAACTTCAACTAGTACTTATTAAATTAATGCCAAATCAGACCTGGTTTCCCATCGAGCCATGCAATAAGCTTAAATCTTTGGGTGGTGCCCCCTTAATTAATACATTTATATTATAATCGATCAATTTGATATTAAATAATTAATTAATTGATAATCTACAAAATTAATAAAGAGTAATTTACACACAAGAAGTAGTAAACCAGTAACCCTACACTACCAAATAAGCCAGAAAAAGATTAAGCATATCCCAATACATACCATGTCAAATGCAGTATGCCATAATGCATGCAACAGTACATACTTTGCAAGTGCAGCTGAAGTACCTTGTACAACTTTTACAAGAATAAGTAGTATGCGATATGAGAGTACACAGTGTTAGCAAATAACTTGCATGTGCTTCTATACGCTTTGGCGTTAGTCAGCCAACCCATTGCAATCATTATCATCAGCTGGGACTACTGGCCTTGGATCGAATCTGCTGGGGTCTCTACGGTGTTTTGGTTTTTATTACAAACACACGTTCTGATATCCATACTTATTCTTGAACTGCTTTTCGGCTAAGCAAAACTGCTACCTAACGCGATGGCGAAAGTTTAACTAATTATTTAGAAAGAAAAACTATACCGTTGTGTACAGGGTGCCCCGAGGTTCAAATCTAATAAATACATTTCTTGACAATCCACAACAAACAGCGCTGTCCATGTATTTTTTTTTCTTTTCTAGCTAACGTTGAGGGAGAGCGAGCGTCAATCACTCGGGCTCAAGACACACGCCCCTCAATGAGGCAGATGTGACAACTGCCTCTCCTGGTGCTCGTTCGCTGCAATTTTATGACGAGACCAGCTAGCCTAAATGTCGTTATACGGTAAAGTTCCGATACGTGAAATTAGTTAGCTAGGACGATTCTAAGGGCCCGTGACTGACAGGGGCCCTGACATTTTTTTTATATAAAAAAGATAACAAATTTTATTAGCCTATATTTTATTTACAAGGTACTAACACAATGAACGGCAAAAAGTAAACGTCGAGAGCCTCTGTACTGCCCCCGCACCCCTCCCTATTTACATGAAATGGTTCGGTCATTACATTTTAGTGACTTGGTTCTTTAACTCTCGTTCAGTAAAATGAACTATTCTTTTTGAGTCCCTTTGTTAATTTTGTTCATTAGACCGGGGGGGGGGGGGGGGTGTAATAATCCAAAAATCTATAACGATCACTTATGAACGTAGTCATACTTTAAGCATGACCCTAAGAGTGAATTACTACTTTGTTTCCTCATCTCTTGTGCCTATGCAGCTATCACATGACCAGTGAAAGAACGACTCGGGCCAGAAGACCCAGTTCAGGGGTGGACTACTCTCATCTTTCCTGTACAGAGTTTATGCGGCTGTCACGTGAAAATTGAACAAACAACTCAGACCCAGTCGAGGGGTGAACTACATATTTCTGTTTCCTGGCCTGTCTATCAAGTCTTTAGTTCACTTTTCACGTGACTGCTACTCTGCTAGGCTTAGCGAGTGTGATTGTTATTTGGCTGTATGGTGCGATTTTACGTATTTATTTTTATTTAACATTTTATTTAGTAGAGTGTGTAGGGGTGTGTATACAGCACGTTATTGCTAAGTGCAAAAAGTTAAGGACAACCTGACTGTAAATAATAAGGCTACATCTTAAAGTTATATCAATATTACATCAATAAAGATTTTTTGGCTAAAGACAATACATCACGTTTCAGTAAAGTAGTATATTGCAACTGCTTTTAGGGGACTTAATTATGATTGACTCACTATGATAATTGTCGTAATCGTGATAGAAATGTTTAGTTCGCCATGGCTCTTTTCAATGCCGAGCCTATCTATCTATCACATAAATATACATCTAGGATCCATCGTGTGAAAATTGAACGAACGAATCAGATCCGAAGACCCATTTGAGGGATGAACTACTTTTCTCTTTCCTATACTGAGCCTACAGGGCTGTCATATTAAAATTGAACGAATAACAGACCCGAAGACAGTTGAGGGGTGAACTATTCATTTGTTTCCTATACTAAGCCTATGCTGAATGAAATTAACGAATGACTCCAACACAACTGTTGTTGCGCATGAGCGACTAAAATGAACGAATCACTCTGAGACTACTCGTTAGTCCCGAGTCATTTTAAAGATTCACTCAAAATGAACGAATCATTCATGAACGACATCACTAGTGTAGTGTGACGCATCATGTCTCAGTTTAAAGAAAAGTCTGGTTACCGAAAACGAAAAGGACAGAAGAGACAGACAGGAAACTGAAAAGAAAGGGCGACACTTAGGGATGCACCGATACCGGTATCGGTCCAATACTGTCCTCATGTACTCGTAATCATAAATCTACTCCGATATAACCGCACCCGATACCGCTTATATACGGCAACGTGACGTTAACCTCTCGTCAGTTGAGCAGATAGGCGGAGCAATGTCTGCAGTTTGGAAATATTTTAGGATAAGTGATGACAACAAAAGTAGTGCAGGCTGCAAACTATGCTCTGCTAAATTGTCAAGAGGAGGGATGAAAAGTAGCTCCTTTAACACAAGAAATTTGCGTTATGTTGGTTCTTCAAATGTTTTATCAGAGTTCTAAGAGTTCACTGATGCCAGCAGCGGGAAACAGCAACAAACAACTTTGCAGCAAACGCTGGAGAAGCGAGAGAAAATGTCCAGAGACAACCCATGACGGTAAAAACAACAGAAGCTCTTACTCCGTACATTGCTCGATGACTAGCCGTTGTCAGTTGTAGAAAATACGGGATTTTGTCGTCTTCTCAGTGCCCTGGAGCCGAAGTATGAGATTCCCAGATGTCACCAAATCACAGAAACCGTATTACCAAAGCTGCATGACTGTTAAAAAAAAACACATCAGCCTGTTGCAGGAGATTTTGGCCCTCAGCTTCACCACTGATATTTGGACTAGCAGTGTCAGCCCAATGTCTCTCATCCGTTAACTGCGCAGTGGATTGCTGAGGATTTTACTCCGCAGAGAGTAGTTCTACAAGCAAAGCAGCTCCGGGGATCGCACACTAGCCATGCCATAGCAGGTGCGTTTGATGATATGCTTCAGACGTGGGGCATTCCGAAAAGTTCTGTTTACGTTGTGCTCCGGCCAATGCGAAAAACATAATCAAGGCCATGAGTGATGCTAGACTCCCTAGCCTGCAGTGTGTCGCTCACACCCTCCAGCTGGCTGTTAGAGGATCTTTTGGCTCAGAGAAGTGTAGCTGATGCAGTGGCAATCGGACAATAAATAGTTGGACATTTTAAACATTCCGCCTTAGCCTACTCCCACCTGGAAGACATTCAGGTGCAGCTCAACCAGCCAATAAGACTCCAGCAAGACGTGCAGACTCATTGGAACAGCACGTACTGCATACTACAGTCTCTCATGGAGCAGGAGCGGGCTCTGGGAATATTTGGGTCCGAAGATGAGCTCGCAGACAATCTCACCGCTCGCCAGTGGACACTTCTGGAAAAGACCATCTGTTCTGGCTCCATTTGAGGAGTTAACCCAAAAAGTGAGCTCCTCTGATGCTTTGGCGTGATTCCTGCTGTGACCGTGCTTCAGAGACTTTTGACCAAAGAAAGAGACGAGTACCATGACATCAAAACAATGAAGGGAACCTTAGCTGCAGCCGTCAAGAGACGCTTCACTGACACAGAAAAAAAAAAACTCTACTGCATTGCAACTGTACTCAATCCTAGGTAAAGTCTGTCTGTCTGTGTCTGTGTTTGCTGAGCATGTGAGAGAGAGTGTGATGAAAACAAAAACGTCATTATGACCAACATAAAACGTTTTACTATTTAACTTTTACATAATCAATTTACTTTAAGTGATTTGAAGGCAATATACTGGCATTCATCCTGACAATTTCAGACTAGCTTGTCTGTTACCAGCTAAAATATAATTTTCTCTGAGAAAAAACGGTCTTTATACCTAAAACAAACATCAACACTGCTACAGAGGCCAAGGAGATGGTGATGCTGGAGCTGCAGGAGGTTTCTGGAGGAGATACAAACAAGCAGGAGGATCTGGGGAACCACCTGCCAGAAAGCTACGCAAGGCCCAAGCTAGCAGCAGTCTGGACAGTGTGTTTGATGCAGATGAGCAAGCATCAACGTCACTGAGCAGTGCACCAGTGGGTGCTGCCATTCAGTTAGAGATATACAGTGCCTTGCAAAAGTATTCACCCCCCTTGGCATTTTTCATGTTTTGTTGCCTCACAACCTGGAATTAGAACGGATTGTTTGAAGGTTTGCATCATTTTATCCACAGAACATGCCTACAACTTTGAAGATGTGATTTTTTTTTTTTTATTGTGAAGCAAACAAATAGGACAAAATAACAGAACTTCAGCGTGCATAACTATTCACCCCCCTAAAGTCAGTACTTTGTAGAGCCACCTTTTACAGCAATTACAGCTGCAAGTCGGTTTGGGTAAGTCTCTATGAGCTTGCCAGATCTTGCCACTGGGATTTTTGCCCATTCCTCAAGGCAAAACTGCTCCAGCTCTTTCATGTTGGATGGTTTCCGCTTGTGAACAACAATCTTCAAGACTGACCACAGATTCTCAATTGGACTGAGATCTGGGCTTTGACTAGGCCATTCCAACACATTTAAATGTTTCCCCTTAAACCACTCGAGTGTCGCTTTAGCAGTATGCTTCGGGTCATTGTCCTGCTGGAAGGTGAACCTCCGTCCCAGTCTCAAATCACAGGCAGGCTGAAACAGGTTTTGCTCAAGAATATCCCTGTATTTAGCACCATCCATCTTTCCCTTGACTCGAATCAGTTTCCCAGTCCCTGCTGCTGAAAAACATCTCCACTGCATGATGCTGCCACCACCATGTTTCACTGTGGGGATGGTGTTCTTGGGGTGATGGGATGTGTTGGGTTTGCGCCATTGCGTTTTCCTTGGTGGCCGAAAAGTTCAATTTTAGTCTCATCTGACCAGAGCACCTTTCTCCATACATTTGGGGAGTCGCCCACATGCCTTTTGGCAAACTCAAAACGTGCCTTCTTATTTTTAACACTAAGTAATGGCTTTTTTCTGGCCACTCTTCCATAAAGCCCAGCTCTATGGAGTGTACGGCCTATTGTGGTCCCATGCGCAGATACACCAGTCTCTGCTGTGGAACTCTGCAGCTCCTTTAGGGTTACCTTTGGTCTCTGTGCTGCCTCTCTGATTAATGCCCTCCTTGCCCGGTCTGTGAGTTTTGGAGTGCGGCCCTGTCTTGGCAGGTTTGTTGTGGTACCATGTTCTTTCCATTTGAAGATGATGGATTTGATGGTGCTCCAGGGGATCATCAAAGATTTGGATATTTTTTTATAACCCAACCCTGACTAGTACTTCTCAACAACTTTGTCCCTGACTTGTTTGGAGAGCTCCTTGGTCTTCATGGTGTGATGCCTCTTGCTTAGTGGTGTTGCAGCCTCTGGGACCATTCAGAAAAGGTGTGTTTATACTGACAGATCATGTGACACTTAGATTACACACAGGTGGACTTCATTTCACTAATTATGTTACTTCTGAAGGTAATTGGTTGCACCAGAACTTTTGAGGGGCTTCATAGCAAAGGGGGTGAATACATATGCACATGCCAATTTCCAGATTTTTTTTTTTTAAAATAATTTTTAATATATATTTTTTTCTCATTTCACTTCACCAACTTAGACTATTTTGTGCAGATCCATCACATAAAATTCAGATTAAAAAAACATTTAAATTACAGGTTGTAATGTAACAAGCCAAGGGGGGTGAATACTTTTGCAAGGCACTGTACCTTGGAGAGACCACAACTTCACAGTGGAAGACAAACCACTGCAGTACTGGGGGGTTAACAAAGTGAGGTTTCCCACTTTGGCCCAAATGTCACGCAGTTACCGCTCAGCACCGTGAAGTAGTGTGGAAAGTGAAAAGCTCTTTAGCTCAATGTCACATATTGTAGATGAAAACAGAAACAGGCTCACAGCTGATAATGCAGAAAAGCTTCTTTTCATCAAAAAGAACCTGCCTCTCACTTTTCCGAAAAAGGCTTAGACCTTACAGACATCACTAACATTTAATTTTAGTTGTATGTTGTGTGGTACTGAAATCCACTGAATGTGTTACAGGTTACATTTCAGTGAAATGTGTGGCAGTGGCATGTTTGTTCAGGAACACACAAAGTTGAATGTTAAAATGTAAGCAACAGCATATTGTTGTATATTTCATCTGTTTCAGTTAGAAAGTGAGGAACATCTGATGAAAATAAAACATGTTTTCAAAGTCAAACTGTAATGGGATTATTAAGTACTCATATCGGTACTTGGTATCGGCAAGTACTCACATGTAAGTACTTGGTCTTAAAAATAGTGGTTTCGGTGCATTCCTAGCGACACTATGACACCCAATTTTTCACAGAGAAAAGTGGGTGTAGTCCGTGAGTAGTGGGAATTAACCAGTTAGCTAAGAAGCAGGATACTTTTGCTCCCCTAACGTAGTTACTTGACAGAAAATTGTGAATGTTTACATTTGGCTCGTTTTAGCCGACATTATTTTATGCAGGCAAACTTTTAGCAAGCGATTCGTACTAAATCAGTTTTCCCTGCCCCAGCCTGGTGCCAGGGACAACAGATGCAACTTCAGGCTCAGCAGCCCCGTTTCCCCATCCAAATACCCCTATCTGTAAACCATCCCTAGTCCCAATTGAAGAAGGTGAGCAGCATTGTGTTAAATGTCAGTTGGCATAATTGCAGGGGTTCCCTGGGATTTACTTTTATTATTAAGAATATATATTAATAATACATAAATAAAATATATTTTCAATGATACAAATTCAAAACTAAACAAAAACTAAGACAGCCTATGGTCTGCATTGGATGCTGGACAGTGAAGCATTGAGTGACTCAGTCTGTAGAAATGACAGGCAATATTACAATAATACCGTAAAGTCAAATGTCCAAGGTACGTCTCAATGGCTTTCATGCAGACTGAAATATGGTTGTTTAGTAGTGGTGATACGCAACTGCAGGTAATTTGGGTCAATATTCTTGTTAATGTATATTCAAGTTATATTCATTTTAGGTTATTCTTTAATGTTTAGAGAATTGTCAATATGAGAATGTTACCATTAAAATGGCATTTAGACTGTATAAGATAGCCTTTAGCACATTTCTTATAGAGGGTTTCAGTCTTGCATCAATTGTGAATTCCACTGTATGCAGAATGTTGCTTGCGTGTCTGCAGTGTTTTATTTTCACAGCTCACAGTCAGTAAATATTGTAAGTATTGGACTTCAGGGCTCCAGACTGCCACCAAAAATCAATCCACTGCAACTAAAAACATATTGGTTGCAGTGCTGCCACTTGATTTTCGGTGGCGTGTTAAAAAAAAATGATGATCATTATTAAAATTGTTTTGTTTAGTCAAACAGTTGGCTGATTTAGTTAATTTATTATCCTCATTTGAAATACCCACTGGCAGCATTTCTTTCTCTGTCTCTCGTGTGATAGAGTATTAATTGTGGCACCTTTACCGTTTTTAGATTAAGATTTTTCCATTGATTTAATATAGAAAAAAGAAAAAAAAAAGTCACTAGTTTTTGTCGTAGTGCCACTAACTGAAAAACGTTAAATATTAGTCTGGAGCCCTTGACTACAAGAGAGTTACAAGCCTGCAAAGGTTGAATGGATCCATTGGGTTCTAGAGGTGTGGTAACAGCAATGGCCTAGGGTAGTGGGGCCCGATGTGATACATTTTCATGGGGCCCCAAATGCCTGGCGGCGCCCCTGCCCCCACTAGACCTCACTGGAGCCTGTTTTACAGTTTTTTTTCCCAATCGCTTACACACTTGTTGCGGAATTTGGCTCGCTGTGTCAAAACTCTAAACACAAACCACATAACATGCAACACTTGGAGCCAAACATCTCACTTCTATGTCAAAATTAAACAATCCTTTTGCAAACTTGTATTTTTGTCCCAAATGATACACACATGCACCATCTGAATAAACCATTCAAAGTAGCAACCACACAATGATATGCTTTATCAAAACACTGCTGTCTTTACTTTGTATATGTTTTTAATTTCCTCACATCCTTCTGTGAAATATTGTTCAAGTTTACAGTACATCTATTCACATTGCAATGAACACCAAAATTACAGTGCAATGGTAAAAACAATTACATAGGTACAGTCTAGTGTAGAAAATGTACAGTAAGACATACCTGTTCTCCAGTCTAAATGTCTGTGTTACCTATGGAGGCTACCTTCCAGCGACTAAGGTTCAGCTGGTTTCTCTGCCCAGCCTCCCTCATTGGCAGGCCATGATGTAGCTTACACCATGACATGGTCTACCAAAGTGGCCCTCTTGTCAGAAAGACAGTATGTCTCTGTCTATTGTCTTGGTTCTTGCCTTGCTCCTTCTCCTCCAGCTCCTCTCTGTCTTCCTCTACCTCATCCTCTCACTGCCTCCATGTGTGCAATGTTCTCACAAAAGAGGCAAGTTTACCTGATGTCAATTTGTGGCACTAAGGCTCAGACAGATTGGTGTTCAATTACTGTGAAAGTGTTTTCATGTGTGCGGCTGAGTGTTGCCAATTGCAGGTATGTTTTGTACTTTGAACAGAATAATTTTTGTTCTTGAATGAAGTGTGTATGAAAACGTGTGTAGTGTTTTGCAATGTGTGTTTGCAGAATTGCAAACAAAGTGCCAAGCTGATAAATGTGTATTCCTACTTTTGTGTTTGTAGAATTGCTGACTTGGTTTAAGGTAAGGTTACATAAGTTGAAGTTTTGATGCTTTTGTCTGAGCATTCACTTTTAGTGTGTAAGCAATCAGAAAAAACTGTAATTATTTAAAGCTGTTAGGATTGCTTGTGGTATGAATCTTAAAATATTATATTTTGTATTGCTTATAGCATTGTTTGGTGCTGTTTGAATGGTAGAACACACCAGCAATTTGTAATTTGTCAAAACATTTGCCAAACTATTGATATTATATATCAGCTTCTCATATTCAAACTCAAGAGCTATCTCCTTACAGTGTTTCACAATTGATTACACACTAAAATTGAAACTTCAAACGCAATCGCTGAAACCGGAAACTCATGTACCAAAACCCTAAACCAAGTCTGCAAAATTGTAAGCACAATTTCTGCTTTACACTCAGTTTTCAATTCTAAATCACTCCTTTTGCACAACAATACACAGTTTCCCATTGGCAACACCCACTCCTCACGGGTGTAAACACTAGTTGCTTAATTCTTCACTTAGAAATCAGAGCTTTGGCACTATAAAAAGGCCACAGATGAGCTCCTTTTATTTAAATTTTTTACAGAAAACCCTTTATCTTAATGAATGTTTTTCCTGGTTGTCTCCTGTTGTGTATGTAAATTGTGACATACAAAACACAAGTGTTCCTAAAAAACTGCATTTTGGAAATACATGTCAATCAAAAAAAATGTGTTACTGTATTGCCTTTGTGTGTGTTTATTTATATATATTTGAATAGATATTCATTACTGTAACAATATTTTACAACTGGCTACAGTGTAACACTGAAAATGCAAAAGGAATAAACCTACTGATAAGATATTGATGGTAGTGTTTTGTGTTGAGCACATCAGTGGTTGGTTGGTAGAAAGATCTATTCATATGATGCGCGTGTGTGCCATTTTGATGTAAAAAACATTTTGGTAAGAGATAAAACTGTTTTAAATGCAGTTTTTGCTTTTGGTAGAGATTTGTAGAGTTTTGCATTTTGTGTTTGTGGTTTTGAGTTTTGTGTTTAGACCATTGAGAAAATGAGCCAAAGATTCAGAAGACGTTAGTAAACAATTGTGAAAAACTGTAATATACAATGTCTCAGCATTTGTAAAGATTGAGTTGTAAGACTTGATGGCTAAAATATTACACCTCTTTATGACCTTTCAATAACAAATATTTGCAGGTTAGCTTGGCTAATTTGCAACTGGCTGTTTTTTTTATTATATTTTTTAACCGTTGTTTAACCAGGAAAGTCCAACTGAGCACGAGTGCTCTTTTGCAGTGGTGACCTGGCTCCGTCGGGGGGAAATTTACCAACTCCCGTTCTATGCCAGTGCCTGGTCATGCATACAGGAGGATTAGCCCTAAACATGTTTTTATGGTGGTGGGAGGAAACCGGAGCACCCGGCGGAAACACATACAAACATGGGGAGTACCTGCAAACCCCTATTGTTGCTGTTGTTCATGATCGATGTTATAAGTCTAGCTGTAAATTCAACTGTTGGGAGGGGGAAGGGCGGGTACTCCAGATAGAGTGAGCTTGGGTTGAGTGAGGGTACAGTGGCCAGCTTCAGGTCATCCCCAGTAGATGTGTTTTTTTTCCTAATGAATTAGGTATGGTTGTTTAGGAAATCAAGACTGCAATATGCTGGCTTCATAGGCTAAGTCAGCTCATTGATTTTGCGTATATGCTTGTTTGAGTGCAGCCTGAGGGCCCAGCATGGGACTGGTACTCATACTGCCATGGTGCAAAATTAGGACATTGATTAGCATAGTGGTTTTATCATTTTAAAAGGCCCCCTGTCTATTCAGTATATATATCATCTGATGGAATGATCATCTTATTATTAACTTAAATGGTCACAAGCACTTTTTTTAAACAATGTTTTTTACTTGAAAAATCAGGCGGCAAGAATTATTCAGCACAAAACGATATATAAGCACTGTCAAAGGAAACATTGGTAATTTGTCAGTGGAACTTCCAAGGCGACTACAAAGCTTCACCTAAGTTGAGAGTCCCCTCTAGGAAGTGTTGGAAGTTCCTTGCATTGTACAATATTCTTAATAAGGGATTAAGATGATTAAACATTGAGGAAACAATTATATTCCATTACTATAACAATATGTATGCCTCTTTGCAGAGTGAATAATTATTCAAATAAATAGTATGCCCAATACATACACATACATTTATAGCCCTAAATCAACATAGAACCATGCTGTACGTTTTAAACTTGAATCTACTGATTGGTCAACAGAAAAGGTCTGTCTTCTTAAGGCTATAACCAGATTCCTTTCTCGGTGTTGTTGTCTGGAGGACTCTAGACGGTACTGAAGGAGAATAATGTAATGAGACTTCAAAACTCTTAACTATCAAATCCTTTTTTAGTGTGGAGAAGTCACAAAAGCCTAGGTAAATCATGTTATATCTTAAATTACATTTGTTGTCAGAAAAACTAATTGGGATTTACAGTTTATGGAGTCTGGATATTCTTTTTTATATATATATATATATATATATATATATATACAGTGGGGAGAACAAGTATTTGACACACTGCCGATTTTGCAGGTTTTCCCACTTACAAAGCATGTAGAGGTCTGTCATTTTTATCATAGGTACACTTCAACTGTGAGAGACGGAATCTAAAACAGAAATCCAGAAAATCTAATTGTATGATTTTTTTATTGCATGACATAAGTATTTGATCACCTACCAACCAGTAAGAATTCCGGCTCTCACAGACCTGTTAGTTTTTCTTTAAAAAGCCCTCCTGTTCTCAACTCATTATCTGTATCAACTGCACCTGTTTGAACTCGTTACCTGTATAAAAGACACCTGTCCACACACTCAATCAAACAGACTCCAACCTCTCCACAATGGCCAAGACCAGAGACCTGTGTAAGGACATCAGGGATAAAATTGTAGACCTGCACAAGGCTGGGATGGGCTACAGGACAATAGGCAAGCAGCTTGGTGAGAAGGCAACAACTGTTGGCGCAATTATTAGAAAATGGAAGAAGTTCAAGATGACGGTCAATCTCCCTCGGTCTGGGGCTCCATGCAGGATCTCACCTCGTGGGGCATCAATGATCATGAGGAAGGTGAGGGATCAGCCCAGAACTACACGGCAGGACCTGGTCAATGACCTGAAGAGAGCTGGGACCACAGTCTCAAGGAAAACCCATTAGTAACACACTACGCCGTCATGGATTAAAATCCTGCAGTGCACGCAAGGTCCCCCTGCTCAAGCCAGCGCATGTCCAGGACCGTCTGAAGTTTGCCAATGACCATCTGGATGATCCAGAGGAGGAATGGGAGAAGGTCATGTGGTCTGATGAGACAAAAATAGAGCTTTATGGTCTAAACTCCACTCGCCGTGTTTGGAGGAAGAAGAAGGATGAGTACAACCCCAAGAACACCATCCCAACCGTGAAGCATGGAGGTGGAAACATCATTCTTTGGGGATGCTTTTCTGCAAAGGGGACAGGACGACTGCACCGTATTGAGGGGAGGATGGATGGGGCCATGTATCGCGAGATCTTGGCCAACAACCTCCTTCCCTCAGTAAGAGCATTGAAGATGGGTCGTGGCTGGGTCTTCCAGCATGACAACGACCCGAAACACACAGCCAGGGCAACTAAGGAGTGGCTCCGTAAGAAGCATCTCAAGGTCCTGGAGTGGCCTAGCCAGTCTCCAGACCTGAACCCAATAGAAAATCTTTGGAGGGAGCTGAAAGTCTGTATTGCCCAGCGACAGCCCCAAAACCTGAAGGATCTGGAGAAGATCTGTATGGAGGAGTGGGCCAAAATCCCTGCTGCAGTGTGTGCAAACCTGGTCAAGAACTACAGGAAACGTCTGATCTCTGTAGTTGCAAACAAAGGTTTCTGTACCAAATATTAAGTTCTGTTTTTCTGATGTATCAAATACTTATGTCATGCAATAAAATGCAAATGAATTACTTAAAAATCATACAATGTGATTTTCTGGATTTTTGTTTTAGATTCCGTCACTCACAGTTGAAGAGTACCTATGATAAAAATTACAGACTTCTACATGCTTTGTGTGTGGGAAAACCTGCAAAATCGACAGTGTATCAAATACTTGTTCCCCCCACTCTATATATATATATATATATATATACAGTGCCTTGCAAAAGTATTCTCCCCCCCTTGGCTTGTTACTTATTTTGTTACATTACAACCTGTAATTTAAATGTTTTTTTAATCTGAATTTTATGTGATGGATCTGCACAAAATAGTCTAAGTTGGTGAAGTGAAATGAGAAAAATATATATTAAAAATAATTTTTTTAAATAAAAATCTGGAAATATGCATGTGCATATGTTCTATAACAGCCTAACCTCAACTGAAAATTATCAGACTGGCTGTTACATTAGCGTACCACTTAAAATAATAATAATGATTCAGATGTTATATCTAGACAATGACACTATAGACAAAAATTAACTAAACATCAGGTAATTTGCATTTTCCCTAAATAATTTTCCTGGACATCAGATTTCAGACTGCTTGCTTTAGTCATCTTAACAATGTTTATGATAATATCACGGGAATTGGTCTGGCAAATTGGATCAGATATGCACATAAAGCTTAAACTAATGGCCAACAGTCACACACAGAAAATATAAACATAAGTAGCCTACATTACTGAAACACCACATTCAGTTTTGCAGTTAATCCCCTAGCGCGCACCAGCCCGCACACAGGGACGTTCTCCTATTATTTTGAACGTTTGTATTTGTTGTAATGATTTTTCCGTATTAAAAGTAACTTTAATGTGTACATGTAATGTATATACTGTAACTATGCTCACCTTTATAGACCACAAATAAATACTTATCGGAGTGTTTGATACCGTAGCTTGTATGCTTTACAGATAAACATTAGTTTTAGAACACTTCCAGGGCTATGTGCTAACAATTAAACTAAAGGTATTAGGCTTTCTGTAGGCTAATGTTTTCTTGCATCTGGTTTGTCAGTTAAATTGGCATTGTTAGATGCTGGTTGTTTCGTAAAAATGAATGTAGACTTGGTTGCTTTGAGGTTAATACAGAAAAATCATTAAAACAAATAGAAATAAAAATCCATTGCAGGATAGGGGAACACTGTGTTAGGAAACGTTACGCTAGCTGGCTTATCCATAATACTGACTCTTCTTATAGATCTTAATTAATGAAAACAAACAAAATACAAAATAAGTGAACTGGCCTAAGTTTATCTTAAACAAACTAAATTAGCTGTATTGTGTAATGGGCCTATTATATTGGTAGGTTTCTAATTTAGTTTGTTAGCTAACCCCCGTGTAGCCTTATGTGTCATTACCTAGCCCCTTAGCCCTGTTTACACAACAAACTTATGGTTTTATGTACCCAGTCATTTCAATAGGGCCGAAAAACAATTAAAAATAATAATAAAAAATTTAACATGTGAACTGATCACTTAGCAAAATGCAAGAGCACTGCACACCATAACCCAAGACCTGTTGGCAGGGGAATGGAATTGATAGGGTCAAAACTGGGTCATGCTGACGCGATCACATAATAATAATAATAATATGACTTTGCGATAACAAGATGTGTGCATCATACGACGCATCACATAATGATCAGTATTGAACAAGCATGAACACTTAAGAAAATAAACTACTGCTGATTTTATGTCTGCAGCACTGTCCACTTGTGATAAGCAGTGTTGTGCTAGTTATTAGAAATTTGTAATTAGTTAGTTACTCGTTACCGCTTTAAAAAAGTAACTACGTTACTTTACCGATTACTCCATTAAAAAAGTAACGCATTACTAACGTTAGTAACTTTCGCGTTTCCCAATTTACTCAAACTCTTAAGTTCAGGCTTTATTTTTTATCCCACACTGCTAACTTGTGATCATTCTGTGGTAGGCCTACTTTCTGTTTGCCGATAGGCCCCAATATACAGTATATATATTATAAAACAGCAACACAAATAATAATCTAATAAACCATAAACCACACAAAATATTTGTTCAATTTATTTATTCTAGTCTTAAATGGCCAAACAACAAGCCTCAAAACTCACGGCTTGCATTCCCAGCTCAAAATAATATTCCCACATTCAAAGCGGACGAAATAAAATGATATAAGTTTCACAAAATGCTCAGCAATGAACGTTATGTAAGTTTAAAGAAACAATATATTTCCCGTACTGTTCGAGTCCAAGCCACCCTCAGATCAGCCGAGCAAACAGTAAGTTTTGTTCAAGCTGGTATCGCTGCTGTGACTTTAGCTAGCCAGTATGCCAAGTTTACCTGGCTAACAACTACCAGTACAACCACTAAAGTCGAGCGCTTAACAAAGTTCATTACCAGTTTAGTTACCACAGTTTCCTCCAGAACCAAAACGTAGGAATTTAGAATACCAGAGGCACACCTTAAAAAGTATTTACTTCGTTATGAAACACACTTTGGAAATAATACAGATCTAAATAACATTAGCAAACCCTAAATAGCATGTGTGGTTCGCTGTAACCTTCTTCCTCACGCTAATGAAATAACATTGAGGGGGCATAAGAGGGGGGCTGTAGACCGGGAGCTCCCGAACTACATGCAGAAATATAAACAGGAAAGAGTCACGTTTGAGCATAAACAGTAAAGAATGACCAGGAGGCAAATTAAAATACACATTTATTATCGGTAAAATTGGGAAAATTACAGTAACTAGTAACGGCCCCATTTACATTTTTAGTAACTGTAATTTAGTTACTCAAATGTGAATAATAACGCGTTACTTTACTAGTTACCGCGAATGGTAGTGAAATTACGGTAATTAGTCCCAACTCTGGTGGTAAAATCGCCAGATGCCTTAAAACGAAGGTTGAGCGAGGACGGATGGGAGACTGGGGACAGTTGCAACACTTTGCATTTCTCTGTTACTCAAAGACTAATTGACATAGACCAGCCAAACTTATATATATTAAACCTCCGTCTTCTAATTACCCATACAATTTAAAGATGACTAAGTATGACATATAGTTCACAATATTTAAGTGAATGGAAGAAGTCAGATGTTGCAACTGGCCCAAAGTTTGTGTTTACACTTGCGTTCAGTTTAGCATTGTCCACCAACACACGAGGATGTAGTAGTGCTGCAGCGTTTTTTTGAGGGGGCTGGCCACCCGCATTGCCTGGTCGCTGATGGAGGAAACCCAATCACATCCGCATTTTCTCGTGGAAATGCATTTCTAGTTGGGTAACATATCTTACTTGGGATGCACGGTGGCTCAGTGGTTAGCACTGTTGCCTACAGCAAGAAGGTTCTGGGTTAAAACCCCACCTGACCCAAATGCATTTCTGTGTGGAGTTTGCATTTTCTCCCTGTGTTTGTGTGGGTTTCCTCCCATTCTCAAAAAACATGCTCCATTCTCCTACCAGTGCCCTGACCAGTCACTGCCAATTCAACTGGAGTCCGTCTGGGTGGCCTATGTGTGTGAGTAAGTCTGTGCAAATTGCTGCCGTAGTATGACTCAGACTGAGTGTTGTGTTTGATAGCTGTCGGTCCATTCGTTGTTTGTTCTGTGTAATTAATTGGCAACCAATTTGTGTAAAGAGCTTTGAGCCAAAAACAAAATACAATTAATTATTATTGTTATATCTGTGCTGGATTTGGGCCGTATTGACTTTCATTTTTTTTATCTGGCCCAGTTCTGGCACACAACTGTCTTAGGTCTGTAATGCTCAGATCTACTCCGTATGTGGCCCATTGTGCAAAAGACACTGGGCGGACCCGTTTTACCGATCTGGGCAGAACGTTGGCGCACATTTGGCCCGTATCCAGCCCAGCTTAATTTTGCTATCTGGGGAGTGAAAGTACAGATAACCTTTCTAAATTTGACAACAATAAAAGTAGCAGTCTTCTATTTAAATTTCTACTTGATAGTAGAAAAAGTAAAAAGTACTATTGTGGTTATGTTTGTTGACAAACAGTAGGCAAAATATTATATATAAAAAAATGGCATTCAATATGAACAGGCTGTATTTTCAATAATAATTCAAGTTACATATAGGTAGGTAGGTGTGTGTGTGTGTGTGTGTGTGTGTGTGTGTGTGTGTGTGTGTGTGTGTGTGTTTGTTTATCATACTCTTAGCCAAGCCAAAACGTTGCTAAGAGCTGCGTAATTCGTCCCTGTTCTTTCCAACAACAGTTTTTACTTTTCCTCACTTTTTACCCAAGTTCTGCTTGCTAAATTGATAAAAAGCTCTGCTATGCTGATGAAGCTAAAAATAAACAACATATCTACACATATGTCGTACGTTTCGCAAATAATGTTAACCGCATAGGGACGTTCGAAAATATCTTGGATAGAATCTTTCTTTGATTTAATTTTCTCCATATTAAGGTGGTGAGTAACGACAGTTATTGCACAAAAGTAGTGGAGTCAAAAGTTGGGTATTTAGTTTGAAATGTAGTGTAAAAAGTTGATCTGACAAGTGAAACCCGCCCCAGTGGTGGCCCGTTGATGCTCAGTAGCATGCTCAGATCAGAGGCTCTCCTAACTGCCTACTACTAATTAGGTTACATTTGTGAATGAGTGGATATATTTGATCACGCAACCTGTTATAATATTAAAATATTGTAGTAGCCACCACTAATGTACGTTTTTTTTACAACTAGAAGGCATTTCTATTAATAAAAAACTTACGGGCAAAGAGGCTGGACAACCGTAATAGCAACAATGTAAACAAACGGAAGCACAATCACGAAGCGGTGAAGAAAATCGTGCTGTATCCACGATATTCCTGACTCCCATGATACCTTGCGCGGATTATGGGCACAACTTCCGTTTTGAACAGTTTAATGCTAAATTATCAGCTAACTGTTCACTAGCTAATTGCGAAGATGTGTAATTCCGTTTCAGTTCATACTAAAACAGCGATAAAACGGGCTGACATGGTTGTTCCTCACCCCTCTACCATTGAAGGTTTTGAGGACTATTTGAAAAAGTTGCCTAAAGTAACGTATTTTTTGCTCCGTTGTAGCGTCCAATGGTCGCGATCGAGAGGCATTAAACAACACGAAGTGAAGTGCTTAGCTCAGTCATAGTATTACTTGCGTATTGCATAGAAGCAAAATCGGACCTACGTTCAAGTCAGTTGAATGGATTATTTCGTTTTTCGCTGATTTGATGTTTATCCCAAATAAACGATTTAACTTACATCGTGCATGGGCTTTTAAATGGACCCCCCACTTTGATATATATGGAAGCCCATAAGGGACTTTATTCAAATGAAAATGTAAACTTGAAAATGCAAATACAATTCCACAGTAGCATTATCACTTTCCAGATTTGTTAGTGTTATTTGAGACAAAATGTAAATGAAAATGCAATAATACCATTTGCATTTGCATTTTCAAATGCTTCAATGGGCATTCTGTGTCAATATAAAAATTCAAATGCAAAAGCTGTTTGACATTACATTTTCAAAGTTCTACCCCGCCATACTGCGGACAATATTCAAATGTTAATTCAAACTTGAAAATTAAAATGCAATATTAAAAATGTATCCTCATTTCCATTTGTGCAAGCATTATTTATGTCACAGTTAAAATTAAAATGCAGTTGTCAAACAATTTGAAAATGAAAAGGAAATCGTATTTGCCATTGCATTTTCAAACACTTAATCTTCAGTACTACGCTGTGGAGTGGACAAAATGCTAATGCAATACGTGAATCAGTGCTAGGAGTCTATTGAATTTGCATTTTCAAGTCACCACGCCCGTACTCATTAGGACAGAACATGAACATTCAAATGCAATCCGTCAGTCCTCTCATCAAGGCGGGTCTTTAGTTAGGATGTCACTTCCTTGTTTAGTGACTTGCTTCATTACCCTTTTACCAACTCGTTGTTGGAGCTGCTATTTCGCAAGACCTTAGTCATATTTTTGTGCTGCAAGTTCTATGTTTTTGCATTTATTAAAAGAAGTACATTTATTAAAATCTCTCTCTAATTATTCACAATGACAGTGCTGAAACGAAGAGAAGCCGGACAGTCATATAGCTGAACGCCTGCTGTGGGCTAATAGATTGGGCGTTATTTTCAACTTTCACGTACATGTTTACACTATTAATTATCAGAATCATACTGAATAAATAAACTTATAGCACAATATGGGATATGGGTGATAATATGAAGGCAGGATTGTACCACTTTAGATTGGACAAAGCTATTTAATTAGAAGGTGCATTATAAACGCTGCAAATTTCTTCTGGAAAAGGTTTTAATGTTTTCATAAACATTCACACCTATAGTTTTAATAATGTTGTATTATAAATATGTGCCCATAGGTAGTATTGCGCTTGTTTTGGGCAATTTTATTAAGGTGAGGTTGCTCATTTGTCTTTTAAGAGTTAGCCACACTGAGTGGTCATCTATGCGGTCAATGGCATAGGCTTGGCTGGTGCGGGAGACACGTCCACGTCGGTGCCAGAAATGGAGTAGACCTACTCTGCAATACATACTTTCTCTATTCTGTCGCGAACATCTGCTAATGGCAAAATTAGGTTGCCGTCAAATAGCCAAAGTGGTTATCTCCCGGGCACACCGGACACACCGCTAGCTACAGCTTGCACTATTCTAAGTGACTGAAGGAGGAAGTGAGGTCCAAACTAAAGATCCGCCTTGATGAGAGGACTGACGGATTGCATTTGAATTTTCATGTTCTGTCCCAAAGAGAGTGTGGTGACTTGTGAATGCAAATGCAATAGACTCCTAGCGCTGATTTGCGTATTGCATTTGAATTTTGTCCACTGCACAGCATAGTACTGAAGATGAAGTCTTTGAAAATGCAAAGGCAAATGCGATTTCCTTTTCATTTTCATATTGTTGGACAACTGCATTTTAATTTGAATTGTTACATAAATAATGCTTGCACAAATGGAAAATGAGAATACATTTTTAATTTTGCATTTTAATTTTCAAGTTTGAATTAACATTTGAATATTGTCCGCAGTATGGCGGGGTAGGACTTTGAAAATGTAATGTCAAACAGCTTTTGCATTTGAATTTTAATATTGACACAGAATGCCCATTGGAGCCTTTGAAAATGCAAATGAAAATGTTATGATTGCATTTTGGAGTTTGCATGTTCTCCCCGTGTTCGCGTGGGTTTCCTCCGGGTACTCCGGTTTCCTCCCACAGTCCAAAAACATGCAGGTTAATTGGTGACTCTAAATTGCCCGTAGGTGTGAATGTGAGTGTGAGTTGTTGTCTGTCCCTATATGTCAGCCCTGTGATAGACTGGCGACCTGTCCAGGGTGTACCCCGCCTCTCGCCCTGTGTCCGCTGGGATAGGCTCCAGCCCCCCCCCCCGTGACCCTGTACAGGATAAGCGGTAAAGTTAATGGATGGATGGATGATTGCATTTTCACTTACATTTTGTCTCAAATAACACATACGAATGTGGAAAGTGATAATGCTATTGTGGAATTTCATTTGCATTTTCAAGTTTACATTTTCATTTGAATAAAGTCCCTTATGGGCTTCCATAGATATAACATTAGTCCATCAAACATTTCTGCAGCTGCATAATCTTTTTACTTTTCACACATTTATGCAACCTTGGCTCGTACTAGATGACCGTGGCAGAGAAACTAGTAAAGGTGTGCTCTGAAATACCTGGAATTACAAATGATTAAACCTTGATTAAAGAATGTGACCCAACAACTGAAAATATATAAGCGTTGATTTCTTATGAGGAATAATTACGTGGATTTAAGTAACTTGAATAGGTAGGGTGAATTCAGGAAATGTGTGGTAAATGATCCAGCAGACAAAAAAAATGACGCTTCTCTGTTTCTATTAACAGGTTTATGCCTTATTAACAGTTTTATGTTGAAATTAAATTGGATCTGATTCTCAAACATATCATGACATCTCTTTTACTGAGGAGAAGGTAATGTGGGACAGGCTAGCAATTCTTTTTTTAAACAGGCCTTTTTGCCACATTGTAGCGCATTGTAATGTTAAAACATTTTATTGAGGGGGCTGCTGAGATGACTGTTCAGTGTTTAATGTTGAAATGAATGGTGCTTGGTTCTAAATAACAGATCTGATTTGAATTTGTTTTTGTTCACCCACCGTGAACATAGTTTGCTATACTTCAAATTGACAGGAACTTACAGCAAACGTATAGCAAGTACTTACACAAATATGATTATTCACAACTTCATTTGTGTCATGAATACTACTGCTAACTTGATTGAAATGAAATGGCTAAGTACACTTAACTTACCCACTTGTCCAAGGACTTGTATAAAACATTGTTATTACATTAAACTTAACCAGTTGTGTTTTAGATATTGTTATAACTTAACTAGTTTGAGGAAACAAGTTTACTTAATTGTTTAAGTTGTGAAGGCTTGCACTAATCAGGGTTTACTGTGGTGTATTTCTAACAAAATGTTGTAATCATTCATTTGCAATTATTTACATAAATGTGCACATGTAGAAATAGTTATAATATATAAAATAAATAATATATGAATTAAAATACATAAAGTAATAACTTCATTTAATGGAAATTATACACTTTCAAAAGTAGTACGACTTCATGGACAATACTGTCAAGTCAAATTTATTTTGAATAGAACATTATACACATATCTGCTTTAAATAAGGCAAGCCGGGACATGTAAAGCTATAAATAGAAAAATAAGAAGACAATTACACTAAGAAATTGTACAGCTAATTATTGCATTGTACAAAAACGCTGCTTTACCTTTATTAGTTAACACTGGGAACAACTGAGGCTTGTTCCAGGTGACCTTAGGGGTCAGTAATGTGTTTTACTCAAATTGTTTGGTGCCTTGTAGGTGAGCAACAGCATTTTTAAACCAATTATAAGGACACATGGATTGTAACTGAGTTGATGTGGCTGTTTGATCCGCGAGTCCACTGTTACCGGTGTAAACAAAACTGGTCTCAATTATGATCAGATTTTAATAATTACGTCAGTTTAGTACTGACAAATAACTGGCATAATTAGTTTCAAGCGTTTGTAAACTTCTATAGTTTACGACGTTTCTTTCTCTTTTTTAGGTTTGTCATCATAGCCAAGCCAACGTTGTTCAGGGTTTCAGTTTCTTTCGTGGCCGCATTTGTTTATTGCTTTCAACCGGCAAATTTAGAAAAATATTGTTCTTTCAGCCAAACGTTAAGTTTAGCTAAGTTATATGTGCAGCTAAGAACTGCGCACTTCGTCCCTGTTCTTTTCAACTACATTGTTTTTAGTTTTACTTACTTTTTAACTATGTTTTGCTGGCTAACTTGGCGAAAGATTTCCAATGCTGGTGAAGCTAAAAACATCGTATCTACACTTCCGCCGGATGTTCTGGCCATAATTCAAAACGCATAGGGACGTTCGGAAATATCGTGGATACCTTTTGAAACTATTTAAATTAACACAAATATAAAGTTTTTGTTGGTCTGAGTCTTTTAATTAATTCAAGTGTTAATATCTATAGAGCGCTTGCTAATTTACATTTAGATTCCAAATAGCGTAGGTTTTGTTCTTACTCGAAAAAATCCTTAACTTTAAGCAGTTCAATACAAAATTATATGCTTTATTTAATATCAAACGATTGATGTACTGGTTTAAGCACATATCCTTAAGCCACTAATATTCAACCTTTCCATATTTCTTATGTTTAATACTGTCACATGATAGAGAAAAGGTATTTTAAAGTATTGCTTTGTTACTTCCTAATCATTTAGTCTACTTGAGAAATGTAAACACACGTTAATCGATTAGAAATTAATTTGTGTCACTGTCGTTGGCGTTGCGAGCTGTTGCAGTCAGGCAGTTCTGTAAACTACCTTTATAATGTTGACACTTTGCATAATATCAAAGATTGGGGTTTCATACAAAAGGAATTTCAGGTAAAGATAACCTATTTCACATGTCTACAGGGATTTTCATTGACTAGTAAGAATGACGTGAGGATCAATGTCAAACGTGTTTAATTCGTTATCCAATGTATACAAGACGTTTATTGTACTATAAATAAATAGATGGCTCTTTACGATGAGAAATACTACTTTATACAGGTCAATAAGTATAATGTGGTCAGAGGATAATGCATCATTGACGCTATAGCTTACTCGTCATGAGTGAATGGCATTTAAAGCTGCAAGAGGCAGTTTCGTATAGTAGGTGATTGATATAGTGATTTCATATAGTTTGGCGACCCATACAGTTTGCTTGGTGTAATTATTTTTCCCTAAACGTCGCAAGGAAGATGTGCAGGATGCTCGTGGTCACTGTATATTGCTGGCACGATCAAAGACTATACTCCAAGTAAGGGCATCTTTTCCTGATTTAGTGACGCACTTCCTTGTGCCATAAAGGAATTCGTCAGTTTCGTCAGATAATATCCGGTGGCAGACAAAACTAGAAAATGCATTTCCCTGAGCAAATGCGATGTGATGCGTCGCAGTTATTAGACTGACCGCCTTAGCGCGCACAAGTGTACTGCAATCCAGACCATATTTGTTAACAGGGGGTGCTTATTGCTGCAGGGGCGCTGGAACTGGGGGGGCCACGGGATCTTGCATTGCTAAGGCTGGTAACTTTTTGGGCCACAGTTTAGATTTTCAATAAACACCCTGTCTCGCACCCCCCATTCTTGTAGTCCTTATATCGCCGCTGCTATATTGGCAGTGCTGATTCATTGTAATTTAATGGCGGACATATACGATGGCTAAGTAGCCTACCAACGTTTATTTTTATTTTTATTTTTATTTTTGTTCTCTAAGCTCTATATGATTGGCCATATCAGAATTTCATTCGGTTAGTGTGTGTTAGTGCTACTGTGCTTGTTTTTAATTCAAATCAGCTAACCAATTTTCATGCTTGAGCGGGCGGCAGAAAAATTCCAAGGAGGCGGATTATTTTTAATCGGTTTTTGGCTGGTATAGAGATTTCACGGGCATATACCACCATCTAGCGTTGATGTTATGTAATTGCAAGTTGTTTTGTTGGACTATACTGACTGTCTTGGCTGCAGTTAACAAGCCAAGACAGTCAGTACAGTCCAACAAAACAACTCATAACATCAACGCTAGATGGTGGTATATGCCTGTGAAATCTCTATACCAGTCAAAATCGTCTTCCCCATTCATTTCAATGGGGCCAAAAACCGATTAAAAATAATAATAAAAAATACAACACGTACGGGCACGGGTACAGGCATCTGATCAGGATGCCTCCTGGGCGCCTCCCGTTGGAGGTTTTCCGGGCACGCCCTACTGGTAGGAGACCCCGGGGTAGACCAAGAACCCGCTGGCGGGATTATATATCTCGTCTGGCCTGGGAACGCCTCGGGATCCTCCAGGAGGATCTGGAAAACGTTGCTGGGGATAGGGATGGCTGGAATTCCCTGCTGAGCCTGCTGCCACCGCAACCCGGCCCCGGTAAGCGGCGGAAAATGGATGGTGATTTGTTCATTTTGTGTTCGAGTCATTCGTTGATTTCGTTCAGCATAGGCATGCCATGTGCTGTGTTTGGAATCGCCTACTTTGCATACTTAACATGCTCAATTTGACCGAAAATGAGTAAGCAGTATGCCAACCAGTGGCGGCTGGTGAAAAATAGTCTAGGTGGGGCTGTACCATATTCAGTCAGCTTCACCAATACAATTAAACACTAACTGCAGGACACCAGTGTTCTGCTAAATAGTAAGTATTAAATGTCAATATTAAACATGTGAGGCATTCTTACACAATAACGTCTTACTAAAGTCAACTACAAAAACAAATGGGGTCAGGGGAACTTTGTGTGTGTCTGGCATCTTAATTTTTTGGCCATTCAGTCATTCTGAGTGGCAAACCTCTAAATTACTTAATTATTAAAGTCAGGGATGTTTTAGATTAGTTTTTTCTCTGTAGAGAGCATAGCCAGAGCATTCAGGTGTTCCAGTGTGTTCCTCAGGTAGGTCTGTTGTGTATTATTCAATTAGAAGAAGTTACAACGCCATACAAAATATTGGAAGTCAAAAGCAAAAGTTTCAGAAGAGTAGGTTATATTCAGCCTGAATAACATATGCATGCAACTACAAAAATCTACTGCTACAATCTACTCTCTACTGGCATGTACATTCACAGTTCGCCTTTTTATACATTTTACATTCAAATAAAGTTAAGCCTTTCCTATATTTTTGGCAACTCCCCAACATGCAAATTAGACATGCCCTTTTTCCAATCACCTCTGACCCATCTGTTTTCTGAGGCCTGCTTGTCCCATCAACCTTAAATTTTACCCCTCTTCACAACTTGCCCCATCCTTACCTTTCATAAACTAAGGAAGCAGAGTCCATTAACCCCCCTTCCTTATCTTTGTACATCTGTTCACCCCTAGCATCTGTTAATCCCAAACTACTCATGTGCTCTCAAGGTGACGAACAGTCGGACAAATAGTGCATTCCTACACAGGCATCTTACAATCATTAAGTGTTATTGCTTCCCTTCTTCCTGCTTCCATTCTCAGTTTTACCACCATTGGGTGCCCTTAATTATCCTGGGTCCTGCCTCTGCTCGCCAATGCTTCACTCCCCCCTCTTACTATGTCTCTCTCTCTCTACTCTTCTCAATAGTGAAAGCTACTATTAAACTATGGTGTGCTTACCTACTAACCTTAAATATTGATTACAAATACTTGACAAGATACAAGGGTATCTATTTTTTAACACTAAAAATACCATAGGTCTTGATCGTCTTCAAAGTAGAGAAGTGTGTCAGCTTCCATTAAAGATTCTCACACAAAACATCGGGTGCATGCAGTTTATTGCATAATCGTCGGGCAAAGATTTAAACATACAGATGGTCAAGGATAAGACATGGTTTTGGACACTCCAGCTCCGTCCACACTCATCAATAAAAACAGTGTCAAATTAAACAATGTGATCGTATAGCTTTACAGACATAACGTTACTAACGCTAATAAACCCACATCACAACCCATTTCCTCAATGCAAAAGTACAACTGACGAGCTAGCATATCAAAAACAAAGATACAAAAGGTACACAGTAAATATACATAAACATATTACACATACCTGACAAAGATTTAAACATACAGATGGTCAAGGATAAGACACTGTATTCGACATTCCAGCTCCTAAAGGTAAAAATAACAGTCACAACTTTGTTTAGACAGTACACTTGAACCATTTTGCTCTTGTTAACGAACATTCTAGATTGTGGTTAATTAGCATACATGCAACAAAACAAGCGAAATATGTTTACAATGGTATGATCGGCCTGTAAATTGAACTTAACTAAGACCCACATGTACTTTTCTTTACTGTTCTGGCTAGCATGTTCTATATTAATATTTGGCTGATCTGGTCCAAGCTCTCCTTTCCAAATGGTTTTGATGAAGAGAATCGAGTCAAGCCTGATTTATTCTTCTGCGAAGCAGCACGTAAACAGCTCTGGTAGTTTCGAAGCGCAGGGGTTTCTGGGAAAGCATAACTCACCGAGGCCCGCCGACGTGTTGACGGGGAGTCCTCCCAAATCCCAACGGCCCGTCTTCTCAGTGCATCAAACAATCGCTGATTGGTTGAGCAGGGTAGGAAGCAAGTAGATATTCGGTAATATTTTGGCTGTATCCAAACAAATTAAAACGCAGATGGCACAATGAACTGGAGCATATAGGCTGATTTTCGATAGCCTTCGAATCATATTAGTTGTTTTCTATGCACTTGGCAAGTCTTAGCTTGTAGCCTACATATCGGCTGTATAAACTGTTATCTGTATTGTTTAATAAACTGTATGTATGTGAATGTACAGCACTTTGGTCAGCTCTGCTTGTTTTAACGTGCTCTATAAATTAACTTGATTTGATTTGATATAAGAAAATATGAAAAGCAGTGAGCAACCTTCGTCTCATTGAACTGGAGTTTCCGTGTCTGTGCTTCTTCTACGGTTTTCTGTACATTCTGGATTACTGAATGCGACACTGCCACCTAGTGGGCCCGTTAAACTTACGTTGAAGTATGTAGGCAAACTACACTGCAAAAACAGATGTGTTAAAAACACCAGCGGTGTTGAATTTTAGCACACCTCGCGTGTGTGCTCAGGGACAACACATGTTGTGTCAATTTGGACACAATGAATGTCAGCCTTTTTAACACACACACTGTGCTAGGAAAGTAAACACACTAATGTGTGAGCACTAACACTTAATGTGTTCATGATTGGTAAGATATTTAGTAAAAAAAAAAATATATATATATATTGCGATTTTATAATTGTTTACACAAATAGTGACATTTAAAAATAAACAAATGAGGCTAAAATGATTGATTATGTGTTTATTTATGGTCAACAATATTTAGTTTTATCATTGCATACATTTTTCATTTCATAAAACAGAATAACTTTCTATTTCATGCTAAATGTTTTTTTTTTTTATCATAGCATACATTTTTAAGTTCCAGCATAAAACAGTATTCACTTTCCATTTCAAGTTAAACATTTTTTTTTATCATACAATACATTTTTAATTTCAAGCGTGAAACAGTATTCACTTGAATACTGAAAAGCTTTCATTTTTAATCATAGAATAAGATTTAAATTCACTAATACCAAATTTGTACCTTGGACTTAAGTACAAGTCACAAGTCTTGAAGTTGGATAAGATATCCAATGGTCTGTGATCAACAACATCCGTATAACAGATCACTTCATATTCTTTGGATCGTTGCACAGTGTACGCAAAGAAATGATCATCAAAATATTTAACAATAAGAACCCTTACTAACATTAGAATGGTCTCAGAAACCTGCGGAATTATGTGAACTATTTCACCAAACAACAACTCCCCTCTATAATCATACCTCAGTGGCAATACAGAACCTGTTCTGTAAGTGTGGCCTAGAACACCGACACTGTGGGCTACATATACGGTGCTATTTAAAGTTAAGTCATCATCAAGCAATTTCAAATAATCCAGAACAACATTTGCTTTTTTTAATGACCCTACATTAACTGGAAATGCATTTGTTACATTAAATCTGTTGGATAAACTGTTACTTTGCTTATGCATCTGCTGGACCTGATGTTTATAAGCCAATGTTTTAGATACATTTTTAAAATTACATACAGCATGTGCGTGTCTTTTCAAGGGATTGTGCTTTGCCTCAAATCTCATGCACCATATCTTAGAGAGAGGCCCAAATGTTAACATTAATTTTGGATAGTGTATCATAAAATGATGTTTTGGGATCAGATTTTTCTCAGGGTATAGTATTTTAAACAATGTATGATGGTCGATTACAAGCTGTTTTAATAATACAGCAAGTCCACGTGTAACAACAGGTGCAAAAATAATGCCGCATATTTCCCTCAACAAAATGGAATAAATGCCAATGCTGACTTTGCACATCTACCAGATCTCCTAACAAAAATGGTAGCACCATCAAAAGG
>JAPMUY010004154.1:0-294825 GCA_026901105.3 Galaxias olidus
AATTGCCTGATTTTTATATAAAACCTATTCATATATTACCCCCATAAACATGCCCAAGATTTGGAAGCCGGGTTTTAGCAATTGCATCGATGCGCTGTTCCAATTTTAAAGTAGGAACAAAATTCCACGTAAAGCTTAATAAGAGAAATCTATCCTTATTTGGGTTATTTGGTCTTCTCTCCTAGTTTTGGGAGAAGGCAAGGCCAACACTGGGCTAAACGTGCAGAGAGGTGCTCAAATGATTTCTTACTCATGGTCTCATACCAAGTTCAGATTTATTGAAGAGTTAAAATGCCCTAGTGGCTATTTCTTCCTAATTTGTATGTTCTTTATTTCTTTATTTAGAATCGTTGTACTCATTGTTATCTTCTTTTTAACCTGAAACACAATTCACTGCAAACAATATGTCCTTGTAAAAGTATTGTTGATTAATGATGTGCTCATGAACGAAGCCTTCCTATTGAACCCTCTCCTGTACAATGTGCACCAATTCCTGCTTTGTGTGGAGCATTTCCTTTTTATCTTTTGGATGGACAACAGTCTTTCAAAATGTATTCATAATATGAACCCTTTATGCATCTCTTTGTGTGCCTCAAGGTTAGAGATTTTGCCTCTAATAAAAGTGGAGCAAGGAATTTCATCATTTCCTTTTTATAAGAAAGAAAATACTTTTGCCCCTAATGTCCCTGGTATTAACAAACGTATAATACTGTACATCAATACCCTAATGTAAAGTTGGTTGTACTGTAACACAATACACCAGGGTACAAGTATATTTGTATTTTAACATGGGTACTAAAAGCACTCCAGAAAGGAAATATCCAAGGCTGTGAACACTATAAAATGGTTATTATGTCAATTCCAGTGACCATACTTGATGGATTGTAGATTAGACAGTAAACAGCAGGAAAGTACACTTGATCTATAAAATACATTATAACCACTAAACAAATAGGTTTTTACAATACTAAATCTTTGTTATCTTTGTATACACTATCTCTCTATTTCTCTCCGTCTCTCTATCTCTCTCTCTCTCTCTCTTTCTTTCTCTCTCACACACACGCGCACGCACGCACGCACGCACGCACGCACGCACACACACACACAAAGAAAGAAAGAGACCAGTCCCCCAGCTGTCACCCCCTCCCTCAATGTCACAGCAGTTGCCTCCAATCAAAGTCAAGTCGTCATGTCATCGAGGACTCCCAGGCCACCGGTGAAGGCCCTGCTCAAGTCATTAGAAAGCTAGTGTCTTGGAGGAATTTCTACCTTGTATCTGTCTTTCCAGACACACTACACATGCACGCGCACACACACCTACACAAACTTTTTCTATGCTTAAAAGTACTCTCTTGGCAAGTAGTCTTGGTTGTGTGAAGTGACAGTAGAAGGTGCCGTGATCATACCATGCTTTGTGACCCTATCCTCCTTCTAATGTCCTCTCAACCTCCTAAGAGAGGCACAAGGTGATGGAAATCAAAATGTTTAACCTGCTCAAATATATGGTTTGGTTGATAATTTGGACACATTATTATAATTTAAAGTCAGAGTGAGTGCCGTACTGTGCACTGTACATGCAATCTGACCATTTTATTTGATAGAGAATAAACACGTCTTGGATATCATATGGAATCAAGGGTTTGGGTCAAAAGTTTACTGTTGCATGCCACTGTCTCTCACAAAATGAAAATATAATAAATACAGGCATAGCTTTCTGCTGAACTTGCATGTGTAGCTTAACTGTCCTAGCATGACTTACATATTTGGCAAAAACGTTTTCAGTATTCTAAATAATTCAGATTTACTGTCATGGTTTGAAACCAATAATGTCTTATGTAAAAAATAATGTGACTGGTCTACAGCAAAAAAATCGACTCTGCTAATCTGTCACCTGACAAAACATCTATAAATATGGGCAACAACATCTGCCTAAACAAGCAGATTTTAATAGAATTTTCCTAAAAAACTAGATATCCAAGAGTAGTAAAACATTTTAAAAATGTGAACACTACTCTTATTAGAGTAAATTAAATTACACCTTCTTGTGGGTTTCAAATTATAACAACAATCTGTAGTCCTTCGGTAACAGAATCACAAAACGTATTGAGGAATAACTACTTTTTTTGGTTTTGAAATTAACTCAAATGTTAGATCATGGTTTTACCGAAAATAGAATTCTACAATTTTGTAATTACATTGTACAGGTTACAAAGCCAATACTTTTTATCATTTTGGGTGTGTGGAGACCATGACCTATGTAACCTACACATCTATACCTTTCACAGTTTTTGTTTATATCATATACTTCTGACTTTAAGCTTAATCTAGCTATAAGTCATGCTGTGACCATTTCTGATGATTGTTAGTTTTATATCTAAGGATGATACACTTCATAACAGAATCTCATTAGTTTATGTGTTTATTGATGTTTTAAGGACTTAATATTAGTCATTGTTTGCTTTACCCAAAAATATTAATCAAATTATATTTACTGTAAAAAAGCTGAAATTCAAAGTGTTATGTCATACAAATATGTTGTTGTTGTTATTGATAGCATACATCTGCAATGGTCCCTGAATTGTATGAAATCGTCATCATCAGTTATAAGTAGATCACTTGATTGTGTGATGAGCTACCTTTTCCCAAGGTCGAGTGGTTAAGGACACTATTGTTTGTGCTGGCAACACAGGACCCCAGGGTTCACACCCAGCGTAAGGGTAAACTGGGAAGTGATAGTCTTCACTAGTGAAAAGAAAAACACATCGCAGACCAAACACCGTTGGTTACATTTGTTTGGAAGGCAAAGTCAAGTAATGTATACATTTTTTTTTATAAAAACAGTCACGTATGCACTTCCTAAGGATTCTTCTAGATCTTTTGATATTTATAAGTCAACGCTTCTTATGTTCTATAACAGTGTTGTTTGTAGTGCGTTGACATTTTCAGGAATTTGTTGTGGGGCAACATCACAAATGATGACAGTGGTAGACTAGATAACATTGTTCAAAAAGCCCACTCTGTAATTTGTCATAACATGTCAGGTCTTGGAGTCATTTTCATTTATTTTATAGGAAAAAATATTCAAACCATTATGAGCAAAAGAAAATGCCCCTTGTATGCAGTCGTAGTGAAAGAGAAGTTTTCCCAGTGAACGGTTAGTTTTGAATATTTGTTAAACCGGAAGTCAGCAAATGTTTTTTCACAACTTCGTTTGGATTTCTAATTTCAAAGACAGGTACAATTTGTGCAGATTCACTTTATGATGCACTTTGACATGCTTTGTAACGATTTGTTCCCATATGTAGCTCTACTCTCTCTCTCTTTCTCTCTCTCTCTCTCTCTCTCTCTCTCTCTATATATATATATATATACATATATATATCCTCTATTTTATTTTAACTCCATCTTTTTTTCTTTATTCTCACACACACTTTATGAGTGTTTACTTTTGTTATGAATTATAGATTTTTTTTCAATGTTTTGATGGCCAAAATTACGATAATACAATGTCCTTTGGGATCACTAAAGTAAACTCGCGGCACTATTGAATTAATTTCAAACCTATAGGTTTTTATAGGAAATATGTAATGTATTGCTATCACATGGTATTTGTATGTACATTAGCCCCAGGTGATAGCCTACAGCATGACTATATCGTGTTCAAAAGAGCACATTTATTTACTCCAGAACAACGTCAAAAGTTTATACTTCAACAGAAATTAGGAGCACTTCTACATAGATCTGCAAAAATTACAATAACACCCAGCCCTCCTTGAACAGACAAGTTCAAGGGTATTTCACACGCATGCATGGAATATTAATGTAAAGCTTTTTGCATACAAAGGCTTTTCTTTTACTCATTCACAACTGATCCCACCCATTTCAAGCTCTGCTGTTTTTTTGGTTCTTTTTTATTCCGAAAGTCTTTACTACTATTTCAGCAAGTAATCAAGGGGGTACCCCTATATAGACATTGTTCATATGGTCAATATTATAGTTATTAGCTTGATTTAAAATAGGTTAAATTAATTGAAACAGTTTTCATGTAGATTTCTGTCAATTGATGTTAACATCACAGTTTGCGGGTAGACTTTGACTGGGCTACCCGACTAGCTAAATGACAGTACTAGTTCTTATTCCTCCTCCTTGATAGATTTGCATTACTTAATTTGATCAAATTAAACTTACTTTTTGAATTAATCTAATTTCATTCACTAGGGTCTTACCAATAAGAAAACGATAACTCCCTGGGAACCACAATTGTGTACATGTTACTAACACCAATATGTTCAGAATTCTTAATTTTTTTTCAACAAGATTGGATACTTGCATCAAATTCCTTGTTAGAAAGACTTGGATCATGACGCTCAAGTTGTAAACAACCTCATCCCAGACTGAGTTGTATGAGGAATATGTAACTGAAAAATCTACCATCTATGTTTAGGCCCATTTCGGCATAACATTTCAAAATATGAAGCCATAAAAAATAATAATTACATTTCAGATTTTAATTAATGTAGCAATATGCTGTAGTGTAGCTCACTCACACTGTCAATACTGCCTAATTGGGTACAATGACAAAATGTTGACACATATGGATCTGCACATACTAAGTCGTTTTTATTAATACAGAACTGCATGCTACAGAGACTGTACAGCATAAACATTTATTCATTACAAAAAACATGGTTTTTGGAACCATTTCAAATAACAGGGAAGAAACAAAAACAAAACAAAAAAAAGATAAGAGCATAAAATTGAACAGGAACATCACAGCCGTTAAGGAAACATTCAAACTATTTATCATTAGCATCTTAATAAACCAGAGAAGAAATCGACAGGTTACAGTCGCATCATGTCAACTACAATGGCACCGAGTGGATGATTCTCCTGTAGTAGCTTTTTTTACAGCCTCTTGCAACATCAACATGCCTATTTTTTCTATCTACCTATATGTAGTAGTGTATTTAAAAGTGGCAGTTCGTGTATTTTTTTGTATTTATTTAAGTTTTTTATGAACCTAATATACATAATTTGAACCTTGTGGGTTTATACAGTATGATGTCTGTCTTTTTATTCAGTTAAAATTTTTATATTTGACAATCTGCTACCAAACACATTTGTTATAGCAACATTTATACTACATACATAGCAGTCTATGTAACGTCACAGCAAAAAATGATTTAGAAAAAAAGGAACAACAAAAAAGACCCCTACAGCATGGTTAGAAGGGTAGAGAAATTATCACAAAATTTGGCACGGAAAATCTGTACACAAATCTACAGTCAGAGATGAGACTGTGCAATAAAAAAGAAGGGCTTTAGACATTTTTCCATTTTCTTTTCTTCCTTTGTAAAATGGCTTATAGACGCAATTCTTGTAATGACGTTGTGCATACTTCTGTTAATGAGATCTACACAGTACATTGGGTGTAATCCAGGTTTTCATTGAGGAAAGAAATTAAATTGTCAACAAAAACAATTTGTATTTTAAAACCTTGTAAAAATGAATCATTTATATATAAGTTGCTTACGTTAAGAAAAAATATTTGTACAACGTATTAAGAAAAAGAAATTATTTAAAAAAGGGACAAAATACAAGATACAACAAGCAAACTCTAAAGCAATAAATACTACTGGTCCTAGCGTTGTGACATTTTTGTATCGAATACCCACAATCCATCCAACCAACCCCCCACACCCCAAGTTCACCCACCCCTCTGACTCCACGTAAAAGGTAAACAACAAAATTTGAAAAAAGACAACGCGATGGAACAATTCATATTAACACAGCAATCCCCCCTCGCAATATTTCTGTACATTTAAACAAGAACAAATAACATCACAATTGAAGTTTTTCCTCAGTTAAAGAGGTGTCACCACTATCCTCATGCCCTCCAGGGTTTGAACAGGTGTCAAATGATTGGTTCGCAAGCTCGTATTTAATACAAATAATGAAGAAGAACCAACTCTTTCAAGAAAAGGGCTCACTAAATAATCTAGCCTACCTTTAAACATCCGTCTTTAAACATTTTGAAGTTGAACTAGATAATTTCTGTTGCACGGTTTAACACTACAAATGAAAAGACAGAACAAGTCATAAACATTTTGGCAGATTCACAAAACTATACTACAGCTCATTGTATTATTTCTTTATAATAATTATATTTTTGATAATGGTGGGTCAAATATTGACCAATGAACTTTATTATAACAAAAACTTAATCTTAAAGTTGTGTGGCACAGAAAAATATAGGGAAAGGTCAAGCAAAAGCAAAATACAGAAAAGAGGACCCAGAAGTGGTGTACAGAGCTAGAACATAAGAAAGGAAATGTGAATAGGATAGACTATTCTATAGACTTGGTCACGAGCGACAGGGGCTGAGCGGCCGTGGAGCTGGGGAGGAGCGAATGGGAATGGCACAGCAATGCTGAGGGCCGGGACAGAGAGGAACCTGTCTGACGCGAGGACGAGACGTCACCGTGCTCCAAGGCTCCATTGTGGGAGGTGCTAGGCGTTTTGCCAGCTGCAGCAGCAGCAGAGTTTTCCAGCAGAACCAAAGATGATGGTGGAGGCCTAGCCAAGAGGTGTGGGTGGTGGAGCGGCTGGTGGGCTGGTTTCATAGTCAGTGAGAGAGGTTGCATTTGTTCAGTCTGAGGTTTGGACTCTTTCGGGGAGGGGGAGGGTGCCACTGAGGAGGGGGAGGATAGCGGGGAGTCTAGTAAGCTTCCGTCCGAAGAAGGAGGACTGGCACAGCTGCCTTCACCTTGAATGTAGCGAATGCACTTTTTTTTCCTCCTAAAGATCAGAAAACAAAAGATTCTTTTTAGCATATGACCTTGGACATCCCCAGGCGCTAACCACTAGCAGCCACTTCAAGGCACCGTTTACATCGTCATTTGGAGGCATGATTATAATAATTATATCGTATTGTGTCATCTTCGTGTCATCTTTATTGTTGTAAATAAAAGTTGCAGGTTCAAGGTGCATTAAAGTTGGTGCTAAGGCCTTTATAGAAAGCTCTCTACATGAGACTTTCTCAGTTTCCCTGAACAGCAAGTAAACACACACAACATGTATAGAAGGATTCAGTTGGAGCAAGTAGACAGGAAAAAGCATGAGATGAGTAAAAACAATGAAATGAAAAGAATTTGGCTGTGCTGTTTTCTTTCTAAGGATTGCTTTGTTGGTGAATGTTCTTGAATAACAAAGAATTTTGCTCTGGCGAGCAACCTCCAGGGATTGCCATCCTCTTTCCACAGCACTGTGAGATAACTAGTTCAGTGCATCTTTTTCTATTTCTTCCAGTCTGTATTTTGTGTTCCTACCCTGGCCATTGATCTCCTAAGGGTAAAGAGTTCGGACAGGAAGTACACTATGCTGCATCTGCCCCTCAGACATGTGTGAGCACGAGGTCAAGGCATGATGTTTGCATTTCAGCTGGAGGTCAAGACCCTCCCCCCCTTCTCTTTAGCTCGCCTGGAGCTAACCCTACCTCGCTCAGTGGCACGAGACCCACAGCGCAACTACACTGGTGGTGGGTCTGGGTGAAGTAGGAGATTGTGTGGAGGGAGGGAGAGTATCTGCCCGGATTGTCTTTACCCTGACCTTAGCACTGAACTCTTCCCCTCAGCTCCCACTTCTGCACAAACAGGCTTGCCTGGAGGGCAGGTGCACTGTTTAAGACTGCGCTATGGACAAAGGATTGGAGAAGGATATTCAGAACACATCTGAGGTGCTTATAGATAGATCTGAGTTGGATAGTATAGATAGATCTGGTTTCAAGAAAAACATAGTTTCAGTTTATATGGGCCTTTCAAATTGTGAGTGAGGCTGATCTATTGTTTCATCAAGGTAAGGCCTGTTTCTGAAGTCATACCCCTGCCTGTACCTCTGGAGTTAAAGACTTCGCACAAATAGTATGTGGCTGAAAAGAGGGAGCGTGACATTACTGGGACAGGAGGCATGAGACAGCAAAGAAAGAGGAATGAAAATGGGACATTTGGACAGCCACACACATACAGTACAATATGTTGGCAGCATGCCGGAAGAACAGAAAGATCTGCATTTCTAGTTTTGCATTCCTACTTTTAGACAGATAACCAATAGCTGTGACAGACAATTCAACAGAAATATTTCAAATGAAAAGAATGCTGCTTTGGCAAAGAAAATAGCTTTTTGGGAGGGTTGTGTATTGATAAGATATTATAGTATAAATTATAGTATCAAATGCTACACATTTACTAGTACTAACTTGTCTCGCTACCGAAAGTCTTGACAGTGAAAACTGCCTGTCAAAATGCTACAAATGAGCTAATATCCATTTTTTAACGGACGCATCGATTCATAGTATGTGCCTGTGTACAGTATTGATTTCTCTGCCTATGGGGGAATTATGCCAGATGCATCTTTCTCGAAATGGAGTCTGGTGGGGTCTTTAACCTCTCTGCACCTTAAACGCAGACTGAATTATCATTGGTTTCTCTTTCCCTGAGTCGTTTGACACTAAGCTATGCACCTATGATCCCCTATTAACTATGGAGAAAAGCATTAGCAATACCGGGTCTAGCATGAAGAGCAGGGAAGACCATTTCAGGCTGTGGTTACACTAACAGCCTTATTGCTATAATGTTTATACATTATAAATAACAACGCATCATTTTGCATTCTCTAAAAAGGGCTTTATTAAGCTGTTTAATATGTCGTTTAAGTTAAATGTTGAACTTTTCTGGTGAAGTTCACAGCCCTACAAATATCTATTCTGAATGAAATAATGAGATAATATTTTGTGAATCATGGATAGTATTTTCTAGTAATAATCCACAAAAAGACCTTAAACATTATGATAAAATAGAATTGTATGATATTGACGGCCAACAGAACTATGAAATGGAATGTGCTGCATGCTACTGTTTGGTTGTCTAAGGTGATATACAATACCAACAGAACATCACTATGGTGGAGAGAGGATAGACTGAGGTGGGGGACAGTGCAAGCCAGACACAGAGAAGGGTATTACTTAGCAGAAACAAATACCTACCATGAAAACATTCCCAATTCAAAGACTGCTTGTGTCAGAACAGAAAGACAACAGGTAGGGACTAAGTAAGGGTTATCAGAGAGGAGTTTGGAGGAAGAAGAGGTGGAGAAGGAGGAAGAGGGCATAGAAAAGAGTGTCACTTTGGGCCCTTGTAGAAGAAGGGCCAAGTTCGTAAGCATGGCATGGTTATTCAAGGGTGCCAATTAGGACAGACACAACAGCTAAAACTGCAGGCATTGCCTGGGTAGAGAATGGATTCTAACCTTCCCAAATAACCTGAGAGGAATTTAGCCAGTTCAAAATGTTTAGGGTTTTCCGAAATTTTCAATCCAGAACCACCTTTACAATGGCGCTGTCAATAAACAGGTATGTGAATCCATTTTCTGCCACGTGGCATCAACTGTTTCAAAGAATAGAAGTGACAAGATTGCTATAAGGCCATTTATAGCAGGGATTTCCTTTGTCAGGGAAAGTAACAGGACAGGTGATTACTACCAATTGATACATTAAAGAAGATATCTTTTGTTTGTAGAAAGAGAAGGTCGTTGTGGTTCTCCTCTCATAGGTACTACAAGGGGTATACCTGCATGGTTTGCACCATAAACTCAGCTGGTCAAGCCCGAACAAGGCACGACACTTCTTTGGGGTATTTGCATCTGTTATCCAAAAAGGTAGACACAAACGTACACACAAAACAGAAAATAGACATGTCATTCGACAGACAACACATGTAGCCAGGGCTTGGGTTCAGGCTGTCAATACCGGGACTTCCTCCATTTTGACCAAGCCATCCGGTTTCAACTGCTCTTAGCCCCAAACTTGCCCTTTTAGGATTTTCCACCATCAATCAACATTGGTCAATCTATCTGACCAGATGCCTTTAACATTTTGGAACTTTTTTAGTACGTACTTCCACAAACACCATTCACACTGCAGTCTAATAATTGATAACCATCTTCCCAAATAGCC
Source organism: Galaxias olidus (assembly GCA_026901105.3). Classification (NCBI taxonomy): domain Eukaryota; kingdom Metazoa; phylum Chordata; class Actinopteri; order Galaxiiformes; family Galaxiidae; genus Galaxias; species Galaxias olidus. The sequence goes on from JAPMUY010004154.1 coordinate 10,010, forward strand.
AGATCAATTTAATAGTGGAACCTATAGGCAGGGCAAGGTTGGAGAAAGCTTGGAAGTGGCGATAGCCTGGCCAGACGACAGGGAAGAGGAGGAGGAGGAGGAGGTACCAGCATACGGTTGAGCAGCCCTCCCTGACCCTAGCTGGTGCATGCACACACCATACACACCTGCACGGGCCACACCAGTTATTCTGCTGATCGAGCCCAAAGCGTGCTCGACACTTCTTAGGAGCGCTCAGGTCTGATGCCGCAACAGCGGAAAGAAGCCAGCAGAGTAGGAGGAAGAAAACCAAAAAGGAGAGGAAACAAGAAAGAAATAAAGGAGAAAAAAACGAACACCAATGAATTTGTGAAGCCACAAATTGTGGCATATTCAGCACCCCTCCCCAATCTACCCTAATTTATTGGTGGATGCAAATAATTCCTCTGTAAGGCTCAGTTGCAAGGACTGTGAAATGTTAACTGCACAATGTGCTGCAGACATTAGTAGAATCAAGCTGCAGGCAAGAGTAAAGAGGATATATTATTGTGCAAAGATAATTGTTTCAATTACTACTGCATTTAAGTAAAACGTTAATGTACAAGATTTTGAGACGCATTTCAATTTTATGAGATAGGCAGATTTAATTACTCCTCTGCTCAGTATCAATAGTACCAAATGCTTTTCTCAGATGAAAAAGGTTGAGAAGGGACAGTTGGCAGGGATAGGCAGCAGTAGCAGACTGTTAAGTTAGGGGGGCTATGCCCCAGCTAGGAAAAGCAGAGGGGTTGAGCCCTCATAAATAGTGAAGAAAACCGGTCCATAGGCCTGGGTTCAAACATCATATCTTTCTTCAACTTTGACTTTTCATTTTAGAAATTGCCTGGTCACCTCCTTATACCAAGTTTTTAACCCATTGGCCATAATGATGGGACTGGAAGAGAAAGAGAGGTGACAAGGCAGCAACTGATAGATCAAAGGAGGTCTCTTAATGATATGTGAGAACCCAGGCCTTGGTTTAGTAGGGCAGATAGGGCAAACTCATGCTGGCCTAAGCAAAAGGCACAAGCACAGCTACTGAAGCGTATAGATTAAGGAGGTTTACCCTAACATCAAATCCGTAGGTCATACACATTAAAATACGCTTCATTTGAAAGTTAAACCTAAAAAAACTGCATGTTGATTTTGTCAAATGGTGAAGACTTTAAACTAATTTACTTCACATAAAGCATCATTCAAATAAATGATTAATTAAATAAAATGTAAAACCTAAGTTCATTGGGGTCAAGTAAAGAAACAATCGACACAATTTGTAGGAAGAGAGCAACAAACAAAGCAAAGTAACATGTTTTAAACTTTTGTCATTTAAGCTTTTAAAAGTATCTGAATATAGTATTGCACATAAATATTTTTTTAAATAAATTAATTCAAGTAGAAAACAAGTTAGTAATTTAAAACTCAAAATGACATTAGCACCTGTAATCGGAGGGAGTGAAAGGCAAGGGTTTGGAAAATATTCTCTGTGTTCTGAAAAAAAGAACAGATAGAGAAGCCTTCAAGAGTGGATCCGTCACGAAAGTGAGCGTAAAATACATGTTTACAATTACGCATCACTCTTTTCCAGCTTACAATATGATATCAGAGGAATGAATAAAAATAAAATGGACAAATAAAATAATTAGCAAACCTCCTTAATTTTAAGATGTAATTGATTTTTGTTGATATAAAAGCATGCATGAAATAAGCAGGGGGCAGCCCAAGTTATGAACACACAGGCGTACACAAATAAATACACTCACTCACTCACGCATATATATATATATATATATATATATATATATATATATATATATATATATATATATATATATATATATATATATATATATAGCAGTCTATCTGGAGGGGCACAGGCAGTATTACACAAACACAACACTGGCAAAGTTAATGGCTCTCACAATGCTTGGATTTCACATTCTCAAAACACATATCAGAGTCTCATAATGCTGGGGGCAAAGAGGGCTATCAGGGGGAGGTGAGATGGGATAAGCTGGGGCATGCATATTCAACGTTATTAGCTGGGGAGAGCTAGGGAGGGGAGGTTACAAGCAAGTCTAGCATTTAAATATTGCATTGGGTAGCATAACTACATACACAAAACACGAGGCAGGCAAAATAACACAAAAAGGAGCAAAAAAAAACTGGAATAAAATACTTTATCTTGTGAGATGTCACATAGTCCTGACACATGATGGGGCTCCTCTAATATGAGAGATAATTGCTGCTCACTTACCATTGCCCTCTCCTGGCTGCTTATCCCTTTTTCTCTTCTTCTTTTTCCCCTGTTGGTTACCCGCCAAAAAAAGAGAAATAGACAGGAACCTTAGTTATTATATTGCAGAAGACCCGAGACATGAAAAAGAGATCGGGCCTCATCTTTGTGTTTACTTATTCATTCATTCATTCTCTCCCTCTTTATTTCTTTCTTTCTTTCTTTCTTTCTTTCTTTCTTTCTTTCTTTCTTTCTTTCTTTCTTTCTTTCTTTCTTTCTTTCTTTCTTTCTGTCTCTGCCCTCCGGTTTTGAACAGCCACTGAAGGCCATAACACAGTTCGCTCTGCTCTTTCTTTTCTTTCTTTGTTGTAATCTTTTGTCTTATTTTCCTGTGGTTTGTGAACTTTAAGAGGGCTCTGGTGGGTTTTAGGCATACAGTGGGATTTCTTTAGGCTGAGAGAAGCCACAGCTTCACTGTTGAGCCTGATCCACAAATAGGGAAACACGTGTTACTGGCCACATATTTATTTATGTCTGCATTTGTCAGAATATACAAGCTCAAGCCACTCAACCGTAATAGGTTGATGCTAAACATAAACTACAGAGGCTGAATTGATCAAATTCCTCCTAAAAATGTCCTCCTATCTGAGCCTCTTTGGTCACATAATCTTTCAGGCTCACACACTGAATGTAGGCGCACTCCTGCAGAATGTCTGTCCTTCTGAGGGAAGAGGTACAGGGCGTTACGTTTTGTAAACTTCAAAACTTACATAGTTGTCTCGTGCTGACCAGCCTGGGTAGAGCTGCATGTGGAGCTGTCGCTCTTTCCTGGCGAGCTCGTAGTACTTGGCCTGCTCCTCCCGAGATAGAGCGTGCCACTGCCAAAACAACAACACAAACCAACACCGTGAGAGGGAGGGAGGGAGGCAGGGGAGGTTTGCTTTACATGTTAGGGGGCCATGTCTGGTTCAGGGCTCAGTTACTTACCCTCCTTCCAAGGATCTGGTTGATAGCGGCGCTTTCCTTCAATGTGCACTCAGCCACTACCTTGGCCCTCATCTCCTTCATGTATAGCATGAAAGCATTCAGTGGCTTCTTTATGTGCGGCTGCTTCTTCTTCTCCTCCTCCTTTTTCGAGTCGTGTTTCCTGCAATAGCAGAGCAGAAAAAAGACTGAGTGAAAACAAGTTCAAATGAATTAAGGAAAGTCCCATCTAACAGTGTGTGAAAATGAATGCCAGGAGCCGTTTGAAAGTTTGACTCACGAGTTTAAAGAGCCAATGTCACTGTGTGAGGACTCCTGCTTGACGTTGGGCGTAACTATGGCCGGGTGCGGGATGCCCGTGGTGTGCAAACTGTGGTGGGGGGGCACCATGTGTGGGGGGAACCTGGAGGAGAAAAGACTGTGTAAATCGTCAGAGTGGGCACGGGTGAAATGGAAGTTGGACACATGTATACAACAGTTCACAGTAAGCTGGGGGTTACAGATTGATCTATCCAAAAGTGTCATTCTCTGTACTATAAACTTGGAATTGAACCGACCCCCAGCCCAAGCACGATATGTAAGGCATGCTCATACAAACAATAAAGGGGCATTTCAATCCCTCCAAAATATCTACTACACTGAAAAACATTACATTTTAATGTATGTGACTGAAATGTCAAAGATTACAGTCAAGTTAGGTAAGGTTAACATCTTTACATCACATATTACTGAACGAAAGTCAGACTGCACATTTCTACATACATTTAATATTAGAAATTTCAAAGCAATACACAAAACAACAGTACATAACAATCACACTAAATCACATGTTATTTGGATAAGCTGTATTGTGTGGGAAGAAGGACCAGGAGAAGCACAGCTCTTTTACTTGAGGCCAGTGTAAGGATTCATATGTTACAATCGTCACTGAAATAATAGCGATTAATGATTGAATTGTATTTTTGTAAATGTTTTGTAGCCTTCATGTTATAAGCCTAACAGTAGTGCAAAAATACACACAAGTGCCTTGTAAAGAAGGAGTGGAATTTATTTAACTTGAGAACATATAAATAAATGAAAACCTTGGCTTTTATATTATATATTATAATAAATGCTTGCTTTGCTACTAGACTAAATGTTGGTACCTCATGCTAACATTATGGACCACCACCTCATGGGCTACATACATATTAGTAGGCCTATGGGAGCCACTTTATAGGAGAAGGGCTTGGAGACTGCTTTTATTATTATTTTTACTCAAAGATTTGAGGCCTTAGGTGGGTTAGAATTATTTTCATGGCGGTGGTGTGCAACTGCAGAGCGTTACCAGTGGAAACACTGACATGATGGAAAGCACCTAAAACGCATTGCATCTATATTAGGACAATGATGAAAGATTATTGCAGTCACTTGAAATAATTGCAATCAGGCGATTAAATAACAATCGAGACAGCCCTACATGTTAGTTTACTCAACAATCCTTAACCATGTTTCAAAAAGACTAATGTCTTTGGTGGATCTCAAGGATAACCCTGCACTATGCCAAACTAAGTGTCATGCCTATTGATTTCGTTTCAGTATTGGGTTTTCTTTAGCTGCATTTCAGTCTGCTATGTAAGTATTATTAATCATGTTATCATTTTTCACCCCCTTCTTTCCTACACGCCTATAATCATTTTATCATCTCCCACAGCTCCGCTGATTGAGGGCAATAACCCGTAACGACAAATCACTTCACTTAGCCACGTAGACGCAGGTCAACTCAACACTGTGTATTTGTGTTAGGGAAAGAGTCATTATGTGTGAACAAGGTTGAGGGTGCATAGAGTATGTGTGAATGAGTGTGTGTTTGTGTGTTTACAGTTCCATCTAGGCTACGCATGGCTGCATCCAAATCAAGAAGGGAGTGGAGGATGAAGGAGGTGGGGGGAAAAGAAGGAATCATTCTTTCTCTTTTTTTAAGCAGCTCATTATCTAGCTGTTTCTGGCTGCATGGCTCGGAGCCAGAATATAATGATGAGCGTAAACTAGCCAGGAACAACTCGTTTCTGTTGGAGGCGATCTCAGGGGAGCGCCACTGTGCTCCCCCCCTCAAACTCTCCTTCTCCCTCACTCTTCCCTTCATCATTGACACGTTTGCGTTTGCGCCATGTCATCCGCTGATGGGGACAGTAACTGCAGATCGCCTGTCATTAGACGCCAGCTGCATTTTTACATTTGCTTGCCCGACCCCCCTCCTCCTTTCGCTCCCACTCTCTGCACTTGTTAAAATGTCCTCTGTTCTGAGAAGCCCCCCTCCTTCTTCCTTCTCTCCTCCCCCTGTCCCCTCACAACCTCCACAATCCCTCCCCCTGCTGCTACTGCGTGGCCCAGGTTATGGTTTAAACATGATGGCCATCCCTTTGAAGGCATGGGGGCATCAGCATCCTCATCAACGCAGCACCGTGCCATGGACCAATTTATCCAGCCGAGAGAGACGAAGACCCCCCAACCCCCCAAGGCTCCAACGTCTCTATCTAAAAGGTACATATGGGTGGTGAGAGAGGGGTGGGGGGTCACTGGTGCAGAAGCTAGCTCTGTGTCAGCCAGTGCCATTTAATTGCCGGTGTAAGGCGGTACCCCCCGTTCCTGTTTAATGTGTAATGACCCTGGTCGGCACATTTCTTCTCTTCCTCCGGAAAAAGAAAGGGAAAAGGGATGATGGGGAGGAGGGATATCAAAGGGCAGGCTTAGGCATATGGGGCCGAGGGGCATACACTTCCTCCCACCTGTCACACAACCATCCACACAGTGTGGATAATGTACCTCAATGGCTCTGACCCCATTATGGGAATAATCTTTCGTTTTGCCCCAATGACCGCTTCTGCTCGGCCTTGCTTCGTTTTTTCCAGAAGAAGGTATTTTTCAAAAGGTGATGTAGGGTGCTTATTGAGGGGAGCACGAGCGCCAAGGCTCAAGGCCCATTCTCTGAATCCTAATCTGGTCAGTAAAGGAAACAAGGGACTGAAAGTAGCACCGTGGCAAAGCTCTCTGGCTGGAGAATCCAGCCTTGTCCCACTGAATGAGCTAAACCATGGGGAAAATCTGCAATATATTTCACCCAGTCCCTAGCAAGTCTCTAGAAAGCAAACAGTGTTGACAAAACAAATGACTTGCTGCACCCCCCTCTCCCTCCTGGTCAAATCCCCAGACAGAGTTTTTAACAAGGATGTGCTAAACCATTCTTTTCTCCAGAGAACCCCAGACCCTCTACCTATTTGGCTATGCTAATTCAATTAGGGACTCATCAGAGAGCATTAGCTCTTCCCAGCCCCATGGCCAAACCTCCCCTCAACCCCCCCTACCCCACTAGCCCAGCAGATTCAATTAGGCACCATGGAAATAAGATGAGCACAATGAAGAGGCCATCGTTAGCTGTCACTTAAAAGTGCAGGTCGTTTGGATCCTGCTGCCAGAACACCACCATGGATCATACACCAAATGTGGTGAGGACAGAAAAGACAGCACCTCCACTGGGAACTATGGCCTCGGCTTGGCTTTGGAAGGCGGGCCCTTTCCCTCTGAACCGGACCAAGTTAGGGTGAAGGGCCGGATGCTCTTGAAAGCTTGGTGTCCACTTGAGTAAGTCCTATTAAGATGTGGGGGTCTGGCTCAAAAAGGAGGAGGTATTGATAGCTGCAGTTCATCAGCAACTCAATTAATGTACTCCTCAAAACAGCTCAAGTGTTGCCGTTTTTTTAAGTCTTCTCCATCAACGTCACAGAGGGTTCAATGGTCCACCCTTCTGGAACACTTTTCTAATCAGGCAGTAATTCACTTGAATTTTGGCTTCATCCCTTGGCTTGGTAGGGCTCTTCCCTTCACCCCCTTTCACACTATAAACCACCACCTCTACAAGAGCCCATCTGTTGGAGGAGAAGGAGGGGGGGGGGGGGGGGGTGTCAACGAGGGGAGCCATGTGAAATTCTTTGTCACATGTTTTTTGATTGACTGCAGACTTAGAAATCATGGCCTTTATTTGTCATCTGCAGCAAACTCTTCCCACTTCCAACACAAATACAGAGGACCAAAAACACTCAGGGGAACAAGTTAAGCACGTTGACACACACACACACACACACACACACACACACACATTGAACACAAAGCGGCAGCACGCATCCCCCATGGGCGTACTTATGTCCAGAGCTCCTCTTGAGCTGGACCGTAACAGCTCCAGTCAAGTGTCAAGCTCTAGCATACACCATCGACTCCCTTTAAAGCCTTTCTGTTTGTATCTTTGGATCGCTGCAAAACCGGAGCACAGACATGCCCCGTCTGATTTTAGATCTGGCTGGCATTCAGCAAGGGTAAACGTTCTTCGGGGGCCTCATTAGAAAATGATAAATATAATTAATATTTGAAGAAGCTAGCTGGGGCACACGCAGGAGGATTGGCCTTTTGAACACAAAGACGGGGAGTATGCGCTCTCCTTAAGGGAGAAGCCGCTGCACAATGTGTATGTGTGTGCGTGACGCCTGTGTGCTGCTGTCACAGCCTCCTCCTGGGTAGGTATGTGTGTGTGTGTGTGTGTGTGTGTGTGTGTGTGTGTGTGTGCGTGAGAGAGTGTGTGTGTGTGTGTGTGTGTGTGTGTGTGTGTGCAGTTGTCAGGGCTCAACTCACCTTGACATGGATGCGTTGACAGTGAGCGCAGTTGGGTAGGGGTGTCTGAAGCCCCCTGTTGTGATTGGATAAACAGGTTGACCTTGCCTGGGAAGGGGAGAGAAGGAAGAAAGGAAATAAGGTAAAGGAGTAAGGTTGACGGAGGAGGGGAAGGTAAAGCTCTCTGTCTCTCTCTCTCCCCGTCACGGCCCTCTTTATTCTCATTTGATCAGGACAAAAATCTAGGGGATTGCAGAGCACAGATCAAAGGCAGGGAAACTCTGAACAATTTGAATGCCACAAATCTTGATAGGAATGGCTAATTAAATTTCATAACCCTTCGCTCGGTGTCGACTGAGTGGGGCCCCCTTCCTCCCCAAGCTGGAACTAGGTGTTTTGTTGTGATAATTAAAGACGAAGCGCGGGACTCTTTAATGGAGCCATCACGCTAATTGAGGTCTACACATCCAAAGACAAACAATAATGAATGTAAATTTATACCAAAATAAAGTGCGGCGAATCAAAGGGCGCCGCGGCTGCGCTCGGGGCCTCTCCCGGTATTTAGATCGCGGTGAGAAAACATTAAATTAACAGAGCTTAATTTGTAGCCTTTTGTCATATTAACAAGTGTTGACAAGAGTTACCAGGGGAGTGCCCCCATGTGGAATTGTGGGTAAAGTACGGGCAATCACAGTTCATTACTTTAATTGGACCATACAGAGAAATGCAAAGTAGAATTTGCCACAAAGAACCAAGTTTGGTTTGAAGGGGGAGTGAGAAAACGGTAGTATGCTTCTGTGACATAGCAATGCATTTCCTAAAAGTACACACTGGAGACTGAGTCACAAAAGAACCAAAATGGGGACAGGTGAAAACAAAGCTAAATCTTGCAGGTAGACATAGGTAGAAAACCTTTAGAAGAGAATAACTGATGCTGAGTATATAAAAGACAGATAATTATCTAAACAGCACAGGATGTGTAAATGCTGGACTGTAGTGAGAATGGTCATGTTACCGATTTGATCATTCAATAAAATGTAAATATACTTTATTAAAACATCACTGAGAAACAACTTAGAATAGATGAAGAGGAGTGGAGCAACTTACTGTGGTACTAACCAGCCCAGTGGATGGGGGATCTGGCCTACAGCACCAGGCGACAGCGGGTAATAGGGAGATATGTCTGGAGGATGTGGAGGCCTTGGAATGCCTGAGGAGGAGAGAGGAGAGGAGGTATACAAAGAGCGTGAGAGGAGCACAAACAAGATGGACAAACAATGAGACAGATCGGAAGGGGTGAAAACAGTTATCCAATTGTTCCAAATGTCACATCTCTACCCTCGCTGAATCTCGTTCCGTGGTAAATTCGTCCTTTGTGAGCATCGACAATTGAACAGGGCCAACATCACAAGAGGAGGAGTGCAGAGGGGAGGGCAGGAAGAGGAGGATGAGGGGTTCTGCCCGCATGTACGGCGCACTAAAATCACACGTTTTGATCAAAGGCGTTTGAGGCGGCGGTGGCAGAACGTGTTGGGAGAGACAAAGAGGGAGGGGAAAACGCCCCAACGTGATCCTGTCACATGTGTCTATTGAATCAGAGGATTAACAACGGGCAATAATTGAGGTTTTAGAAGTGAACAAAACAAACACTGCGGTTGTGCGCACTGATTGGTAAAGCCTCACACATGAGTAAGGAAAGCCAAGCCCATCTACAGTAACATAATTAGACCTATCCCGATGATCAGAGGGCAGCTGTTTGATGCTGCCTTTGGATGTACACTGGGTTAGACTGTATTTGCATCCTCCTGATTCTGGCCTGTCATATGCAGGGATGAAGCAATATTATGTGCTGGCTTTTTATGACAAGTTGCCTATTATCATACGCAGCAATATTTTCCAGGACTATGTTGAGGCTTGGCTCCTCTTAAACCAATGGCTGACAGGGACCGTGACAGTTTCTGATTAAGCGGACAAAAAGCTGTGGTGACAGTTGATAACATCTACTTTACTTTCATCTGTTTACAAGAGGACCCTTAGTCTCCTGCCTACCTCTACTAAAGGCATTTTCGTGTTGAAATCTTTGTCCTCATGTATAACAAAGAGAGAGAAATGCTTTTGTTTTTACGGTGACAGAGATGTCGTACAGGACAGCTCTCTTAGAGGGCATTGCCATTTTCCCAATGTCGCCTTCACACTCTGTGGCAGCTGACAGGCCAATGGAATGTGGAGACAAGCCATCTTGAATATTAGGCATCTAAAAGTTCTTATGCACGGTCTGTTTTAAAATTATTTTCTCTCAAGCTTGGGAAGTTGATACAAGGAGTAAGATGATGGCTTTTCAACTTTTACAGCGTTAAGCATTCTAATGTGGCAGGAAAGTGAAAAAGTTCCTTTGCTTGTCTGTTATTTCACAGCTATTACACATTGTTGGTGATGCAGATCATTTTTAGCGGGCCGTTTTAGCTGGTGCCGATATAGCTACCATGGACCCAGTAGAGTGGTTCTGCAGAATGTGGGAGTCATATCCTGGTGTCCATGTGCTTCCTCCATATAAGACAGACACACATTGTTCCATAACCAGAAGAAATGAGGACCTTTACTTAGTTTTTAAAAGGACATTCAGCAATAGAGAACAAATGTCAGTCTATACAAAAAATATTTTAATAAAAAGTTGGCTTGTAATGCTGAAATATTCTTAAATGGAAAGCTTTAGCAATATTAGCCCATCCCCATTCAGTGCTCAATTCTTGATACGACTTGTTAATTAATTAAACACTCGCTCCATTAAGCTGCACCATTAACTGGCACATTAAACAGCAGCTGGGTTGTTATAGCCCCTTTGTGAAGACAATTATAATAAGTGAGAATTAATACCTACAAATAAACAAATAAAACCCACCAGAGACCCTTCAAAAGCATGAATCCAGGTGACATTGAGTAAAAGCCAAAGAGGGTTGGATGTGTCTAAAGACCCAATTAGCCTAACAAGGGGAAACATTTCATAGACAATAATAATATTTGTGAAGTGTTTCTGGTCTATTTTACCCCTCCATCACGTCATCAAGAAGGACAATAGCAGGCTCCCACGCCCTGACCGACCACATGAAGGTCAACAGGTCAAAGACGGCACAATGGCAGGGTGGACAGGGACTAAAGCGTCTCCTTCCATGTCTCTAAGGAGGAGTGAGCTGGTGGGCGGGTGGGGGTGCGTCTCACCTGTTTTGGGGTCCACGTCTGTCTGTAGGTGGGGTGGGGGGTTCCCCGGTGTGAAGTGTTCATTGCTGTAGGTAATCAGAGGTGTGAGCGGGTGCACATGGTGAGGGTGCTGTACCACTGGGACCTTATTAGACTGAGAGAGAAAGAGAGAGAGAGGGGGGGGGGGGGCAGAGAGAGATAAGTGTTACTATTTGGGCTCAGGGTGGAGATTGCAAGCCGCTCAGTTGAATTAGAGCATGCTCTGGAGGAGTCAGCTGTATGAAATGATCCACTCTCTCCCTGGGTACCAAGCCTCAAGACCACAGTGAAAATAGTGTGGTTTGTAATTAAGAGCCCTTCTGCGGTCCTGAGCTGGAACACAGTAATGCAATCTCAATACACAGCAGCTCTGCCATTTCAAATTTGGACCAAGGTTGATAAACCAGGAGTCTGGGACGGCGAGTGGCGGTCGATACTGGGCAAACCATCAAACTCTAACATGTGTGAATCCAGTTATCCTAACAACAATGCTGTCCATTACTTCTCCCTTGCTTCCTTTTTTGGCTCTAGAGCCCTTGACTCAAAAGTCTTCTCCTCCCCCTCTTTTACCCTCAAAAACGTACATCCTCCCCTTTCAATCCCCCCAGGGTCTGGATTTGGGAGAGTGTATTGTATCAAATGGTTAGGACTGGAGGGGGTTGGGGGATAGCAAATCCATTTCAAAATTTTTGCCAAATTAGTTTTAGCTATGTAATCTGGTCTTTGTGCTCATAAGTGGCGCAGGCCCTCTTTTTCAATTACCCAAAGATTACAGTTGAGCTTAGGGGTGCCCCTGTGTTAAACAGAGCTCAGCCCCTCTCATCAGGCTGGGACACACACACACACACACAAACACACACACACACACACACACACACGGGCCTGAACATAACCAGATTAGGGCTCTGGTGTAGATTAGACCCATCTCCCTCTCTCAGCCATGCTTCTATTCTGCCCTCAGCAGTCACACAAGCAGCACTAATCAGGCTTATGATAACATGAAGGATGAGCATGGGGAAAAGGTGACAGTGAGCTCCTGGTGGCTGATGCAGCTCTCTCTCCCTCTCTCTCTCTCTCTGTGTGTGTGTGTGTGTGTGTGTGTGTGTGTGGTGAGGGGGGTATGCAGTATGTGAGTGTTCAATCTGCTCTCTTACAGCCCAAACACACTCATTAGCTTCCTTAACAATCCACTGTAGAAAATTTCCAGTGGATTTAGAATCCCATTAATGGATGGGGGAGGCTGACAGGGGTAGACCCTGTGCTCATTGACTATACAAATGAAATGCTGAGAGCCCACGGCAACACAAGTGTGTGTGTGTGTGTGTGTGTGTGTGTGTGTGTGTGTGTGTGTGTGTGTGTGTGTGTGTGTGTGTGTGTGTGTGTGTGTGTGTGTGTGTGTGCGTGTATGAGAGAGAGAGAGACAGCAGCTAATGCTGAACAGAGAGTCATCTACTTCCAGTCTGGCTAGGTCCTAGTCCTATGTTGACAATGTAGGCTGTCTGCTGTGGTAAGACCAGAGAAACCAGTCCGACTGGAGTGGATCTGCACTGTCGTGATGAGCGGGGGAGGGAGAGTTTTAGGGGACAGTCGTACAGTACCTCTAGGAGGAGAGAGGGGGAGGGGGGCATTCCCCTTTGCCACAGTCCCAATGAAAGATTAATGAAGCCAGCAGAACTACAGGGAGATGAGGGGGGTGGGGGAGGGGGACTCAGGGGACTTCTCCAAAGCCCAGAGCTGAAAAGACTAGAAAGAAAGGAGGAGAGAAGTAAAGAGGGATGAAGAAGGGGGGGGGGGGGGCTGTTGGTGGAGTACACCTCGTTAAATTTAATACCGAACACAAATCAACATGTTTCTCCCTCTCAGCAGAAGACTCCATATCTAACGTAGAACTGAGGAATAAGGGGTTAAGAATAAGAGAGGTGGGGTGGGTTATAGCAGCTGCCTAACACAGCTGATGGAGATGACTGCTCCCACCCCCACTAACACACACACACACACACACACACACACACACTTCCCTCTCCCTGTCCTCCTAACTTCCTCCACTACCCTCCTTCAGTAATCATGTGAAAGAATGTTGTCAATTCTCCCTGCATTGAAAGGTTTTAGTGGCCATTTAAATGAGTTCTTTGTACCAAGCTTTAGCTATTGAGAAAGCGAGTATACATTTAGAGAGAGAATGAATGTTAGGTAGAAAGCAAAAGGCGGAGTTTGATCATGTGTATGAGCAAGCAAAAACAGAGAGTGGGTGTGTGGCACACCGATAAACATAACAGCTACGTTGGGGCTACTGAAAATCCCAGAGTCAGAAAAATAACAGCCAAGAAGAGCAGAAAAGTATGTGTGCCTTGTAGGGTCTTTCTGATGACGCCACTGTTTGACTAGAGGAACTGGCTGGATAGTCAAGCCAACAAGTATGGAGAGAGGAAGGCAGAGGAATAAGGGGAGAAAACACAGGCAAAGAAGAGGGGCTGCTCACATAACTAATGTGCACAACTTTAAGAACACAGAAAATTATTAACAATGAGTTTCCACCAACACAATACATGCTAAAGGTGAGGAAAAAAGTGAACAGCATTAGATTTACCACAGGACAGAATGACTGGCAACAGGCTAAAGGAATCTGCAGGCAAGTGACAGTAACCTATACACATTATTGGCTAACATTTGTTTGCTAATGTACAAGGTGGTGACAAGGGCAGAGAAAGTCATGATTCCACAGGACAGAAGAGCTTTGTATATCTTACACTATAAAAATGCTATCCTATTCTAACTTCAAGAAAATATACAGCAACTTCTGGAAGCAGTGTGACGTTTTGTCAAAGCACATCTCCTGTTATGTTCCCAATCCAGATACATACTACATACATACTACTGAAAGATCTGTTTCTGTACATCTCCCCAGCACTTCTGTCAGTCAGGTAAAGCTCTCTGTGAACCAACCAGCCTGGGAGCCTAATCTGCTTTTAATGGCCAACAGAAAAGCAGGCACTGATGGAATCCCGGCAAGACTCCCCAAACCAAACGGTATTATGCAAAGCACAGATAGAGGCTCACAAAGAAGCAACGTGGGAGTCTTTTCTCTCCACACTCTCCAAAGGCAGAGGAAGAAGTAAAGGAAGACAAAGTCGACATCCTGTCCCCTCTCGTTTCTATCCCTTCCACCACGGCTCATCATCAGAGTACACACACTCTACTTCTCCACACCACTTCAGTACACACACTCAAAAATACTAAATATTTTGCATATCATCTTGACTCTATCAACAGATTCAAACAGTCCGGCAGCAATTTCATCTGAATGGAAAAAGTCCCTTCAGAGAAAATAAAGAGTGTGCCCTGCAAACACCCCCACCCACACATGCAGTGGCTAGTTAAAACATAGGTTTGTGCATCGTGCCAAAAAGGGCAATTTTTGCTATCCTGCAATATGCTACAAGTGAAAGGAATGTTGCACAGTGACCTTCTGGGGTCGTAAAGAGATTTACTTCTTTGGTCAACAAACTCAACACCCAAAACCACCAAGTTCAAATGTAAACTCAGATATCATAGGTTGTTAAAGAAGTCGTCTGAAATGTAAATACAATGTACAACATTCCCAACACCCACCCCCTCATCTCAACAACCATCCTTCTGGAAATACACAAATGAGTCCTTGTCTTTGAAGCTGCTGCACCTCAGTCCACTGGGGAATTACAATAGAAAGGGGAACAACGATATAAGACAGCAGGACAGAGAGAAAAGAGTGGCCTGAGCTGGAGAGGGAAAAGCTGTTGGCCTTACATTTCCGCCTGGTGGCACCTTGCTGGGGCTATTTGTGGCCCAAATGTGAAGGTGGCGACCTTCTAGGCCCTGGGGGAGAGAGAGGGGCCCTGTGTGCGCAGCTCTTCGCTTTGTGCCATGATATGATGAGTTGTCACAACGGCTAGTGGCGCTCTAATGAGCTGTAGTGGGGTCGAGCCAGAGGGATGGGGGTATCAGGCAGAGAGAGGAGGGGGGATGGGTCGCTGAGGGGCTGACAGCCTTGTGATGGATCGGGGTCCTCTCAGGTCTACAAATTCCAGAGCAAGCAGAAAAAGCTGCCAGAGCTCTGAAACTTCTCCCAAAACGTGACGGTGGCCTGCACCCAAGACGCAGGGAGAGGAGAGAGGAAGACTGCACAAGAGTAAGTGTAGTGGTGAGAGCAAGACAATTATGTGTGTGTGTTGGGGGGAATACTTGCTGAATTCAATGCAAATGAAGTCTGTGCTTCTCTGTCAGTATCATTACATTCCAGTACATTGTTGCTCTTCAACGCACATCAAATATCTTAAGATCATCGCTTGTACGAACAACACATTTCCTTTTGCCAAGATATAGATCATTGAGAAACATATGCATGGCTGAAAATATTTATACTTATTTATAACATATGTATTTTATTTCTTTCATATTGGAAGAATTCACCAAGCAAAAACATGTTATATTTTTAACCATCTGGATAGCAGCATAGCATCCCTTCAGCTGGGCCTAAAAGGTAATCTCAAATGAATGGTTCTCAATTTCTGGTTTAATTTATGGAAAAAACTAATCTGCACACACTGGAGAGCATCATTCAGTCAGTCAAATCAGTCGTTCTATTTTGGAGTAAAAATCTCAAACGACATCTGGCTCCAGAGAACTGGGTAATATTTAAAACTTAATCTATTCACTTTGCTGCAGTGACGTGCTTGCTGCTTGATCAGACCACTGAACAAAAACTGTTCTGTGAGCCAGAGACTTTGCTCTCTTCCACCAGCTCCCTTTCATCCAAAGTCATTTGTCAAGATCTGGATACTTTATCCCATCCTGACAGTTAATTTTCAAACGGAACTAGGAAAAAATCATAATTTAAGGTCTCAGATAAATAGATAAATAAATGGGGCTCAACTACCTTAAACAATGAGGTTATATTGATATGTGTACTCATTTAACAAATCAACTCATCATGTATCCCCTTTCAACGTAAACATTGAGTTTTCTTGCCTGCATTTAACCAAGAGGTTACATAAATTCAGAGATCCTACTGTGAATAGTGCCTTTTGAAATAGTATCAGTACCAATTTACCGAACGATTGTATTTGACTGCTTTTAAATGTTTTAATTGCTAAAATAATGGGCATGCACATTTGCAAGAATATTGCAAACATATTTGTATTTGATGAATAAGACAAGTGTATGATAAAATGTTTGAATGAATTTACTTTATTTATGTTTAATGGAATTTCATATAGTTTAATTTAAATTATTTCAAATTCCAACTTTTTGTCTAGGAAGCAAAATTGATATTATCGTTAATTTCCAAGAAACATATTGTCTTTCAATCCAATGTAATCATGCACACCATATAGAAAAATACCATACTGGTAGATGTTAAGAGTTTATTTTAGGCTGTTACAGCCTGTGCCATAGAAATCTTACTGGTTTCGATTTTGTCTTCATAATCCTTCATTGATTGGGTTTTAGAAAAAAATCTAAACAGAAGTAAATTACAACGTGAAAGGTTTATTTATTATACATAATCTTATTTTTGTATACAATCATTTCAATATATATATATTTATATATATATACAGTACTGTGCAAAAGTTTTAGACAGGTGTGAAGTCTTTAAAGTTAGAAAAAAAATACCAGATAAAAATATAAATGTTAATTGTTTATTTTTTTTATCAATTCATAAAATACAAAATGAGGGAGAAGCAAATCGGTATCAAATCAACATTTGGTGTGACCACCCTTCGCCTTCAAAACAGCATCCCCTGCCTAAAACCTATGTTCAGTACTGTATATATATATATATACACCCACACTCATATTAATATATGAGCATGTTAAAATATGATCCATATGATATATAACATATACTTGTGATAAACAATTCACACACACACACAAATACACGCACACACACACAAATACACACACACACACACACACACACACACACACACACACACACACACACACTCACACCCACGCACACGCACACACACACACACACACACACACACACACACACACACACACACACACACACACACACACACACACAATAACACAAACAAACACACCCTACTGGCGGATCATTGCCAAAAGATCAAGGAAACCCTTCCAACATATAAGCCTCGAAATAAAAAAGTCACAACCGCTAAGGGGCAGGGATCTTTACCCGTGTTCTAAGATGATAGCCAACAGCTTGTGTTTACTTGGCTGAGGGGTTGGTTGGAGGGGGGGAGGGGTCACTATGCCTCGATCTCTAGAATAATCTGTCCGATTTCAAAAGTCCTGTTAAACACAGAATGGAAACGAGCAAAGCAGCGAGTAAGACACAACAAGGGGGCAACAGAAGAGAGATGAGGGGAGAGCGTGCGTTACTCACCCAGCCGCTCAGATTGAGACGCCAGCAGCCCACCTGCTGAAGGAGAGAGACACCGGGGGCTAACACTCTGGCTGTGGATCCTCTCTCCTCCAGCATGGCTAAAGCCCCCTCCTTCAGATACATGACCCCCCTCCCTCACACCCTGCCCCCTCCTAGCTACGGCAACATGAAAAAATGGTCCTCGTTCACGTGCTTCCCAGGCTCCTTCCTAAAGTCTCCTGTAGCCCTCAGTCCTTCCTGCGGACTGCGAGTGCAGCTCTGACGCTGTGTTGTCCCCCTAACACTGTGGTGTTCCAGTAGCACAGTGGCCAGTGGGCCATTGTTCCCCCGGGGTTTTGTCGATGGAGGCGCCATCGACGTGGATATCTCAAAGGGCCCACGGTGGGCTTGGGGCCTTAGGCCTTCTCTTCCCACACACACACACACACACACACACACACACACACACACACACACACACACACACACACACACACACACACACACACACACACACAAACACACACACACAAACAACTACAGGACCCCCCTCTCCTGAACTACTGCCTCTCTTTCTCTCTCTGCCGCTAGCAGCTTCTCTCTCAGGAAAGTTTGCAGCAGTAACAAAAAAGCTGAGAACTGAGAGAGCAAAACTAAAAAACAAGGTGAGGAGAGGTGAAAATATCAAGTGCAGCTTCTCAGCTGTTTTCACTGTGTAGAAGTCATCCCAGTAGTATTGCACCAAAAATGTATATACACCAAAAAACCTGTTAAAGTCCAACTCCCAGACGGCAGGCTTTTGTCTAGGTGTGTGTCTCTTAGAATGCCTATGTCTCTGTGTACGTGAGGGTGCTTGAAAAGCTTTGGCTACAACAAGGTAAACCCAGCAAGGCTAGGAAAAGAGACAAAGAGGAACGAGAGAGGGAACACAAAAGGAACAAGACACAAGAACATCCACAAAGGAAGGGCAGTCTCACCAAAGTGCAACCAACAGTCACTTATTCGTGTCACACTGACAGTCCCCTCTCCAGCCTCCCTGTCCAGGGGGGAGTCGGGAGAGGGGAGGAGGTAACTACGTTCACATTAACATGGACGTGACACCGGCTTTCACTTCCTCATCCTCTTCTCTTGTCTTTTAAGACAATACCTAGATGGAGAGGCATATTCCTCTCTTAACTCCCTCTGACCCTCTCCCCAGTAAGGATTTCTGCAAAAGGCCTAAAGGCCCTCAAAATGTGCTGCACTTCTCCCTGTCATCCCTCTCCAAACTTTGTTTTCTTGCAAAGCAATCTCTCAGAAGATTGGCCATAAAACTGGCATGTCAGGCCGACAAAAAAAAACAACAAAACAGATGAGGTGCAACATTTATGTGCTAAGGAAACTAATGTAAGACATTAGTGGTAACTTGATATTTAATTTCAAGCAAAAAAATATTTGGGTGACAAGTGGGTTACACAAATTCAACATGGAATTGGCTTAATTTCCAATAAATGTATAATAGATTTGAGGATGACAATAAACATTCCTTAACATACATGGCCATCTAGGATCTTATCATAAGCTGCAATAATTTATTTTCAAAGATGTCAACAGTAGAAACGAACAAAAGACACCTACCGCATGGCTTTTCTCTCCCCCTGCCCAATATTCCTGTTGCCCCCCCCCCCCCCCCCCACCCCCCACCCCCCACCCCCACACACACCATCTCAGTTCTATCACTTTCTGTTTCTCTCTGTCCCCCTCAGCACCCTGGTCTTCCTTGGCCTTCAGCAGGCAGTCCTGAGGCCCTTAATGTCAAAACAAAGCCATGGGAATGTCCTTTACACAGCTCCAACAATAGCGAGGGGGCTCCGTCTTGACAAGTAAAAGGGCCCCAACAACGTGACGGCTAATTGCCTCCCCTCCCTCCATTCAGGCTGGCCGCCACACTCCTGCAACTTCCTTTGTCCCACGTGCACTTTCTTAAGTAAACTGCCAGTTTGCCTGAAAATGATGGACAGCTCCCAATCACTTGTTCACAATGGCAACAGTGTGGCCAACAGAGGAGATGACCTCTCTGCAAAAGGACAGAAATGAAAGCCGCAATATAAACACTTCAATGTCACAAGACAAAAAAGTGAGCAGGAGAACAACTAAAAAGGCAGATTAAAAACAGTGCAGAGGGAAAAAATTAAACCCTATGGATTAAATGTTTTTGTCTAGGAAGTAAAAAAATTTAATCGATAAGAATTCATTTAAATTACATCATTAAATACATTTCTGTGGAGTTATTTAGGATGTCTGTCTCAGCCTACCTTTCAAAATTGAAATAAATATTTGAAAAGGATCATATGCTTTTTTATTTTTTAATTAATCAGAAACAAGTCAGAAATAAATTATCAATACATGATAAATGATCTCAATTTATATCTTTCTAAAAATAATATAATACGGATGATAATGCTCTTTTAACATTCTTTCACCATCCTCATTAAAAAGGTATTTTACTAAAGAAATACAAATAATGTCTTTGTTTTATAATCCATGAAATATGGGAATATAATTTTTTTAATATATTCGTTTTGATACTTTTTTGTATGTTATACATTTTCAAGAGAATATCCGATATTTAAATAAATTTTAGCCACTGTTAAAATTGGAAATACACAGCACACCAGTTTTGTTATTATTATAAAATCAAATAATAATAATAATAATAATAATAATAATAATAATAATAATAATAATAATAATAATAATAAATTAAACAAAACAAGAAAAGCAAATGCAATGGCTTTTCAAACGGAGAATAAATATGATATTTCAGTTTGATGTTAAGATTAATTCTATGTTGTCAGGCTGTCAAGACGAAAGAATCAAACACTGCCTTTCATTATCAAAATTGTCAGTCTGTCACTTAGCGATATAAGTAATATAAATAGCCAAATGGAGGACACAAAAAAGCAACATATTGGTTCAATCAAAAATCATATTTTGGGCCAAACAACTATTTTAATTAATTGAACAATAAAGCAGTTACAACAATAAAAAAAAAATGTTTAAGTCTTACCATTTAAAAGAGCTGAATTTGGGATGCTGCTCGGTTCCTGGTTAAAACAAGCATGCTGGCACTCATGGTAGCGCACAGACTTCAACAAGACTCACATAACCATGTCATCCACTAATCCACTGGGGGGCAGCACCTCATCTACAGCAGCCCTCACAAGCACCCGATGGGCTGAGCCGATAACGAACCGGCCGGAGGATAAGGTTTGAGGCAAGGTATTATGGTGCACTAGCGATGGCAAGCACATCCAGGTCCAAAAGAAGATAGAGCGAGTGGGTGAGCAACTGGCCGAGGCAGTTTGCTCACATTCAGCCTAGTCATTCTCACACACACACACACACACACACACACACACTCAGGCAGCGCAGCTCTTCTATGCGTCTGACCGGGAGTCCCTCTCTCCCCTTCGCCCATCTTCATATCCCCAATAATAAGCTCTTTTGTGTCCATCTCTCTTTCTTGGATAAGTTGAAAGAACAACAAAAAGAGTGAGCGAAAGAGAGGGAGAGAGAGAGCGAGCGAGAACGAGACTGTGTGTGAGAGTGAGCCTTTCCTTGGGCGGCTTGGCAGACATAAAGGTACTGGAGTCAGTTCTATAGGAGTTGCTCTAACTTGGCTAAACTCAAACAGCGGGGTGCCCCTTCGTCATGTCACTAATCCCAAACACTAGCCACGCTCCATTCACCGCTAGTCAAATGAAATTAAACGCAAAATCAAAAACAACACAGGGCAAAAAGTGTCACCAAAAGCCACAGAAAGTAATCCGATCGGGGCAGCGAGTCTGTGTTCTTGCGTCCAAGTTGTCCCCAGTCCTGCCTGTCGGTAGGACAGTATTTTCATGAAGGGACCCATGAAAATGCAAAACCTCCCAAAAAAGAAAAAACCTAACATTTATCAACAAAAGAGTGTAACACCGTTCAAGCTTTCGCACCGCCAACTCCATATCTGTAATCTCTAAAGACAACCAAGAAGAAAGAACTTCCATCTCCAAATTCAAATAAAGCCCGATATAAAGCAAACAACAGCAGTTACCAGTGACAAAAATATTAATAAATGAAAACAAGCCTGTATAATTTCTGAAGAGCTGGCAATAGAAAAATTAAAGCCAGCCAACTGGTGGCTTGAAAAGAGGAAGCCCACTCTTAAAGCCGTGATCCGACCATCCACTTTACCACCGCTGTGAGCCTTTTAACCATAGCAGAAAAAAATGACTATTGATCTTCAAATGGCAATAATTGAAAAGATCAAAAAGATAAAACAAAATAATACACTGTGCTGACTTACCATGTTATGCTCCTTTTTTTTGTAACTTTTTGTTTAAATGAAAAAAATATCCGCTCAAAGATGCGGCATCGGAGGTGTCAAATTTTTGTAGCCGTCTCTTGATCGTATTACTTCCGCCGTCCTGGTTTCCAATGCGTCTGAACTTTTTCCCTTTCTCTTTTATTTTGTTTGTGGTACCTCGATTTTTTTCCCTGCTAAAGACATTAAAAGCCTTCAGCTCAGTAAACCAGCACAAATTATCTTGCCACCTTGCGCAGCTCTGATGCTTTGGCCGCTAACTTTGGAAGGCCCTTTACTACTGCATCAAAATTAGCATTGTCAAAGCAGTTAATGAATATTAATATTGTATTTGTCATTGGAGCTGGCCCATTGCTGAACTCCAAGTCATCCATCAGGGACAAGATTAAGCACACAATTATTTCTGACTGACAGGGACCAAATCTGGGAGATTTTTTTTTCTCCAACAATTTAAAGAAAAGACACAACATCATCTTAAGGTACCTCCCCAGAGACAAGAGACCAGATTAATACACATTTAATGAAGCAAGATTTCATTGTGCGTGAGCTGCAGAAGCATCAGAAAAAAGGGGGGGAAACCAAAATATCACTGCAAAATGTTTGTTTTAACTCTATTGATATCACATTTCTGGACACTAAAAGTAAATTCCTTGGAATTCATCCTCCAAAGTAATTTTTTTCCTTTTGACAAAATTTAAGTGAATCATCTTACTGTTGAAAATGTGCCCCCCTCTGGGTTATATTTTTAAAATAATGAAATGAAGACGAACGAGCTCTAGGGCCTGCAGAGGGAAGAACGGTGCGAAAATTTGACATGAAACATTCATTGAAACCCTGGACATCCTGCGTTTTCTGCGGAGCCCTACAGAGTTCGATCACTAGACCACACAGGCTGCCTCCACCAGCACCACCCACTACCACCATTTTGACTCAAACCAGGAGCCTTTTCTCCACACCATCTATGCCACCCGCTTACACCATCACAGATCAGGGAACCTTTTCCCTTCCCAAAATACAGTATACATATTTTTCACTGTTTTAAGCACCACATGAACTACAGATCAGAAATTTGTATAAAAAAATATCAGTGATAAAACATTAATAATTGCGATAACACAGTGTATTGCTATAACCAGATTTCTATTTAAATTAATAGATAATTTCTTCTTAATCCCTCCTTCATATTAAACGAATAAAAAAAATGAAGAACACAACTGCTGGGAAAAAAGGCTATCAACCACAATCAAGTCAACAATTTAGAAAATTAACAATGTACAGCAAAAGTGGATACGATTCGATATTATTATCTTATTTACATTAAGATGTTTTTATACATTTTAGCCCTTTACCTATAACTGCTACACGACCATTTGCAGAACCCTGTTTACGGCTTATTGAAACTATTCTTACCTTCTTTGTTTTGTAATATGCAACTTCAAAATAATGTGAAAAGCATTGATGGGGTGCAAAAGTGACAGATGTCGGCACTATTGCCCAGTGAATTGGTGCAGGTTGGGGGTCAAGCTGTGGGTGCACCTTGGAGCGCAGAGACCCTGCCGACCACCATGTTGGCTCCCTAATACCATTAGCAACCCTTAGATGAACATTCTAAATTGAACTTTTGTGCTCTGGGTGCCAATCCAGCCCCGAGCCCAAAACAACGCTCCAGCAGCATAGTTCCAGATACAGATGGTAGATCTTTTTTACCCAAAAGAATAAGGCGGCTTACGAACGCTCGATTTTGCTTTTTCCTTATGCATCAAGACGCCGACGGCATTGTTTGGATTATTTAGAAAGAAACAAACTTATTATAATTATATGCAATGTGTAATTATTTTACTTATAATAAAAAGCTTGAAGAATGTATAAGATTATTACAAAGTAAAAAAAAAAACTAATTCTGTTAATAGTATTAAGCATTCACAGTAATGGAAAATATTGTAAATTATAAAAATGTAAATACATTAAAATATTTACTAACAATACTATGTTAATAAATGTTTTCTAATACATTATTAAAAAGTGTAAATTTTAGGGATGTCTGTAAATCTCTGATTTCTCTCAGTTAAAAATAATGGTTAAAAAATAAAAACAAATATTAATTAGTAAATTAATGAATTGCCTTTAATATCTAATATCACAATATTTTAGGGAAATATAAAGGTACATTTTTTTTTAAACTTTACACAAATTCCCTTTTAATTGCTGTAGCACAACCTCACAACCAATTAATGAAGTTTTCAACCCAGTAAATAAGCACTGAGCTAACAATCCCACAATGACTTATTGCCTGTTGAGTCAAAAATAGGTCCAATCTAGGTGGAGAACCGAAGAGGGAAGAGAGAGAGAAGAGAGGGAGAGCGCAGTACAGGCAGAGCCCAGCGTGATCACATCAGCACTAGTATCAAATTAACTCTCCGACTTTGAAACGTATTGATCTACTATTAAGACACTAGTGAACTTGATGAAGTGAGTGCTGTAGGTGACTCGGGGACTTCAAAGTCTCATGCCAGCCACATAAAACAAGACGCTTTGATCCCCCCTTGCCTCGGATCTGGAGAGGGGGCTTCAGAGGGAACCCCAATTCCACTCTCCTCTCCGCTCTCGCTTACCCGAGGCCCAGGCTTCAGTCCTGGCTTTTCTCGTCTCAACGTCAGCCCCGAGAGTTTACACAGTGCTACAGCCACATAATGTTAACCGCCGTTCATTTAAGTCTAGGTGGAAGAATGTACCAGTAGCATACAATTGCCAAGATCTTATTCATAAAAACATCATAAACACACTTACAATCCTTATTGCCAGAACATTTAAATACGTTGGCATTAGAGTTCACAAGCAATAAGACGGCAGAGTAGAAACGAGGGATTGGATGATAGGAACAATAGCCATGCTATTGTGTGGTGAATACCTTCCATCCCTTAAGGCAGATCTTCACACCCACATTAGATTGTGCTCTGCCAATAACACCCCGATTTTTTTCATTTTGTGCCACTGGGTGGAGGTAGTAGTAAGTGTTTTCAGCTCCCAATGGTTCTCAATAAACCACAATTATATTCAAACAAATCAATAATAGGATACATCTTTTCCTAGAGGAGTTTGCATTGAAAAATATAAAAACAATCACCTTCAATCCTATCTGTCCCTATTTAACCCACTCTCTCACTACATGACCACCAACAAAATTGACTTCAATGAGATCTAAAGTCAAAACTCCAGAGCAAACTAGATCCCTCATTCATACTCCATTTTGTTGCTAAGCTATATGAACAGAGTAACATAAATACTGACGGCTAAATTATCATCAGCAGAACAGTGTTTGCGCACAGGCTCCAGTGCTCAAGAGGTACGTTTGTGTGCGTCTGTGAGGAAGATTCTCTCACTGTATAAGTGCATGTGTGTGTAACTGCGCTTGGAGTGCCAGGGCTAAGCTGTGTCTGTTTAATTAAGAGTGCTAAACAAATGACAAATGTGAGACAGTTAAACATTTAATGTGTGCTTATCTCCCCCTCTGGCACTCATTTACTTCAGTTTGAAGAGATTCAGAGTGGGTGGTGGTGTTTAAAGACTGATGTGCGAGACCTGCCGCTGGATTAAAACGCAGCTCTGTTGCCGTGACAGTCGGCATGCAACGCAGATTTCTTGACAATTGTTTTGACATTTCTCAGTGTTCTCACTTAATTCTGTTTGATGAAAAGAAAAGGATTTTGTGGAAAATCATGCAAACACATACTGATGTAGGTATACAGCTGTTGTGAATAGCAGCAACGTGCTAATATTCCCAGTTAAACTACATACTGAAATATGATAAATGATAGAAATCGAAGGACAATGTACGGCAAAATGTGGGTAAAAAATCATATAATTTGTAAAATAGGAAACCATATTAAATTTTTTTTAAACATTCAAGAACAATTTATCCTTCATATCAACTGAAAGTGAGTTATTTTTTATCTCATGCTGATGCACATTGCCGAGAGTCAATGTCAAATGCAAGCTTCAGTTGTCCCGCAATAAATACGGAACGAACAACGCTTGCGGCATTCGCATCTCTTTTTAACCCACTTGCAATATCTAACTAAAAGTTACTTCCATTGTTACAATGTTAAAGTAAAAAAATATATACATGGGGGGAAGGAGAGGCTGACGCTAAAAAGCAAAAAAAGAGTGTAAAGGAAGAGAAGAAGAGGACGAGGGAGAAAGAGCCCTGTGCCACAAGCATATAAGAGAACCTTCACCAATTAGTGGGGAGAAACGGGAGAGGGAGCTGCCGCAGCGCCAGCACTCAAAGACCCAGGCCTTGCGGCGAAGCTGTCATGTCGGCAGGATTGATCAACAGGCCTGCTATTTCTAATGGCATGTTGTCATGAAGCCGCAGCCATGGGGAGCCACCTGCCTCAGTCCTCATAGACAGCTAAATGTGTGTGTGTGTGTGTGTGTGTGTGTGTGTGTGTGTGTGTGTGTGTGTGTGTGTGTGTGTGTGTGCGTTTCTAGTGTGCGTGTAGTTGGATAGTGGTGGTGGTGGTGGAGAGAGAGAGGGGGGGGGGGGGGGGGGGGGTTGGGGGTGCAGCAACCATAGCTATTCTGTGCCCATATATCTTTTACTAACAATTCGAAAAGAGCCTCAATTCCTCCTCCCCCATGTGAGTCTAGCATGCCTATCCCTGAGGTCTAAAAATGTGGCAGGTGCTCCTGTATTGAAGTTTATTTTCACCAGCTAAAATCCAGCACGATGATTTCACACAATGTGACAAAAAGGCAAAAACAAATCAAAGGCAAAAGAACGTTAGCATGTAAATATTTTTAAATCATGCTAATAAAATGTATCTATGTTCTACCTTTATTTGTTCATTCATTGATTTCAATTCGAAATTTCAAAATATAAATTTTCAATAGGCTACAGATAACAGCTTCAATTTGACAATCTGAAATGGTACGAGAAAAATATCACGGGCAAAAAGGATCTGCAGCTATCATAAAAAAAAAATCCTGTCAATGAAAGCGTGTTTCCTTCATTGATTCGTTTCAACCAATAATTGCACAATGCAAATGCGTCTGCTACGTAAACTACGATATATTTATTTTGCATCCTACATTAATGACGTTACTCAGATTTTCCGCAATTTCCAAACCAAAGAGAACTTGCTTTATCTACCTTCCGCGGTCACACGAGTGTGGCCTCACTTTCGATGAAAAGTCAAATAAAAGTTACAGAACTTTCGAGTTCAAGGTAGCGCTAGCTATTCGGAGTGCATGTCACGTACCGGTAACCTTTTTATCGGGCCTGCCTCTGGTCTCATCCCTCCATGAAATTATTTGCCTGCGGCACTGGCTTAGCTGAGGGACACCGACCAATAGAAAAATATTTCATTGTGTTAGCATTTCAAATAGCGAGTGGAGGGTGGGGATGTTTGGAGGGTGGGGGTGCGGGGACAAACTCTAACCGATCATTGCCAGCGGAATTAATTGGCTATTCCGAGAATAATGTCCCTTACCCACGATCCTCGGAGGGCCGAACGCTAGCGGAGGCCACTTTTTTTGTTCAGTCTGTTCAAAAAGAAGACCGCTTGGGGGTACTGGCCGTATTAGGGTTTTAGCACAGTCCCCTAAAGACCAAGAAAAATAATCAGAAGCGCTGAACCAAACTTGGCTAATCCGCACCCTAATTAAAAAAACAGAATCCCCTTATACCACAACTTAATATCAACCGACGAAAATACTATAATAAAATATTACATGAGTTAATAAATAAATAGAAGCGTATCTGATGATTTATTTGAAATAAAAAAAAACTGAATGAGCAGCAATAAATGCATAAATGCATAAAATGCTAACAAAACAATGGACGGCACTCGGCTTTCAGTTCGCGTTCAATAAATGGCTCAAGATGGAGTTACCATGGTGGTTTTTCTATCCTTTTATTAAAGGGGATTTAAGTTCAAGCTCTGTTACACATCGCCCAAGCATATGCAATGACCCTAACTGTTATTGGTGCATCTTTTTGGCTATACCTTAATCTAACCTTTTTTAAATCTCTTTCGGCTTTTCAGACTCAAAACAGCATGAAGAATGAGTATTGTTCAGAGTGGGCAAGAAGGCATCCTGCGAGAGGATTCCAAAGAATACTCGGGCCTGGTCCAGGGCTGAAGCCCTCTGGATAAACAGCTGCTTAAGCACACAAATCAGTTGCTATATCGAGAAAAGCAGAAGAAGAAAAAAAAGACTAGAATGAGAAACAATTGAGATTGTGGGGGACCATCCCACATGCTCTATCTCTATATATCGACCGCGACAGGCCTATAGCGCGCAAGGTGTCAATTTCATCCCCCCCGAAGACGGTCGGGCGAATTCGCAGCAGTCCCCATTACATGCTTTTCCGTTGCTCATTGTGAATTCAGGCAACGAAGTCAATCTTATTAACTTCCGCGCTGGTTCACACATGACATTTTCTTCAATTTTTTTTCGGCAACATCAAAAACATCAATTAGCAGCTCGAAAATGGGAAAGAGCGAATGACAGAGTCCGATAACGCAGACTTATTTGAAGCCGAGGGTAAATCTATTCTCCGGTTTCTGAATGTGTTCATTACAATTGCATTTTCAAAGAAGACCTCCAAATAGCAAAGAAATTAAATTTATCTTCTGGAAATGTCCAGAATTTTTTTAAATCCTGCGTCTATCTCTCGGCCTCAGTGGGTACCACAAAAGAATAGTGGTGCCGCATTTTTTTTCTTTCATTGTTACAGATCACAACTCCCATAGAAATTAAAACCTTTTACTCTAACCCCAAATCCAACCGATGAAAAAAACATATTAAAAAAGAAAAACAGCAGACACAGTAAGTACATTTTAAACAAACTAAAAGAAGTTATACTATCTTTTTAATAAAAAATATATCGCTTGAAAATATTTTAAAAAGAGAAAACAGATAATCTATATACTTTACTGATAAAATATTAACATAAAACTATCCTTCCAGTATAATAACCACTGATGATGGATTGTGTAGTTAGTGAATTAAATAAAAAAATTGATAAATGATAATTGTCTGAACTTCTATCTACTCCATTCTTAATTTCCAACTTTTTTATACATTGTATTATATCACAAATCATGTAGAAATATGAACCTAAACATTACTGAAGCTCTCAAAAGCCACCTGCTCTTTTTACAAAAGTGACGGACATGTAACACAATAAACTTGCTCTAGTAAGTAGTAAGTAAAAGGCTATTTTTGCTGATATCCAAACAACGACTTCCTCGTGCTTGAGTTACGTCTCTGAAGGGGGTGAACAAAAGCAAACTTAGTGGCTGCGGAAAGACACTCGTAATGGAAGGGAGCGCAGGCCGATCAAATACAGAGATGTGTGGATCACGTTCCCCCGACCCATTGATTTCTGATCTTTTGACATTATTTAGTTGCTTTTTATTTTGTTGCTGGTCTATTACTCCTCGTCACAAAAGACAGTGATGTCCAAACAACTGAATCTGGGGATATCTACTATCTGTCAAAAGAGCTGCCTTTTCCCGGCACTGGAGCAGCAGAGTGCTCCGACAATGCCGAGAATCAGTGGGATGAAAATATCACTCTTTATAATGGGGGCTAATCAGATTTCGATGCTAGCCGTAGGGAGATAGTTGACATAGAGCAAAAAGGAGGTTACCAATATACTTTCAATGCCGTATCACAACCCACACTGTCCTTATCTCAGAAAGAGTCTTGTAATTTCTCAACTATTAATTTGATGGAAAGACGGTGGAATATAAACACTTAACCACTGCAGTGAGAATCAAATGACTGCGTGATGGCACACTTTATTTTCCAAACAGACATGGCAGACAACTATACCGGCTAGAAAATGCAGACAAATTTTGAAAAGGCAAATTTGTAATACTTGTGCTCTGTGAATGCTGAACACACAGCAGTGATAATTTCCATTAAGCAGGGATTTGATCATCTTCCTTGTGTGCTCTCACCGCCACTTTTCTGATTAGATCACTGTGAAAATGGTCAAATGGTTGTGTTCATCTCCCTGTAATTATTTTGATGCAGATGACAGTGTTTGTTTAGGAGTGAGGTGTGAGTGTGTGTGTATGTGTGTGTGCTTTGACTCAGTACAATGCACCCATCAAGCCGTGCGCCGCACACACACAAAGACGGATAAATGCCACCAACCCATTAGATTGTTTTAACCAAAAAATAACAAAAGAACAGTAAGTAATTTGCAATACAAAAATGTTGGGTAAAAGAACAGGTCTGAGAGCACTACGCACACTATAATTGTGTTGTATCTCTAAAGTAATGACTAATATTAATGTGTTTATGGAATAGAACTAATGGACTTTAAATTAGATGAATTTTAAAAGCCCTGGACAGGCAGGACACAAGTTCTGCAACCCCTACAGTGGGTAAATACTGGGTAAAGTGGCTCATCTACAACCTGAACTTTACAGACCACATAGCACAACAAAACATAAATACGTTACATGTTAACAATACTTTGGTTTATATCTTAAACTACCAATGAGATTTACCTGTCTTTTTTATTAAAATGGTTTGTATATTATGTTATTATATTTGACATTAGTTTTACTTCATAATGAACAGATTGTGGTTTGTGGTTTGTTTCTAAACACGGAGTTTAAAATAAATGTGAATTCTTGTGAGAGTAAATTAGTCTTTGTGTTTACAAGGTTTGCTGCTAAATGTTTAGAAACCTCACTCCAGTCTTTTGAGTAAACTAACCCCATGGAGTGACCCTTTGAACCCTTTGCGAGAGCACTTCTTCAGTGCTTTCAGACAATGACTTTCCACCTCACTAGGCTCGCTAACGGCAGTAGCTTCACAACATTTACATCTCACTGTCAAGAATCATAATGTTTACTGCAACAAACAGAGATGTTGAACATCCATTCATTCACTTCTACACTATTTACAAGTAAGCTATTCAAGGATTTTTTAAATGGGTTGTTTACCCATATTTCACTTTATACTTGACCTCACACGTGTCAACCAGCGCTCCATAATTTCATGCACTGGAGGAAGAAAATAAAACAGCCATTTTGTTCACATTTTTGTGAATACGCTTACTGCAGTCCTGTAAACCACAAGCAATCAAATGCATATCACAAACCAGTGATTACGATAAAGACCTCTCGCCATTTTAGGTCAGATCTAGTTATTGTTGAGTCACATACAAGGGATAATTTATCCCCGCAGTCAGATTATTTGTAGTCCCGCCCGTTATGTCTGCTTATCAAAGATAAAACCTGTCAAACAATGGTTGCATCCCAATTCTTTATAAATTACTTTTATTTTAAGTCTATTAAAGTTTGGCCATGTCACTTGATTACTACAATTCGTGTCTACCTTTCCAATTACTTTTAGAGTTTGTGATTTACAAATGTCTGCTTTCATGTGCCTATGTAGGTAGATAAGTCGCCGCTCCTGGCCATGAAAGTACCTTTTTAATGAGCTGTGCTGAGGTTAAATGGTCTGCTTACATTCACAAGTCATCACTATATGAAATTAAGCAATTTCCTGGAGTTTTCCAGAATTATTTAATTACAAACACTTCAGCCCGATTTCCATTCCCCACAGACGGAAGAGGATTAAAAAAAAGATATGTTGATATCAATGTTGTCGAATGTTAGCTTTATCATGTTAATGTTGACAGTTATTTTTCTTTCCTACATAGTGAATCTTGTTACTGCTCTGCTCTCTATATAGCAAGCCTGCAATGCAGACAGCTTCCTTCCAGAGTCATAGAGGTGCTGACGATGATAGGAGTCATCAGTATTGTCAAATGTGCTCTGAAACTCGCCAATGTTTACTAAAAGCCCTTATAGAATATGAAGTAGAATGACTTCACCAAATAATTGAAGATTATCCATGCTAATCTCTCTCTAGCCCTTCAGTAGCAACATACACAGACACACGATGTCACCTAAATTACTGTGCCAGTCACTCACCATTAGGAAGTACATGGGGTGAATCTGCCAGTAGTCAGGACCTTGTAATTAACACTGGAGCAAATGTGTTAAGGTCCCCCTCACATTGAGGGGGTTCAGCACTCCTGACAGTGTAATTACAGGCTCCTACCACAGCGCACCCACCATCACACTAATTCCATCCATCTTCATGTCCCCAGCACCGCCCCTCTCATTGATGGATAGTTATCATTAGAGGGGACAAAGCCTTAAAACTAGTGAGGCGTGGGTGTCTGCTTTGGACCTTTTGCAGGAGGACGTGTCCTCTCAGATACACACCGTTGCCTTCAGGAACTGGATCGTATATTACTGAAGGGTTAGCCCCAGGGGACAGGGCCGTGGGTCAGAAAGCGGCGAGCCCAAACTATATTCACTACTGACATGCGCACAAGTACACACACGGTACACACCACTTGGCTCACAGTGACCCTGACAAACAGAGCGCTGTGGTTGGACTCAGCTCCCTTTTATAGCACGCTGCTCCAACTGGTGAGAGACACACACACTAACAGTGGCTGTAGTCTAACACGAACCACAGGCCGCCACTGAGGGAGACTACTCTATACTTTCAGTCTATATATTTCAGGCCCAGACTGGTCTTATATCTTCATTATGTGCTGGTGTTCTCAGTGGAGAGCACAGTCTCATAGCTGGCCCGGTGGAGCACGGGGCCTCTCTAAACTCTGTCTGGCTCCCACCCACATATAAAAACATACTCATCTTTTATATTTTCAAGTTATTATTTTCTGTTGCTTGACATGCTTGATACTGGTGAGTATTCT
This sequence comes from Galaxias olidus, assembly GCA_026901105.3. Taxonomy (NCBI): domain Eukaryota; kingdom Metazoa; phylum Chordata; class Actinopteri; order Galaxiiformes; family Galaxiidae; genus Galaxias; species Galaxias olidus. The sequence continues at coordinate 42,612 of JAPMUY010004154.1, forward strand.
AGGATCAATACAAAAAAAAGCAGCAGCTTAAGTTTGCACAGACCTCTTTGTGATTATTTCCCTTTCTCCACGTAAGCTGCAGGCTTCGGGGTCACTGCACCACGCAGTGAAATGGCTCGACCATTTCAATGATTGAATCCCATCAGGAGATCTAAATCCATGATGCTTAGTGACCCTGGCAGGGCCTTGTGTGGAGTGGGCCCAGGACCGTGCCACAGAGGGGGCTCCACCTGTCCATTAAGCAGGAAGGGGCGGGGGGGGGGGGGGGGGGGGGGGGGGGGGGGGGGGGGGGGGGGGGGGGGGGGGGGGGCGGGGGGGGGGGGGTCACTGGGATGAACAACTCCAAAATGGCTGCCACATCAGCGCCGTTTTAAGGTTTTGCCACCCTAACGCAGGCATGGGGATGTTTTTCTAGTAGCGGGAATATTAAAAGGCATTTTTGACACCTGGAGTTGTAGACACTTCCTCAAAGACACAGACATTTTATACTGTCAAAGTCAATTTAACAGCAGAGCGCACCAAGAGGTTCACAGTCAGGTGATGCTGCCTGGTTGAATGCGTAAGATTCTCAGACTTGTGAGCTTTTGTTCGGTTGTGAGAGAGGAATGTGTCGCTCCATGTGCCTAGAAAGACACACACACACACACACACACACACACACACACACACACACACACACACACACACACACACAGAGAAGCAAACAAAGACAGAAAGATTGGGCTAACCTTCATTTGAACATCCTGCACAATCACAGAGCAGTTGTACACTGTGGGAGCATGCAGTCACCCACTCACAGGCAGCGCTGAGCACTGGCTCCAGTGGGCCTTCACCCCACTGCAATCTCACTGCCTTCAGACCCTGCAGTTTGTTTAACAACACTCCATTTGACGACACCCAAAGGGTGCAATTTACTCCAATTAGAGCCTGTCGGTTTTATTAAGGGGTACAGGCTGGCCAGCCTAGGAGGAGGAGGGGGGCACTCTGGAGTCAATCTACTGCTACCAAGGGAGAGGGAGGCATCTCTCCAGGGAATTGCTGCATAGTACCAGACGAGCAGACTTAACGACTACAAACGTAAACAGTGGGCCATTAAAAAACAAAGCACTAGACTGGATCTGAGGGCCCCGTGCAGCCTGTCAACACAGCTTTACAACCAGGACTAGGTCAGCTAACTAGCTGACCTCAGTTGCTCTCTCTTAAAAGTGAACTTGTGGTTACTGTCTATCTTTAATGTTTTTCAGCATTTAAGGAATGTTATTACCAAGAGTCAGTGTAACGTTAACTGTCAGTTAACTTGGGATCAATGATTTAACATTTGTAATAACGATAATGGTATCGAAATACTGCCTATAACAAAACTACCATAATGTGCCAGTGTACGCCAGCTGATATCTGGTCTATTAATACAAATTGGATACAAAATCAATGAACATTTGTGAATGCAGATGTCACAACGACTTTTGGGGGGTAGGGTGCACGGTCACGTGACTCTGGGATACTTATGCGTGAATAGAGCAATACAGCTGGGATTGAACAAAAACGCCAGAGCATCTTTCATCACACATCGTCGAATCGAGAACGTGTAGCAATTGAGCATGTTGTTTCTTACAATTGCCTCTTTCCTGCGACCCCTACGCCGGGATGTTTACTGATAGCTATCGTTCACAGTCCTTTTCACGTTGCCGCTTGGACACGTTTCAAAAGACCAGGGCTTTTTATCTCCTCTTATGCACTGAGGAAATTTGCTCCTTCATGGCTTTCAAAACAGGAAGCCACACAATACAAAAAAATACAGAAGAAGTGAGAATGCTTCCCCTCCCCAGTCACTTGAGTCGATGCATCCTTTGGGTGAGTGGATAGATGCTGAATTTCACGGTGGTGGCAAAGCGCCAACTGTACCACGATTAGTGACCTCATCCACAAGCTACAAAATACACTGACTTTATTACAAAACTTCATATTTACAAGGTTGTCTTTAATAAATGACCAAGAATTTAAAAAGCATGAATTCAAGTTCAAGTGCAACTGCCCTTTGTTTACAGTGAAAGGCCAATAAAACCATTCCTACCCAGTGAAACCCCGTTGTACTATACTTTACGGGTATATGCAAATCATGTCACCAAAAGGCAGATCAGAAGGCTTTTTGTCCATTTCTTATAATGACCCTTAAAGCAGGGAATTGAACTTCTGTATGAGCATGGCTTCATTCAAATTAGTGAAAAGAATGGGCCCTTGCCAAGTACGAGGCTTAGCAGACTACTTAACTAGTATGTGTAGGTGTATGTTTACCGTGGAGCATCCTCTATCCAGCCGCCTGCAGGGCATCTGTGTCCATCGAGTGCCCTTGAACATGCCATGAGTAGTCTTTCTACACCCGGACTAAAAAGAGACCTGAAAGACAGCTACACACGCTTCCGCACAGTTGGATAAAACAAACCTTAACCACACAACTGAACCTCACCAAAGGGCTGTTTTTTCTCCAAGATGTTCTGAAGTTTTTTTTCGTTTTTTTTCTTTCTCTCTGGGTAAAACAAATGCATCATTTTTTGGGCCGAAAAACCCCCGTCCCCCCTCTCTCCTTCCCCCTGCTCCCTCCCAGTGTGCCGTTTCCGTGAGTGGAAGTGTTCCCTCCCATTGATTTTTCTCAGTCGGGGCCCCTTACAAACACGAGGCCGCTTCCTTGACTGTGTCATCTATAGCACAATTCTCCTTTTAACTGTGCTTTACTCTAGCGCCGCATTGTACAAACCGCGAGAGAGGGAGGGTGGAAGAGCGGGAGACAAAAACTGATACATACGCTCCAAAGTTTGCAGCTATTGATTTCTTTTTGATGCAGATGGGGGGAAAAAGAAAACAGTTCAAAGCAATACGGAGAGGCGTTTTGATCACCGCTACAGTGGTGGTGGTTGGTAGCAGTAGTAGTCATAGTAAGCATGGAGTGTGCACGCCAGTGTGTGTGTTGTGTGTGCACCAGACTGGATTCCTTTGTTCTACATTCTGTACAGTTCAGGCGCTGGTAGTGACCGACATGTGCCAGCACTGAGGCATGCTGATAAGCCAGAATCAAGAAATGCCAAAGCCTGAAGACGATGTATATTCCCACAGAGATGGACGGCAAACCAAATGAATACATAGCTCTCTGCAAGATAAAAAACTGCAGTACAGTGGGAAAACATGAATCGTCAGACTATTCAATGTGAGCGCCTGGGAAGGGGAAAAATCGGTAAGAGTAGATAAGGCTAGACGAACAGGAAAGGCCAAACGACAGAGAGGGTGAGAATGAAATAAATGAAGAATCTTTGCAGATTCCATTTTTCTGCTTCTCCAAGACATGCCATGGAGACCAGGGAGAAGCAGACAGACGGGTGCAGACAGACAGCTAAAGACTGTGGCTGTCTTGGGGAGAAGCAGACAGACGGGTGCAGACAGACAGCTAAAGACTGTGGCTGTCTTGGGGAGAAGCAGACAGACGGGTGCAGACAGACAGCTAAAGACTGTGGCTGTCTCGGGGAGGCCGCTCGCTCCTCTACAGGTCTGTGCTCTCTGCCTGTTCTCTCTGTGATGTGGAGCTGTGTCCACTGGGGGCTACAATTAGCCCATCAGGCTCATTCCAGCCAGGACTCATCCTCCCCCCGTTCCACTCTCTCTGCTCTCAGGAGCCCGATCCTCCAAAGAGCCGGGCAACTTGTAAGACTCGGGGAGGTAGCCTTTGAAGTCCCTGGCGGCCTCCCCCTTTTTGCTCGTATCAAGAGAGAGAAGATATAACAATTAAAATGGTGAGAGAGGCAGGCCCACACCGCGGCACGCGCACAATCACAAAAGGGGATGTGAGCCTACGCGCTCTAGGCAGGCCTTCTGACAAGGCCACGCAGGGAAGATGGAAGCCCTGCACCGTGGCACTGGTGTAGTGGTGAAGACTAATAAAGAGACCGGCATTTTCTTTCTGTCAAGCTAAAACTGGCCTCCTGTCTCTCAATATCCATAATAATTGTAACTATTTGGTTACATATCTCATATGTTGCAGACCCTAGAGTTTTCCTGTTCCTCCTGGCAACTCAGCCCCTGGCTGACAGACGCTCAAGTCAGCCTGACCCATGTTTCACATGACTCCACTTCCCTGCTTTGCCTCTCAGTGGAGCTCAGTGGCAAGCAGCCAGGGAATGACACAGCAATGACTACCAGCCACCAAGGAGACAGAGCCGTAGCCACACACAGAGACAAACTGTTTTACATGTGCACAGAGCGGACATACAGAAAGGCCGAACAAACACTCCACTCATTGTTGTATGGAGACATGTCACTGGTCGGTTGTCTGAGGGAGAAAGGGATCAGCCCGATGTCAGTCACAAGGTGGGTTCTGTAAGGTCCGTGTGACCCGGCGCCCAGGAGCTGCCCTGCCTCTGGCCTAAGTTGTGTCTGGGTCGAATGGCTCCGACTGCTGCTGCTGCGTGGGCTGGGTCATCGGCAGTTTACACAGGTGCCTGCTATATGTAGCTGCAGTGGAGCATGTGGTTCACATTAACAACAACGTAGAGTTTCAGGGCGGATTATGGGATGTTACATTTTATAGTTTCTTTGGGAAGATTTTGTATTTTCTTGTTTTGGGGTTTTACATTGTGGTGTTGCTGACCCACTCTGTAAAGACCAAATCTACACTAAGCAATATGTTAGGAGGGGCAAGATTAACTTACCAATAAGGTCTCGTGAAAATGTATAAGAATTGTAGGACTGTCCTATGAAACAAAAAGGACTCCAGCTATCATGGAACAAGGAGGTGCTCTCTGTTTTTGCCGGTTACACCAGGCTTTCTCTCAGGATAGAATATAAAGACAGAAACAAAAAAACTGCCATGGATTCAATGAATGCCAGTGAGAATCAACGGAGCCATTCAAGCTGCCAGTTGATTTATCCATGCCTCGCTACACACCAATCAGCTCGCCACAGCCACGCCAGCCAGTCACTTGTCTGCCATTTCAACACAAGATGGAGACAGTGCCAAAAGTTCCAATTAAAATTTCCATTCACCATGAAGTTGGAGCAAATAAATATAAAAAATTCTAACATAGGCTTTTCCAACAAAGTCGAGAAAATACAACAAAAGCTGCCAACATTTTGCGGACAAGCTGCATCCTTACGGTTTCTACCAACAAAAACAAATCAGCACTAAGTGTGTGCGTGTGTGTGTTTATTTATATGTGTGTGTGCATGAGCCTGTGTGTTTGAGGGGGTTCGTCTTGTTATGGAGGAACAGAGCATGTCGTAGATAAGGAGTCCATGGTGTTCAAAGAATAAGGCAGGCCGGTGAAATGCGCAAGGATTCGACATCATCGCCTCACTGTCCCTTAATGAGTCTGGAAAGGAAAGCATGTTTTGTGTCCGCAATACCACTCCTGTCTCACTCCCATCACTGCGCAGGGTTTTTATTCAAATACCAAGCACAACTGTCAAGCCAGTCCAAATGTGCCTCCTCCACACGATTTATTTTACTCCAAGAGGATGTTAACAAGACAAATGAATAAATAAATACACAAATAATGTGTTTAGATAATGTTAATAATATATGGAATGTAATCTGCTTTTTGACAGTGGCACAATGCTAAGGATTTTGAAACTTTGGTGACAGGTTGTTTATTATTTCCCCGAAATGCAACGCTCTTGTCAGGAGTATATAGCCTGGCCAAAACTTGCTGCCTGTGGCACTATATGCTAAGCATGAAAGGTTGTTTGACAGACAATGACAAGTACAACTGATGATCCGTAAGAAATGGCTCTGTGAGGAGTGTCTAGCGTCTACCATCTCTCTAACAAAGATAGTAATTATGCTCCTTATTGTGATGTAAGCTAGGCTATTCAACCATTCATACTTCACTGGTGGTATTATTAGAGGGATTTCAATAATATCTTAAGCAACCATTTAATCAGAGGTAATTTTAGTGCGTCTAGAAAAGTAACCAAGACACACCTGCATAAGCATGAAGACTCATCACGTCCCTTAAGGATATGTCCAACAATTCAGTAACTATTTCGAAAATGGTAAAGAAACTGACAAAGAGGAAAACAAGGTCTCACATCAAATTTCTTCTCAAACAAAGAGAGTCAGGTTAAGTTGACTACACGGACTGGGAAGAAAACAAAAAACACCGCATCAAAAACACAAATAAAGAAAGTTCATAGACGTTTTCACTGTGACTGTTAAGAAAAACTAAAGTCAATAAATTGGAGTTTAGTTTTGCTCAGGTTGGGGCTGAAACATGTCTGAGAACTATATAGGAAAAAGCAGGAAGAGAGAGTCTGAGAACAATGCAAAACCATTCAGAAAGCAGATACCCACTGTTCCCAACTAATCCCCACCCCCACCCTCGCTGTCACAAGGAGAAGGAAAACTGAACCCAATTCAAGGCAGCTTTAGTGATCCCTGGAAGCAGTCAGCATTCTATTTCCCAAAACACACCCACGCATACACAAACACACAGGCACACAGATACATACACGCACAGCAGGTGTTACATTTTACTATCCCAGCACATTCATGCATAACAATAAATTGTTCTTTTGGGATGTGGGGATTCATATCCTGACCCTAGACCCCAGTCCCTCAAGCCTGTCCAAAATGATTGAACCCAAACTTTAGACCATGTCTGGAGGTAAGCACCTAAAACACAACACAGAGCCTTAAATTTAAGTGGAGCAAGGTTATTGGGAGACAGATAGTCTGATGCTTTTTAAAGGGCATGTCATGTAGCTAACATATTGAAAACATTTCACCTGTCCTTGTGTTCATATTAAAATATTATGGATGATACACTCAACTCATAATTCGATACGATTTTCTCACGACAAAAAAAATGACATTGAAGACAAATTATGACTGAAAAAGATCCTTTCATTATTTCTGCGAGAGAAACTACAAAATACTTGTTATTTCTGAATACATTGTGCAAAACAATTCACAAGTCTATACATATTCAATAGCAATCTGACAGTATAATTATCATTTTCCGAAATCACACACAACAATCTGAATCCATTTATAAAAATAAAAAAAATACAGTTTTCTATTACGTTCACCTCAGGTGAGGTTGGCACTCGTTGCCCGGGCAACGCAGCCGCCTGTGAACGAGACAGCTGTCCTAGAGACCGCAAAAACAACTATTTATGAAACAGCATTTTACACGAGTCATAGTTATTATCATGACCATATACTGTATAACTATGACAGAGATATCACAACACAAAGTATAAACATTAAACTGCAAGCGTTAGCCTCCACTAGCAAACAAGTCAACGTTCAGCTTTAGGGCACTTTGTATCGCAATGCATGTCTCATGGTACCGATTTAAATCGTCACAAATGTGCATCGCGATATAACTGTCTCACGAAGTATCATTACATTCTTATGGATGGGAAGTACTGGCTTCTTAAAGCTAGTCAAAAGTCTAGTACTTAACATCATAACAGCATAACAGAAAAAGATATTTCCAACCAACGTTTTGATGTTCAGGAAATGTGTGGCCTGTAAATAGCATTCATTTTGCCATCTGACATTGTTCTCAGAACCCCAAAATAAAAAAGGCCATTATTAGTAATATTTGCGACACGAAAATCAAGCAACACACAAACACACACAACATACTGAAAAAACCCACTCAGCAGTCCACAGCCAAGCAGTGTTTTCAATTCTACAGTTAACCTAAGGGATATTCTCTAAATCACTTCAGCTAATTTTTGAAAGTTCACTTCAAAACGTCCTGAAAAAGGAGGGGGAAACTAGGGAGAAAAACAGACAAACAAAGACTTACTGAATGTATGACCTTATAACACTGTGCACTCTCCCACTATTCTGCCTAGTAAAGTGAGAACAGGAGCAGAGAAGCGTCAAGGGATTTCAACCAAAACAAGTTCTGAGGATTTGTGTTGAAACATGGCTTGAACTTCTACAGATGTGTTGGTTGTGCTACTAAATGTTAGCTATCAGAGAATATTGTTACAGTAACTAGTTGCCCATTCAAATTCAGTCCTCAGAAAACAGAAGCCGTTTCTTTCTATTTCTGTCTAGAAATTGAAATTGTGTTGGATTTAATTGTAAAACAGCCAGTTAAGCTCTTATACATTTGTTTGTATGAATTTGTATAATTGATGTCCCAATCTGAAACCATTGAAAGGCATTAACACAACAACGTAACAGCAGACAAGCCAGTCTTAGTGAATTGTGGGGCAATAAGTGACGCTGTACAGACAGTTTGACAATTGGCCATAAAATGCGACTAAAAGCTAGGTAGGGTTGTAGTTCTGTTAATTATTAACGATTCTGGAGGAGATTAGTCCTATACTGACTTTTACGACAAGTTTCTTTCAGCTTTCATGCAAGCCACCAGACCCTTCAGAAGCACACCCTCCCGTTCGCTTAAACCTTGTTCCATCAGTTAAACTAGCCTGAAACTTCATGCTAGCCCATTGATATTCTTCCATATTCCGGTCCTGCCCCCAACCCTCTAGTTACCCCTTCCTGCCAAGCATGCCCTCAGTTCAACACTAATTGGTAAATCTGTTGAACCATAGCAGATCCAACAATGAGACACCTGGAGTTCTGTCAAAACAAGTTCCTCTACGAAACGGCCTCAAGAGCCGATATAGAGTACAACCCAGACGAAGAACTAAACAGGAAAGTTGGGGCAGGACAGGACAGGTGTGTGTGTGTGTGTGTGTGTGTGTGTGTGTGTGTGTGTGTGTGTGTGTGTGTGTGTGTGTGTGTGTGTGTGAGTGAGTGAGTGAGTGAGTGAGTGAGTGAGTGAGTGAGTGAGTGAGAGAGAGAGAGAGAGAGAGTGTGTATGGGGGGGTTATGAGAAAGACTATAAGAACGATTTGATATTGTTCCAATCTTGACAGTGATTTTAGGGCAAGTAATTGTTTTTCTAACTAGACCATATTTGTCATCTCAAATTACACATGGATGTTCCTGTGTGGGACATTTGCTTACGTGTCAACTGCTTGTCATTCCAATGCTGTCTCTCCAATCATATCTTAGACTGAAAAGGCCAAGACAGTGCAGAAGACAAAAACATATTTAAGACACATGCATGGACACACCCATTAAAAATGTTGCCCTACCCAGTCAAACAAGTTCTAGCACATGCCCTTTAGCAGAACGGGGGATGGGTAGAGGTTTCAGGAAAATCTCTCTCTCTTTCCCTCTCCCTACTTGTGTGTGCCACAATAACAATAATTACAGTACGGCCGTCTCCAACAGACGATTAGTTTCTTTTTCAAGGACCAGCGATCCATGCAATGGAACAGAAGAGGAACTCAAGAGCACAGCCTCCACAAAGGACGCTGCAAATGTCCCATCTTCTACATTTATCAATGGCCATCTCTTAACAAACATGATGGTGCTGCTCTCAAAGGCAGGCAGGCAGTCAGGCAGTGCGGAGTGAGACTAACCCTTTCACTGTTCTCTACCTTTCCTCCCTTAAATACATGTCTGAAATTGAAGGTGAAATATTTAACTGAGACAGTTGCAAAGGTTTTTTTCCACAATAACCAAGGAGTGAAGCTCAATGAGCAAGGACAATGACAAAAACAATCTTATTTTTTACTTCCTGTCATCTACTGATAAACACCCTCGTCTTTCAACCTATCCCCCATAACGACTTGAAACACAAGTGCATGCACACCCCTTCCCCACTCGTCACTGGCTTGTATTCAGCCACAGATGCTGATAATATAGAGAAACCTCTTGAAGACAGCTGCTAAGAACACAGATAAAAAGAGAACAGAAAGAGATTCTCTCTCCCAGATGGTTGGCAAAACCAAAAATAAATGGAAAATAAACGATTGAATCCAAAACCCACCCGACAAGGCATCCTAGAACTTCTACATTATTGTCATGGGATCAATACATCATTCTGCTAGTGGTCTCAGTAGACAGAATACTACTAGTGCTTTCTGGAGTCAAAGAGGAGCTGGTTATAGCCATCTAGAAAAAAACCACAACGCTGCAACGAAACCTGAGACAAGAGAAGCAATCTAGCATCCTAACATCATCAGAACAGTTCATTGCGGCTATATACTGTGAAAGGACTGGGTGCCAAGGTTTGAACTACTGGTCCCCTGGTTAGAAGAGAGGCCAACACTAGCAGTACACAACAGCAGCCAGAAACACCTCGACCCCACTTCATTCATAACAAAGCAATTTCAGCAACAAAGCAGTAGCACTCAATCAGCACAAAGCACAACATTGCATGATCATTTTCAGGATTTAGATGGTTAATCATCAATTCATAATTTACTTTTCAACACAAATCACAATTGTCAGTGGTTAATTTTGGCAATCAGCTAAACTACAAGATACTTGGGAATTCAAAGGTCTCTCACCAACTGAAATTGGTGAAGGCTCAGATCTGACTGTCCGGGGAATTCCAAGCAGAAGGGCCCCTGAAAGGCAAAGACGGACGTTCCCGAGTCACACAATTATATCAGTGTGCACACTCACCCACACACCATCATCCTAGACTTGCCTAGCCTAACCAGGGCATAAATGCATAAACAATGTGTTCTCACTAGAAATGATGCACCCCCCTTTTCATTTATTTAACCTTCCATTTCCTTTCTGCTGGCATAGCTTTCTCCAGGGCGCGGGCCTAGCCGTATTACACACACATTACACAGAGAATATGAGAACATGGGCTCTGCGCTGGTTACATGGCTATTATACTGTCTAGTAGCTTGTTAACACTAGAGGACCTAGCCTAGCTTGCTCTTGAAACACATTGGCCTTGGCTTTCTGAAGAGGAGAGTGCATTGAAGTGAACATGGGAGATTTGTAACTAGGCAATAAATTGACCAATCATATCGTAACAGACACGGAACAAAAACAAGGAATAAAGGAATGAAAGAAATGGAAATGAGAAGAATGGAAAAGGAAGAGAAACGAGGAAAGACAATTTGGAGGTTTATGGATCAGTTTACAAAACAAGTATCACAAAATTATTTAGTCAGTCACCCAGAAACAAAAAAGCCATTAGTTCACACACACACACACACACACACACACACACACACACACACACACACACACACACACACACACACACACACACACACACACACACACACACACACACACACACACACACACACACACAGACACACACACACTGGCCATACAGGGCATGTCTATTGAGTTACAGGCTCTCCATAAGGTAAGTTTACATTTAGCAGGGAAATACCACACAGACTGCCACGCAACTGTTCATATACTCTGCCAATTATAAACTTCATGTTGCTTACTACCAAGCAAGGTACGATGACATGTGTTGATATGGAATACAATGAGGACCATCAGGGTGTTCACGTTGCTGACCCTGAGGCCTAGCCTATTCACTGTAAATCTACAAGTAGTGGAAAGTCGCAGGCCAGTGTAGGCTAGAGGAGAAATGAGCCAGACATGGTGGGCTTTGGACAGACAAAGACTGTGCCCACGCACTGGTACACTCTGTCTCTCTTTCTGTCACAATATGCTGTGACTGAAAGAGCGTCTCGGCCTCGTCTGTGACGCCCAGCGCTTTCAGGACACTGACCAATGTACATGTGTCTGGTTGGAGAAGAGACTTGTGGGAAACGGATGCACAAAGAACTGTCTAGGCTACACCTGACCATGACAGCTTCCTAGGTGATGCCAAAACAACAGTGGTCAGTCGACTGGCAGGTTGCTTATGGAGCAGGATGAGGAAAGAATAGAGAGACAGTGAAAAGATAAAGCCAGCCTCCACTACATGGATCACACTGACCAGAGTGTGCCTTGTGTGGCGGGCAAGGCTGGCTGGGGTCGCTCGCTAACCACAGGAGGAGGGCCCAACCTCCTGACCCTCAGCTATTGTCTGGGCAGGCCAGGTGCACGCTGATTCAGGTCACTACAACAGCCTTTACACCAACTTCCCCTAAAGTGACATAAAAGATGTAAGGAGGACTGCACAAGACTTTTGGACCAGTGCTTTAGACCCCTGTGGGGTGACTAGGAAGTCATTAGGCCACGGCTCATGAAGTTCAGTTCTATTAAAGTTTATTTTCTATCTTGTATTTTCAAGTTGAATTCAAGTAGTTTCCGTTGCGCCGCGTCCAATGTACTACATTTAGAAAACATAGCACAACGAGGACATGTATGTTGTCGGTTGTAAAGTCTCAGGTGGGAGGTCCTTCCTTTTACAAAATGGCCAGATTCCATCACTTCCTCAATGCTAATTACCATAGACTTGGAGTAGGCACACAACAGGACACTACACTGAACCCTCCCTCTTTCCCTCCTTTGCCCCATGATTCACTGCTTCTGACACACGTGCAAACACACCGACACACACACACACACACACACACACACACACACACACACACACACACACACACACACACACACTCACATTGTAGCCTAGAATGAGTAAGTCCCTGTAGGGAAATGGTTAACACTCCAGCCATCCCCTGCTGCCAGTGAAAGCTCAGGAAACAATGGAGGTATTGTCTAACCAGAACAAGACTCTGAGGGAGTGTGCGTGTGTTTGTGGTACTGCTTCAATAATGTGTGTGCATGCTATCCAACATGTGCGTGTTTCTGCCCCAGTTCCCAGCATGTGAATTTAAGAAACCTTTGAAACATTTGACTATCACAACAACGGTAGAACAGAAGTGACATGATGTCTTAAGCTGTACAAGTCTATTTATAGTCCTGAACAGTCAAAGGTTTGACTCAAAAGGCTATATATACGCTGCTACGTTAGGTCTTACATTGTCTTTGAAGACTTTGTCACCTTATGTGATTCCGCGGGCGACTGCATGGTTTGATTCATGCCAAGTTCTCAATTACTTGATATTAAGAACTATTAGCAAAATTGCTCAACAGGTTTGCACTTTGTTTAGAACATGGTTTTTCCCAGATCACCAGTTCAGTTATACAGGGTTGTAGCTACTCTATGTAAATAGATTAAATTGAGAAAAAACAGTAGGCAGTTGTGCTTTAAAGCACAAAAAAAGCAAGCAGTCACTCATCTGTCCCCCACAAACACTTCAAATGCACTGCCACAGATGTGTGTAAGACATTACACTGTTAACAGCCCCATATCTCCTTTTCCACTCAGGTTTCTAGTCAGTGGTTGTAATTGACCTGGATGCTATATTCTCGCATCTCACGAGAGTTAACTCTGAATGAATTTTCAGCTCTGAATTTGGGGGCCACTCCAGATATTTCACTGGGGTCCCTGGTCTGTGTGAGGCAGACAACTAAAAATGTTTCTCCCCAGGTTTCATTCTAAAAAAGAAATGCACATCAATAGGAATATAAATAAATAATAACTTTCAGCCAATGGCATGAAAGTTCACCGGCAGTGGTTTGAGGCTGCCTGTGGGGTGGCCAGACACTTCAAAGGTCTAGGTGAGCCCTCTTTACAGACGTGCACGCACCCTCCAAAAGATAGGCCTGCGTGAGAGCATCTTCTCTTTATGTTTGACCTGAAAGAGCTTCACGTGGACACAAGCCAGGCCATCTTTGGGCTGCTAGCTACCTGGGTCTGATTTGTCTGTGTCTTGTGTCTGGGATGCACTCATGATTGTTTAAGGGTCATTTGACCTTTGGATCCCTGTCCTTATCTATCGGTCCTATGGGCAGGGCCGTATCACTACGTTGCAGACAGCATACCTGTTCTCATTTGAGTGCACAAAGAAACTATTGTTTACAACCCGGTACATTGATAAAGTCAGCACGTAGTGGAAATGCCAACATGAGCTCCAGGTAAAAGGTAGTGGGTATTTATGGGCTGCAGTGACAAGGTGTGGTGTTATCCACAAGTTATCAAGTCATCCACATTGATATGTCTGTCTGTTGTTCCCACTGGTATGATGCAAACCAGGGAAAGATCCAATCACACCCGGCTTAGTCCGAGGGAGAGAGAGAAAAGGGGGCGGAGACACAGAGGGAACAATACAAGCTACATCTCACTTCCAATTGGATCACTCACAATAACAGCAAGTGCGTGCCTGTACAGGATCTCTTCTGATCTTACCAGGCCCAGCTCTTGATCAAACAAATCACAGATCGTATAGATCAATCCAAATAAATAAATAAATATACAGCGCTGTAAGTGCAATGCACACACAAGAAGAGGCTAATGTATTTTGAAGGCTCGCTGGTTGCCATGCTGGATGTTGTCTTATGAAACTCCTCTCAAAGTAGTTGGCAAGAGGCAACTGAAAACAAGAAGTTTACAGTATTTACAGCCACATGACTCTTGGCAAAAATACAATCTAGAGTATTTACCTGGATCTTAACGGCTTATTAACACTATTTATTTATTTTTAAAAATTTTTAGACAAGCGTTTTGAGCATCTTTTAAATATCCCAGTAAGACTGGCAAACTAATCTTTGCTTTAAAATCTGCGTACATTAGTCTTGAGGAAAGGATGCAGACAGTAGCGGCAGAGTTTGGTTGAGGCTGAGTTTGAACCACTGTCATTGTTATGTCTTTATCTTAAACACAACTTTTGGCAGGGTTTCCGCTTAAAATAAACAGCCTTGCCTAAGCAGGGCTTAATTAAAATGGGCAAAAGACCAATGAATTAGGCATGCCAACTTCCTCTTGCTGTTGGACTGGAAACAATTTGAGACAGTATTTGTAGTGGTGTCTACGCAATCTAACCTTGTAATCAAACAGTATAAGTAACTCAAGAGTGACTTGAAATAAATCACATAACAAAATAGCCACTCATATTTACAGTTTCAGACTGATTTGCCTGATACCCAAAGCGGCACTTAAAATCCAGGAAAGGTCGGCCTCTAGTTATGTTGCAAATTTTTGTTTCGATATAATGTGCCCGTTGAGAATCCTTATAACTCAAGTTATTACTTCTAACTTAAACAGTGGCAATACAACAGCCACATAACTCCATGCGATGCTGTCTGCCTAAGTCCTTATAACCTCTCCCCACTAGTCAACACTGTATACAGATTAGCATAAGTTCCATTGTGTGTTGATGTTGCTAAACTGTCACCTTGTGTTGCTCAGAGCTGTTTAGGCCCTCGATAGTAGGAATGGTAAAGGCGGTGCACCATGTTGCTGAAGCTACACCCAGGCTGTCCTTTCATTAGGCTGCACACATTCCTGCAAGGTGGCGTGGCTGTCCAAAGAGCAATGGCCACCTGCCACACTGGCAACTTCAGTCTCCCAAATTGTTGTCACTTGACAACCTTTTTATACCGCTCCTATTATTGTTATTAGGTTGATACAAATCTTGAGTTGCCAATAAAAGTTTCCAAAAGGGAAAAAATTAAACGGACTCCCAAGTGCTTGAGTTAGTCACTTACATTCACTCCACAAGTTTCATACGAAAAAGAGAGGATTAATCGCGAGAAGATACACAATAGAGGATACAGGAAAAAGGGTATGCATTTGGTATCAACGAGGAAGAGAAGCTTGAGAAATGTAAAGGACAAAGCAGGGATTACTTACAACAATGTGTGCCGGTGAGGGGGACCTGGCATCTTTAAGTGCTTGTCTACTTTGCAGGCTTCCTGGTTGAACGTCTAGCAGGGGCCATTTCATCTGTAGATACTAAATGGCAGAAAGAAACAGAAAGGGGAAAGAAAGAGAAAAAACATGTTAACAATGAAACAACAAAAAGGCACACAGACCAAGCCATGGACAGGAATCTAAAGTATTCATAGTGATCACATGGTTCAGAAATAAAAAGCAAGCAAGGATTCTAAGGCGGATGGCACGTAGTGTGGCATGTTTGGCCTCTCGACTCAGAACATCATTTGAGAGAGGTTCCAGCATTGTCAACATTGCATTGAGTAACAGAGCATTCACTGAAAAGATTTACCCACTTAACATGGCTAACGTGTGTCAGGTAAACACGTGAAAAGGATTTTTTTAGGACCGCATCCACTCATAAATCAAAAGGGAATCACAGCAGTTTAGTTGGCAGGACACAATTAAGTGGGTTATTCGTTTTAAATAGCTTAATCCCATAAATATCACACATTAAAGCAGTCATTTTTAGATGTCTACCTAAGAATCTGCAACAAAATGAACCATGAAATATTTTTTTTGTGACTTCAACTTCAAACTGTTCTAGTGAATGATTGATTTTGCTTTTATCAGGAATGACACACATAAGCAGAAATAGATAGGCTGAGCCAAGGGGTCATGTGAAACATCTGTCTCTCTTATAAACTAGGTGGGGCCCTTGCTTTAACTACTTCATCTACCCTATTCCTTTTCCTGGAAGGATGAGGAAGAGGACAGAAAGCTTTGAGATTGTTCCAGTTTATGACCGTGGTTTTGGGAACAATCCCAGGACTATAGGATAGTACACCTAAGCTTGCCTAACTTGATATTATTCACACTGGACACATTTTCAACATTCCCATTTTTTTCCAAAGTAGGAACATTTACTCATATTTGTTTCGTCCATCAGAAATATGAATCTCTGTAAACCTAAAATGTCTTCCTGTGCATTAACAGCAAGAAAACTAAGGGATTATCATCGATGCTGCTAATGTAAGAGTGCTGAGTGCTGCTTTAACCATTGCTTCCTTCCAGGGCCTCAATGGGTCTCTCTAACGGCTCCTTGGACAAAGCTAATGCTCTTACTCTTCTCAGCCACTGATCCTGTGGATTGACCCTGCTATAGCATGTGGCCTAAGAATCTGCTTATCAATGCCATGGCCACCTAGTTGGAGGGTAAGGAGTTCATCCAGCACTGGGAAAGGCCCCACACATTAGTAAGGTTACGGAGAGGTCAAAGGGGTGAAATTGCACTTATTGTCTGGGTGTAAAAATAGAACCCAGCGTCACTGACATTGGAACCTGCACGGCTCAGTTCAGTACATGAGGTGCATGAGCACCCCTGGTGCTTCTATCACAAACGTGAAGGCCAGGGCATGAAAAATGGATTTGGTGTAAACTGAACATAAAAAGGGGAGCGCTTCCTAATATATACGGACTCTCTATATCACACTGGTTTCCCCAAGGAAAGCTCTGACCAGTCTAGTTGGCCTTGAAGCCTGGCCTCGGAAGCATCTAGGATGCACAGAAACACAAAACAACTCCCCAGCACCAAAAAGGACCAAGAAAAAAGTCATTTGAGATGTGGTTGGTTCCATTATCGATGCCTTTGTCACTACTGAATTGTCAATCAATGGACCCTCCCTCATGCTATCTAGACTCCTGATTCGTTGCCTGTGTTACTTCTTTATCAATTGAAATCCGGTAGTCACCTACACTGATCATCACCACTAATCACCCACTAATCACAGACAGAGCTACATGTTCGTTGGTGATGACCATGTGGTGTGTAAATATCGACATTGAAATGCCTGGAGTGTCTTTTGAGCTCTTTGTTTTATATACAATATGAGCTAGATATATGTGTAGGTATGATATATACTGTTGTAGTGATTGTCTTCACATCCTCTGCTCAAACCAATGAGTAGACTATCGCTGTTGGTCTCCACTGCTGCTCATTTATGACCTCCAGGAGACTTTGACTGCAGCTAGACTAGTTTATGCTTGTCTGTGCCTCTTAGTGTGTCCAAGGGCGGAGACAACATCTTGTACATACTAAGGACATCAAAATTTTAATTGCAACAAAGAAAGGGAGGGTGTTTTGCATTCATGGAGTTTGTGAGTGTGTGGAGGGAGGGGGGTGGTACCAGTGAAAGATATGTTGTCATCTCTTAGGTAAATCAAGGCCACCAAATTCTAAATACAAACATTAAAAAGTCTTTGGGGATAGACTTTAAGTAGCGAAATGACTATCGCAGTTGGAGAAAAAACCGACACAAACACAGAAATATTCTGACATAACTACTGAGGCCTTGAATAAGGGGTCGTACTTTAGGTCCGTTGAGGTTGGGCGGGTGGGCGGGGGTGAAAGTTGACACCCCAGACTGTGTTGCAGGAGTAGAGTGAGAGGGAAGGAAAGGGAGCATGAGCACATGCCCTGACAGTCGGCTCCACTTTAGCCTGCTATTGCAAATGTTCTCTCACGCTAATCCCTCCTGCAGGTTTTACAAGCATGCCAAGGAAAACGGAGCCTCGGCGAGTGCCAAGCTTTCCAACCCCTCCTCTGCCTCCTTCCTCTGTGTCTCGCCCTCCGCACACCCCCTTTCCCCAGCGCCTGCTGACGAACCCCACGCATGGCCTGGGGTAGGCCACGACCCCTGACCCCTTTCTGCAGCCCAGCTCCTCCCCTCTGTCCAACCTGAAAAACACTCCCGCTATGAGGGGGCCCCCCTGGTAACTCAAGAGCCATTCCAAAGTGACAAATTGCTCCAGAGTTCCCGGATAACTCTCTCCCCTCTCCTAATTTCCCCCTCCGCCCCCTACATTTCTGCCCTCCCCCTTCAGCCCCCTAAGAGCCATGCAGTGTATACATACTCAACCCTGGATGTGCGTTAGAGAGGGGGGGAGCCCACTCCTCTCTTCCCAAAGCAGCGCTCCCTTCTCCTCGCCTGGCCAGCTCCACAATGGGCGCTGAATGACTCAATTGTCTTTGATGAAGTGAAAGACAAGGGAGTCCTCTAAATCCCACAGAGGGATGAACTCCCTCGCTCTCCCTCTCTCCCCTTCAGAGATTTGCTATGGTGACAAGTACAAGAGGAACCCGAAAGAGTGGGGGAAAGCAAGTGAGAGGGAGGGGGGATATTCTAAAGAAATGGCCCAGGGCCACCATTTCACTATCAGATCATTTGGGGGCGTCCGCTAAACTGGACAGCTCGAAATACTTGAGTGAGCGCTGCAGAATCAGGGCTTGGCATGTTATGAGGTGTCGAAAGTGACCCATGCACACACTAAGTGTCATCACAATGCAAACAAGCTGGCTGCCTGGCCCAGCACATTGGTTTGTTCAGAGGAAAGTCTAAGCAAGAGACAACTGGGGGCCATTGTGAGAGCTCACACATCATCACCATCATCATCCACACATCCACACCACAATGCCTTACTACTATTACTGACCGCGTCGAAGCACTTCCACCTTTAAACACACCAGAGGGTTCACTTGGCTCACGTTTCGAAAACAAACATGCTTCAAAATAAAAAATGTGCTGGGGGCGTCAATACACGGCATTGACCAAAAAATAAATAAACTCTGTTTTTGTAGGTCGACTACGGACCGCCCAATGAGCTGGAAGCCGATTCAATCCAAGGCTGTTGGTGTGGAAACCTGCTCCTGTTCCATCATCCCGTCTGATTCATTTATCACATGCAACCAAATCTCTCGGCTGCAACAACAACTTGTTCATTTTGTTTTGGATTAGGAGCAGAGGCTTCCCCCAAATCAGTCCAACAGGGCCACTAATGTGCCAAAGTGGCTGCTGACACCAGCTTCTGTCCCCGCCAGCCCCCGGGAGAGGATGAAGTGAATCCTCGGCACAGGCCACAGCCGCCTGGGCCAGCATTCCAGCCGTGTAAACAATGTGCAGGAGCTAGCAGCTTGACTTCAGCGCCAGCATATGGATCCCGGGCCTAGCTCTGGAGTCCCTGCTCCATCTGTGGCTGTGGGAACACGCTGCTGACACATGCACATTCGTTCAGTGAACCCCATTGACATGACATGACACACACACACACACACAACACACACGCACGCAGGCCATGTCCATGGGCTCCCTTGGGTAAAGATAGGGATAGGATTGACAGCTTGCAGATTAAACCAATCAAGACCACAAAAAATAAAGAGCTTTACTTGGATCTGCAAACGATCAAGGCCAGTAAGAAGAGGCCCTATAAAACAGTGAATGTTAGCTAATAGCTTAGTAAACTATAGTCAATCTTTAAGCCCAAGAGAGCTCCACTTCACTCACATTCACATTCCTCACAAGGCTGAAAATAATTCCTTAAAAATAGACTATAGTTCAGTTGGTAATGGCTGGGGCTATCAGATCCACAGGTGCAGGGTTAAACAAACGCATATGCTCGTACAGGAATACGCAATTGTTAGGGTGGAGACAGATATTCTATATAGTGTAAGGAGGGAAAAATGTAGTGTGTGTGTGTGTGTGTGTGTGTGTGTGTGTGTGAGAGAGAGAGAGAGAGAGAGAGAGAGAGAGAGAGAGAGAGAGAGAGAGAGAGAGAGAGAGAGAGAGAGAGAGAGAGAGAAAGAGAGAGAGAGAAATGGGCCTGGGGATGAGGGAGAAAAAAAGGTACATAAGCAACGAGAGTATATGCGAAGCAGGAAGGTACAAGAGCTTGCAATAAACAAGCAATAAACAAAAGCAAAAGAAATACAGCCAGAATAGGGCGAAAGTTAGCCGACACGAGAGGGTTCTTCCTGACTGCTTTAGTTCTTCTAATACACATTTTATGAGTAAATAAAAAAGCCCCACCAGTTCTGATAGCCAGAGGCATTTTGCAACCAGGAAAATAAAAGTGGAATGTGGGAAGGCCTGGGGTTTGTGTGCCCCGCGGCGGGAAGGGGTCCGCTGGGCCTGCATTTACTCCAAAGCCAGAACCGCTAGAGGGTTCCACCGGCCCTGACAGCGCGGGGCCGCTGACACGCTCCAAAAACTCCACTGTTCACCTCTTCCCTCCCTCCGCCCTAAACACCCCGGCTCTCTTGCTCCCACTCTCCCTGTGATTAAATCAACCTGACACTTTGAGATCAGACTTTTTCATGAGGGGTGGGGCGCTTGCCTGTCACCCCCACACCCCACTACTGGCTACGCTAAAGAACAAAACTAAGCCCTGCTACAATCTCCTATTAAAACAGCCCTTTTAAAACCACACCCCCACCCCAAAAAAGGTCCCAATTGCAACAAAAGAATAAGGAGGATATGAATCATTTTGGTCTAAAGAGAGTGTAGCCACCTTCCTAATCTGACCTGTTCTAGATGTTAGCCTGGATGTTAGCTGTGCTCTCTCTCAAACACAGGCTCATGAGATATGTGCAGGCTCGCTGGGACACTATTTACTCAACAGGTGTGGACAAACGTGCTGTGCAAACACAAGCTGATTTGTGAAGTTTCGTAGAATTGTGCAACGCACAACCCACAACGTATTTTTCCAAAAGGAAAGA
This sequence comes from Galaxias olidus, assembly GCA_026901105.3. Lineage (NCBI taxonomy): Eukaryota > Metazoa > Chordata > Actinopteri > Galaxiiformes > Galaxiidae > Galaxias > Galaxias olidus. The sequence continues at coordinate 63,675 of JAPMUY010004154.1, forward strand.
AGGCCTTAGCAAAAGGCAATGTTGTTTGCACAAGTGTCTTACAGTCACATACTAAATAAAACACTGCAAACTGTGATGCAGGTAGACCACACCATGGGTCCCAGACATACGGATGCATATTCTTCCAAGACTGTGGTATGTGTGAAGCCATCGGAGTGCTTTACAACAGACAGACAGGGAGCTGTAAATACAGTGCCGTGTTTGACTCTGTAGGCCACCCTCCTGCCTCTCTCTGTCATTAAGAGTATCTCTGGTCCCATCTATAAATAGTGCTGGGAGCCTGAGGACGGCAGGAGGCTGTGATTCCTCTGTCTAGGCCGCTAATGAACAGGCGCACGCAGGCCTCTTCAGCACAACAGGAATCTGCTTCGTGCTGCTTCCTGTGTATCCTGGTTTTCCCTAACAGTCACTTCTTCATCCTCCCCGTTCTGGGCTTAGATCTCTGGGATTGGCTGCACTGCCTGCGCATTCTGACGGCATAATCTGCACTGTGATTTGGGTGTCTCACTAAGAGGTCTGTCCAGTAGGGTTGACGCAGATCAGAGCCTTCAAACATCAGCAATAGAGGATAACCCCAGTCATTGTTCCTGCTATTCCACCCGGGCCCATGGCGCGCTGGCAGTGGGCAGCGACTAAGCTAAGATCAGAGGAGCTCCAGTTTGTTGTCTGTCACACACGGGTCCCAGGTTGACCTACTTCACTTAGCCTGTCTTGAGGCCTGCAGGCACAGAAGGCCTAGGTGTGCTTCAGCCCGTTACACAACACTTTGGGTAGGAGTGGAAGGTTGGGTAACTCACACTGTATTACGTGCTTACCTTTGTTTTGAGGAGGTAAGGCTGGAGTGTGGGGGGAAGTTAAAAAGGTGAGTCACCGCTCAGGAGGGAGAGAGTGAGTAACCTCATCGTGCCACCTACTTTCACAGAACAATGATTGTAATGGGGATGTGCATTTTCTATGTTGCCTTCGCGTTGTAAGTAGAGTTTGATACAAATGAGTTTACGGCAGTTTGTTGTGACAAAGCTGTGTACAAACTCAACCATTTAGAACCGTAGAAAACCATTATCACAAAAGATTCAATACATAATGCAAACACAAACCACAATAAACAGTCCTCCCAAGCTTACATATTCCCAAGGCCTATTCAAGAAGCATTTCTGTCTTTTATTTCATATTACCAAGGCTATTTCCTTACGGATGTAAGAAACCTATATTCTACTGGTACAAAATAGTTGCACAAGCATATTTACCATACAACTCTTTCACTCATGACACGGAACAAATGCACGCAAACAGACAACTAACCAAACAACACAGACATCCACATGCACGCACAACCCACAACCAACCAAACAATTCACACCACACACACACACGTACACACGCACACAGTGGCCTGCTGCTTGACTGTTGTGGCCTAATAAATAAATAAGTAATAAGGGGGTTGTTATGGAGCTCATTAAGATGGAGGACAGTTCCATGACAAAAAGAGCCGGGTCGAGGAAGCTGCCGAGTGGACCCAAGGCAGTGTGGGTGTTTCTCCTGTGCCTCGCTGCTCCCCTCGCTAACCCCAGCAGACACCCTGAGGTTTTCACCTCAAAATCAACTATGCTGGGGAGGCCCCCACCCCTCAGTCGCCTCCCAGTCCTCCCTTTTCTGACACACACACACACACACACACACACACACACACACACACACACACACACACACACACACACACACACACACACACACACACACACACACACACACACACACACACACACATCCCTCACTGCTAATTACAGCTTAGCTCAATCACAGGGGGTCTGTCTGAAGCCCCATCCCCCTGCACCACAAACACACAAGCATGTGAGGCAAATATTGATGAATGTTTAATATGGTGTTACACAAACTCCCCATCTCATTTTCCCTTGAAATTGTCAGTGGTAGCGCTCACCAAGAGGAAGAAAAAAACATTTAGGAGACAGAGAATGCTTTAACCAACTCTATCCTTTTGTGTGTGCGTGTACGGACTCAGCCAAAATATGACAGTTTGTTGTCTATTAAATACAAAGATAGCCAACGTGAAACATCCGAGAAGGTTCACTGTGTGGCTCCTCTCCCACCACCTCCATAAACTCCTGACACTAATCCCACGGCGCCATAAGAAGTCAATAATGAGCTCAGGCCATCTATTGATCACTTTAATTTTGCATCTATTAGCTGGGGAGCAAGAGCTCGAGGGCCTAGACGGCTGCACACACACACACACACACACACACACACACACACACACACACACACACACACACACACACACACACACACACACACACACGAGCAGAGGCAGAGAGAGAGAAAGACAGGCTGGAAGGAGATCATTACAACTGATGTTCACACACACGCTGTGATTGACACAGAGATGAGGTAGGGCTTCAGCTCTCCCGCCTTAAAGAAGACAAGGCTAATGATACCCCAAATGTGGGTGTCTGGTGTGTGTGTGTGTGTGTGTGTGTGTGTGTGAGAGAGAGAGAGAGAGAGAGAGAGAGAGAGAGACAGAGAGAGAGAGAGAACGAGAGAACGAGTGTGTCAGTGAGAGTGTGTATGTCAAAATATGTTAGAGAGGGAGGGAGAGTGAGAGAATGAGAGGGAGGGAGAAGGAGAAAAAGTGTGTGTGTGTGTGTGTGTGTGTGTGTGTGTGTGTGTGTGTGTGTGTGTGTGTGTGTGTGAGGGAGGGAGGGACAGGGTGAGGGACCACACGCTTGTACTAATTGCCACAGTGAGACAGCAACAATCCTAAAAGCGAGAAAGACCCACGTGCTGGAGCTGTTGATTCAGAGCATTGCATCTCCAAAGCTTCATCTCACCACAATGATTAAAAGTCCTTTATATGGACAAGAAGCTCATTCTGGGCAGTTATTTCTGAATATTGCAACGACTTATTTCTGAATATACAGACTTTGTATCTAAACCGATTGCATTTCCAGAGCTACAGAAAAACCTAAACGTCTATCATCTGTTTTGTTTGGGGCTGAACAATAGCCAGCCTGGCGCCCATGTCAACAACGGCAGCTGAAAGCAGAGGGGCGTTCTCCTCCATCTAAACCCATCCTGACAGCTCGCTCTCTCAGATCTAAAAGCAAGCGAGGAGCATGAATCCTTCCGAGTGAGCATGTAGCCAACAATACGGAGTGATGCTCCTCTTCCTCTTCCTAACCTGTCTGCTGTAAAGGCCCAACTAACAATTGATGCAACCCTGCTGCAATATTAGGGAGTCGCATGTCTTCCACGCAATACAGAGGGTAAGATAGGGGGCTGCACCAGCACACTCCACCTAGGTGCAGAGAGAAATGCACTGACGCACACAAAGGAGCAAAAAGATTCACAAGTGGTTCCATTGCTCCTGCTTGGCTTCAGGTTCTGTCGAGGTTCAAATGGACAGGAAACCAATACGATGAAAAACAACAACCCACCTTGGCTACAAACTGTGTGTTTTTGTCAGCTGAGGGGATGCAGTGCAACGGCGGCGGGAGGAGGAGGAGAGGGAGAAAAAAAGCCCGCAGCCAAGCCATCAAGTTGAACATTGAACTTCACAGTAGTAGCTGCCTTTCTATGCCTCTCCTTTTGATGTTACCTCCAAAGCAAAGGATCAAAGGCTTGGAGTGTGGCGTGGGGAAGTCCCAGGCTCTTAGCCTGCCAGCCTGTGATATATGCAAAAGTCTACGCCAAAAAAGAGAGCGAGCGGGTGAGAGAGGGAGGGAGAGAGCACAGGGGAGAGCGCGAGGGAAGAGAGGGAGGGAGGGAGAGCGAGCACAGGGGAGAGCGAGAGGGGAGAGTTGTATACAAGTGGAGAATGAGGGTGAATGAGAAAGGGTGAGGGAGAGAGGGAGAGAGACAGAGAAAGCGAGGGAGAGAGCAAGAGAGAGAGGGTGCAAGTGAGCAAGCAAGAGGGGCTAAGCTTGCATAGAATGCGGCTGAATGGTAGTTTTGCTTTTAATGAACGACAGAAGGATGATGCAATCAGATTGGCCTGCTTCAGTTACAGCAAAGAGGTCAAAAATCTGAAAGTGTGCACATGTGATAGCGAGGGTGGTGAAGACAGGAGTGTGGGGGTGCAGCAGTGCCATGCCCAGCCCCTACCTACCCCAGGCACCTCTCCAACATCAAGGGGCCAGGCCCTGTTGTCTCGACAGAAATATACAGGGTGCCGTTAAAGTCAGGACGGCCGTCAACACAAAAGAAGTGCAACGTTGGGTGTCACATAAACACATACACACACACACACACACACACACTATCCAACAACGTGGGCTCAGCTGGGCCCAGTACTGGAGCAGAGGTGTGCTAAAATTGACAAATCTTTACTAGACAAACACCCCTCCCCCTTCACACACACCCTTTCCCCAAGGCTGTAGGATTAAGAGGTCCAGCTGGCTGACAGCAAGCCCCTTCCTTCCCACGTATCCCGTCGATCTCCACCTTCCTCCGACCCCCTACAGCCCCTCCCAGTCCTCCGCCCCAGCTCTCCCCGACTGCCCGGCCTGCTAGTAGGACACACCTGAACTAGACATTGATCAGCCCCCGAAACAAGAGAGAGACACACAGAGAGGGTGAGAGAGAGAGAGAGAGAGAGAGAGAGAGAGAGAGAGAGAGAGAGAGAGAGAGAGAGAGAGAGAGAGAGAGAGAGAGAGGTAATGGAGCAGGGAGGTGGAAAAACGTCCAGCCATTTCACAGTTCCTGGCCCTAGGCGCGTCAACGGGAAGTCCACTCAGGGAGCAGGACGGGCAGATTTGGAACCAGCGTTTGGCAAAGTGCCCTCCGTGTGGCACTGACCCGCAGCCTTCAAACACATCAACACATTCATACAGTCACCACACCCAACAGACACATCAACATAGCCAGCCGGTATCAATGTCACTGGGTCTGTCCGTCCGCCCTGGGGTCATGGCCATGAACCTATTCTTCAAGTTACAGATTCTTTCACAGGCTTAGTCGTGAGATGGAGGGGGCATGACGCGCGAGGTATGATATAAGGAGACCGTGGCTGGAGCAAATACTGGGACAAGAAGGAGAGAGGGAGAGAGAGAGAGAGAGAGAGAGAGAGAGAGAGAGAGAGAGAGAGAGAGAGAGAGAGAGAGAGAGAGAGAGGCCAGGAGAAAAAGAGAGGAGACAGAAGGGGGGCAGAGGAGGGGGAGGGGGGGTATATAAAACATGACTGGATCTGGTTTCCCAACAGCTGCCAGGTCACTCAAGAGTTTATGAATTTCAGTATATTTATGGTTGCTGAAGAATATGCCATTGTGTTTCACAGTTAGCTAGAATTCTGCTGTTGCCAGAAGGAAAAAATGTCGACTGCATCTACAGCACAGGAATCCAATAACTGACCAACCGTAGCGGACTTCACTTTGTGAAGATAATGTGGGCCCTAACAGACAAGGAAAGATCAATGATATATGTTCACTATACAGGCCAGCTTTAACGGCGCAGAAACGGACTAACATGGGACACAGACCAAGTTGAGCGGCGGAGACACATTCTGGGTGTGATCAGGGCATGTCTCGCTAAAGCTAGGCTGGTCTGGCTTGCCACGCTGGAGAGCTGAGAGAAAAATCCATCCTGCGATACGTGGCGATCCCATGGACACTAGAACTCCCTCCCATAGCAGCAGTGGGTTCAGGGGAGCAGACAGGCACACAGGGGTGGGAGAGAACGAGAAGAGGGAGCAAAAGTAGAGAAAAAAAATCACAATGATGACACGTAAGTGCAAAGAGCGATTAAGGATTTACTTTCAAAAGGACTCTCATTGATCTTTTCTGATAGACCTGCAATAAATCAAACCGGATTGACTCACATGAGAACCAAGCCTAATCCTGTAGTCAGATCCAGCAGAACTCAAACCAAACCAGCTGTTAATTTAGGCTTTAGGAGATAAAGCAGCAGAAATCCAACCTGATGTACCCTAGGGCAGGGGCTTACATCATCTCTGTAAAGCAATCAACGTATTGCCAGTTTGGAGAGGCAATCAGAGCACATACTGGGAGAGAAACGGGGGGGGGGGGTTGCGTGAAAGAAAGAGAGTAAAGAGACAAAGATAGCCCGAGTGGTTAAAGAACAGAAGGAGAAAAAGAACAACAAATCGAGGAGCAAAAAAAGTACTGCAGCGTTTTATGACTAAAGTATACCAAAGGCTATAGCCCAAATATTAGTAAGTAAAGAAGTAGAATACTTTTTTTAACCACAGGCTGATTGATCAACTTTAACACAGGTTTCCTAAATGTTTTTGTCTTTTTACTTAGAGGTGTGGGGAAAGGCACCAGAAAAGACTTCACTTGTCTTTGGGGGTAGGATAAGAGGCAGTAGTGTCAGCTAGAGGTCGACTGTGGCTGAGCGGGGTGAGAGCCGGCATGGAGCGTGACCCCTGGAGGGTGGCAGTGAGAGGAGAGAGCGGTTAGCAGCCTGTCATTTCCCTGGAGGCCAGTCTCCTATCCCAGCCCACAGCGCCAATGCCTCACAACACACCAATTAAAACGCTTATTTTGGTCTGGGGAAGTCTTTCTTTCCCGTTACCAGGCAGACGTATAGGGAGACGGCATCCAGCCAGCACTGCTCACTCGTCTGATGTCTTTTTCAGCCATGCATCCTGTGCCTGCAGACGCACGGTGACTGTGCACCCATGTAATCATGGTATGGTTGTTTAAGTTCCTCTTCTAAACTAGGCGTGTTTCACCACAATGCGGAATGCTGAGAATAAATCTCACAGTAACACTCACCCACACACACACACACACACAGAAACAAAAACACACACACAGAGTAATACTCATTAGCTCCATCTCCTTGTCTTTAATGTCCTGTCTACAATGTGCAACCAGATCAAATCTGAAATCCAATCCAGGCCTTGCAGGGCCCTTCACGTTGCACTCTGCTGAGCAGGGGTGAAAAGAAGCAGGCTCGGTAGTCTCTGGACACTGTCCAAAGGAAACTGAACCTGGGGAGTAAAATCACACCGCATGTGAAGGCAGAGTTAAAACAGAACCCCCACCCCTGCCCCTCAGCCCTCTCCTGGTTACAATGAATGCACACAGGGATCATCAAGACTTTTCTCTCCTGGCTCTCTAAATTGACGCGGAGGGCAGGGCATGGGCTTTGATACGGGCCAAAACAAGTGTAGATGCTACACACGGTGCAACAATCTAAACATCTACCCTTCAGCTCCACTGTGTAGATGCTACACACGGTGCAACAATCTAAACATCTACCCTTCAGCTCCACTGTGCCGGCAGGACTATCTTTAGCTTTTAGCTGGACCGCTCCGGCCCATGACACCCCCCTTCCCTAATTCAAATAAGATGGCCCAAGCCTGTGGTTCTGACTACCTACTGGCACCTCCTACCATGACCACAAGGTCACACGTTTAATTACACAGAAACAGTAATCTGGCCAGACAGATGGCAAGCAGGCCGCTTCTCAATTACTTTATGCCCAATTGAATCATTACTGATGTTATTTGCTAAATTATGGCAGAAAAAACACCACAAAGCAGGATTTGTGCTACAAGTGGGGGGTTGATTGGATATAGAAGCAGATGTGCCTCTAGCCAAGCATCTGTGACGGAGATCAAAAAGGCGTGAAGTATACAAGCCAAGGTTTAGCGGTGTTAGTTCTCAACAATATAATAACTATATCCAACTACAGTAATCTGTGCCATTGAAAACAGACCAGATTGTTTCTAAAACCAGAAATGTAGCACAGGCCAATGCACAGGAAGCCGGCTCCCAAAAGGATCATTTGTAAAGTCACATAACAAGGGCAATTGAAAATGTAAGGAAAGCGTTTGTCTTTTTTAAAAGAACGAGGGAAGATATTTTCTGTTTATGGGGTTTTACTCTGCGCCAGGGAGCTTCAAGAGGGACGGCTCATTGCCTGAAAGCTGAATGAACACACGCTGGTTACTACCCGCCTTCACCGATTCTTCACTCATCCTTCCTCTCTCCTGCTGCCAATGGCTTCTGTGAACAATTAGAGGTGGATTTTCCCAGCGTCTAGGACCACAGCATCTCAATCTCTGTCCCATTGGCTCAAAAAGCCAGGCTCTTCGGCCAAGAAAGAAGAGTCATCACAAAACTGCAATGATTTCTTACATTGATTCTATGTTGATTGCTACCAAGACCAATGCTCCTGCCAATACTAGTGCTCATTGGTCAATAACGTGACAACACTACAATGTCATTAACATTACTGTGCTAAACTAATCTGTCAACCATATGACATAAAAAAAGTACTACGTCAACTTCAAACAGTCCAGTGTCAATCAAAAGGCCTTGGTCATGACCATTTAAACCTTATTATTATCATATATTATTATTATTATGATTATTATTATTATTATTATTATTATTATTATTATTATTATTATTATTATTATTAACAACCACAACCACAACCACAACAACAACAACAACAACAAGAATGAATGAATGAATGAATGAATGAATGAATGAATGAATGAATGAATGAATTTTATTAAATAGCGTTTTTCTAAAAACCCAAAGACGCTTCACATCGTAAACAGCAAATATGGAAACTGATATTTGTAAGATATGTAAGATTTGTAAGATATAACAGCAAATATGGAAACAGACAATGACACACAAACAGCAAGAACAGACAAAAATCATCAGTTAAAACTAAAAAACAAAAACAAAAACAAAAACAACAGAATGTCATATGAGGGACTGAGCAGGTCATTTAACACAGAGGTATTAAATGTAGGCCAGAAATAAAAGATGGGGTTTGAGGCGGGATTGAATTCGTCAAAGTGAATTAGAATGGTGAATTAGCGGGGAGAGATTTCCATAGTGTGGGTGACACATTGACATGAACACCCGATTTGATCTGTTACTAGGATTCATCCTTTGGTGTCATGTCCTCCAATGTTTAACACCTTCTGCTTTGGAGGGAGGAGCCATGCCTGGCTGGCAGCTTCCCGCTTATGAAGGACTGGGGAGCAGGCCTACCGTTGCAAACCAATCTTCAGGATGATTTACAAAACTTCAAAATGTTTATTTTGGGGTTTTTTTTATCGCGATTGAGATTCCACCAGGCCACAGAGAGTGGCTAGCAAGCAGTTGTACCCCTAAGCAGGTGTGCAATTGATGAAAGATTTAAGGAGATACAGTATGAACGAATAACACCAACTCAATGGCCAGCGGAAGGTTTTCAGAAGGGGTCTACACATGCACGACTCAGAGGAGGCCAAGGAACAGCCATGGTCCCGATTCTCTGCCTCCATTCTGGGTGGCACAGCTTTTGAAAACGCATCTATCTTCCTAATGAGATATGAGGAAGTCTGTGGTAGAAGCAGACGAGAAACAAAGAGATGCCTCAAATCCTCTGTTTGTTAGATGACAATGTTACATTTATTAAGATATTTAGATCAAATAAAGACTTCTTCTAGTTGAGTGCTTCACTAACTTGTCAGTATAAGGTGACAGACACAGGGTAGTAGCATGCTTCCAAGACTAAGCTACAGGACTCTAGCAGTACCCACCCTACTTGCCCTTACCCCAATATGAGGAAGAGGAATTCCCTCTACACCTTCTCTAAATTCCCCACACCATGGTGATGGACTCCAGCCTTCCCCAGCTGCTGCATGTGGGGCTCGAGCAGTGGCCCGGCACCTGTCTTTGACAAGCGTCCACATTCACCACCAGGCTGGCTAAGACTGGCTGCCTGTTAGTCAGGTGACAAATGCTCACACACATCTCTCTGAGAACGCATGCATACAATACACACATAGAACCGCCTCTACTGAACCAGGAAGCCCTTACAGTTTGATGGCAACCATTTAACAGCCTCAGTATTATGATGAAAGAGTGTACACTTTCATGTCTGTCACTGAAACCAACCTCTCCCCGATTCAATCTGTGGCTTGTAGCCATAAACCAGAGCTTCCCCACGACTCGCACATGCCCCGTTCTTACCACATTTTTGCATACCACTCGGCTTGTGTAACTGTTGAGCGGTTGCACGCCTGCAAGACACACTGACTGTGCACACACTAAGCAAATTAACCAAATATATCAGCTAAGAATAGATTCAGGGACTTATGACCAAAACACAAGTGGCCAATCTAAGAAAGATAGGCATGTTTCCAAACATTGAGCAATTGCTGTAAAAAAAAGTGAAAGGTAGACATATGTGGCTGATGCCAGAGCCTTGCATGCCTAAATAATATCAGCATCCTCACCATAATTGTAACTCAATTTTAAATTCCCCTGAGTTCAGAGACAGTATCAAGAGTATCTGGGTAAGTCTGTGTGTAATTGAGTTGGTCAGTCACAGAAAAACCACAGTTGACACCAAGCACAAAATAACCTACAACAAGGCCTTTAATGGCTTTTATTATCCCCCATCCTCCTTGAAGGATTACGCTCAGGTTCAAATTCGGATGGAATTTACCTTAAAATTAACAATATTTACAGAGGTTTAGCTTAGGTAAACCTTCCAACTTTACACTAATGAAACTTAAGGATACCAAAGCCGCTCGTATGCATTTGCATAGAATGAGTATAACAGGCATGCTGGCCAGCAGTGAAATGACTTTTCCATGAACATGCATGGCTGTTGGGGGTGGGGGGGGGGGGGGGGGGGGGGTCAGGGTGTCAGCTCCTTGTCGTGGAGATGCTGCCTGTGCTCTTGGCCGCTCAGCGGACCACAGCCACCTCTGCCTGCCTCATTTCCACAGCAACCCCGCTTTTCCCCACTCAGTGCATCTTTTGTCATTTCCCTGTCCAGGCTCCATTTATATTCTCCACAGAAATGGCAGGGAGGGATGGGGAATGGGGGTCCCAGCATTTAGTTTTCCTCCGGGAGTTGTCCTCCGGAGGAAACACCACTACCCCCTGTAAACACTTGAACACACACCCCCACAGTACCAACTCCCTTTTTGCCTGACTAATGTGCCCTGACACTCGTACATCACCCGTAAATTGGCCAAATGAATTAACCACGGCCCCTGCTTAGCGTTACAGGCTTTAAATGGATTTTCCCCTCTCCAGGTCTTCCCAATAATTGCATTTATCCATCTTGTTGAAGCACGGTTTACACACTCACTAACATCATGCCAGTCCCAGCTACATTTTCTGCTCCAGTGCCGGGAGTTGGGGATATTTGTCATAGGATCATAACAGGTAATTCAAACAACAATTAGTTTGATGACTCCATCTGAATGTCAATGTATGGAAGCTGAATGGCCAACATTCCCCCTTCCAATTTCCAAATAACTTAATATTAATATATGACAATTTAACTATAAAACAGAAAATTTTCAACTCTTTTCAGTTGAAGAATTACAACACTTTTCAACTATACTTTCAAACAATTAAATATTTGTTTGTTCACTTTCAAGTTTAAACTATAGCAGCAAAATAAGGCTCACAATATAAATATATAAAATATAACTAGTAAACAAAACCCTCCTACAAGTTTAGTGGCTTATAGCATCATATGAAAACAACTTAAGTGCTGCAAACAAAATAGATACTTGGCAACAATGCTTCAAAATGGTCCCGGCCGCGTCTATTGAGGCCTTATGATATGTATGTAGATGTACATTGCAATGGCACTCGTTATGTAACTTCCATTTGCACGACTCTTTGACGTTTGGTGTGCCGCGTGCAAAAGCCTATACTAATGTCTGAGTCTGGGGTTTGTTTTGAGCACTCAACTGTTTCCTGCATCTGTGCCGCGTGACAACCCAAAGCGTCTCCCAAATGACGAAAGAATATTGCCATAACGAGTGTGATTTGCGACACAATTAAATAAACAATAGAGCGTTATGTACGATAACGATAACGATAGATGTTTTCCTATCGTCAAACGATAGATATCGTCATATCGCACAGCACTAGTACAAACAAACACAAACACACACACACAGGGGACAGGGGGTTAGATAGAACATAGGCAATGGTGGGGGGTCATCTCTCCACTTTCAAGGTGTTTGAACAGTAGTGCATTAGACACTCTGTGGCCCACTGGACAATTCAGCTATGTAAACACAGAGGAACTTCCTTCCCTCCTCTTCTCCAAGCCTGCACTGAGAGGAGGCACTGTTTGAACAGCAGAGAATTCCTCCGCCCCAGCCCTGGCAAGCAGCTGCTCCCCGCTCATTCTCTGCAGCAGGCCTGACTAGAGTCGACCTCAGGGCTCAACTCTCAGTTTCACAGACAAACAACGGCCTTAGCAGACAAACTGAAATTACACTGCATTGACAACAAAGACCATGGATTTTGTCGACCCATTGCACATCCAATGTTGCACAAAACGGTGAAAAACGCAGACCCATGGTTAACCGTAACGTTTCCTTCCAGATCCTGCCATTCCACACGACCTGTTATGACACGACAAGCCATTTATCTTTATTTATATTCCAAAAATGCAAAGCACGAGGCTTAACAAAGATAGAGTGGCCAGTAAAGTATGGGGGGGGGGGGGGGGGGGGGGGGGGGGGGGGGGGGGGGGGGGGGGGGGGGGGGGGGGGGGGGGGGGGGGGGGGGGGGGGGGGGGGGGGGGGGGGGGGGGGGAAGATAACAATATATATATATATATATATATATAGGGGGGGGGGGGGGGGGGGGGGGGGGGGGGGGGGGGGGGGGGGGGGGGGCACTATGACGCATGTCACATGACACTACCTCACAGACCACACCGGATGACAGCTGCTGTCAAATGTGGGGCCCAACCGATTTATCGACTGATATGGGGCTATCACAGATATACATCTGAGGGGTGTTTATCTATTTAAATATACGGTTGAAGTCGGAAGTTTACTTACACTTGGGTTTAATTTTTTTATTTTTTGTTCTCTAACAATTGTCAGATTATTTAATTTATAATTCACTAGATCACAATTCCAGTGGGTCAGAAGTTTACAAACACTAAGTTGTGTGCCTTAAAACAGCTTTTCATGTCCTTAGAAACTTCTGATAGGCTAATTGGCATCATTTGTGGTCAATTGGAGGTGTGGCTGTGGATGTATTTTAAGGCCTACATTCAAACTCAGAGAATCTTTTCCCTGACACAACGGGAAAATCAAAAGAAATCCGCCCAGACGTCTCTACAAACAATAGCATGCAAGTATAAACACCATGGGACTACGCAGCCGTCATACACTTTCTGTCTCCTAGAGATGAACTACAACTACTTTGATGCAAAAAGTGCAAATCAATCCCAGAACACCAGCAATATACCATGTAAAGATGCAGGAGAAAACAGGTACAAATGTATCTATAGCCACAGTAAAAAGACACCTGAAAGGCCGCTCAGCAAGGAAGAAGCACTGTTTCAATACTGCCAAAAAAAGCCAGGCTATTTGGAAAAAAGTATTTATGCAAATATATCAATATCGGAAATGTTTTACTTCTAAAATCGGTATCGGCCCCATCATTAGAAACAGAAAAACTGTAAGTAACTGTCGTTAGTTTGTATTGACTGATACAATCACTTAATTTAGAAGTTGTACTTATTCATTAACAATTTTTCACAAATGTTTTGCAACGTTTTTGTGATAGAATATTAAAAATACTATAAATAAAAACTATATTTAAAATACAAAGACGAACAAGTCATACTTTAGTGAACAAAAAAATATATATATTGAAACAATGGCGAAAGACATCTATCTCATTATTTCCCTCAAACATTTTCAGCCCAATTCAACTGCTTTCTAATAGCAAGTGTGCTCTGCCTGTCAGTTCATTTGTCTTTCCGTCCTCATCAGTCCCTTCTGGCTGACACTGAAGGCCACTCATCTCACCTCAGGCCAGTTGTCCAAACAAGACACTCAATTCGCTGTGACCCCATGGGGGAAACCAATTGACAATTCACTCAGTGCTGAGAGTCAATTTGTTCACTTTTAGAATTGACCCCAACCACTGCTGTCATCCGCCTCCCATTTGCTAATATAATGTATTTAAAAGGATAGGAGGGCTACGCTGCATATTTTACCTAAATAAAAAAAAGCAAAACTTAAAATCCATGTTGTTTGTGTCATACATTCAATATCAGAAAGATGTGCTGTAATAAAAGTGTGCAATTGATCTACACAACAGCAGAAATAAAGGAGTGACACAATGAACATGTGCCATGCAAATCACAAGGAATATTATTTACCTCACACTTCATCTTTTTGCATTTTTTAAAGGAGTAACACTATTTTGTACATATTGGTGTTTAAATAGAAAAAAAACACAAGGAATTTGCTATTTACCAATTCTCTCCTGGAATTGGCACACAAGCCGGAAAGATAGACTCTGCAATGCTTGTCTGCATAAAGGGCTTACATCTCATTAGCCATGTGCATTTTTTACATGCAGTAATCTCAGCAACATTTTGTTCAAAATGCTACAATAATCCGGAGATTAGCTGATTAATTTAAATTCTGCTCTGGCTCTAAACCTTCCTCACCTTTTCAGGCTGTTATGAATACAGAACCTTTAATGGCAAACAAGACCATCACCTCATTAGTGCTCTTTCTGTCTCTTTAATACACACACATACACACGCTCCGAAGAACTTATCCTGTTGCAATTACAAGTTTAATTAGGAGATTAAAAATACATGGACTGGAGTATTTTCACCTCTCACTTCTTAATTATGTGTTTAACACATACAAAGTGGTCCCTTTGCATCTGAGGCATTTTGAGGGGAAAACCTGAATAATTTCAGTAACTGAATTTGTTTCCCAACAAGATAACACCTTATTTGAATAGGATGTACTGAGCGATTGGTTTTTGTCTAAACCCCTAAACCCTGCAAAACAACTTCTTAACAACATTTTAAGGTGCTATAATAACAGATTCATAACACATCAATGTTATAATACATGTAATGCATACAAATTATTTTACGTTTGTGATTTACCTCCAATTACGAAGATTTGCATAATTTGAATAGGGTGTGTATAATGTAATAATATCAGATAGATTAACATGTATCAAAATCGTAAAAAACTGCACATTCAACAAAATCCCAAAATACAAATGATTATTAGGAATTCCGTCTACATTAAAATAATGGTAGGAAATGTATTTTTGAAAAGCATGAGTTTGTTCCCTGTACATTGGGCTGCAATTCTGCAGCAGCATACTGTCTTTAAGCAGAACGCAAACAGCACCCAGATGTGACAGGTTTTCATTGTGAGGGAAATGACAACAAATAAATTACACAAACTGAAATCAGGTAGCACCCCTTGAAATGTGATGCAATACAATTTGCATCAATTGTGTGTCCAAAGACATTGAAGAAATATCTGTATAGGTACTACCTGGAAGTGCCCTTGAACTAAGTTACCCAAGCATTTGGTACTACAACATATTGGATACACTGTATCACCAAATATAATCTACTATAATGTCTATAAGCAATTAAAAGCATAATGTAAATAAAAATAATAAATTCCTAATGCAAATATTATTACTTGTGCATTAGCACTACATTCAAAGAAAGTAACAAATTTCTTTTGAATTAGGGAAATATTCCTCTTTAAAATATCAATAATGAATTTAACAGCAAAGTTTATAGATGGTATTACTGTACAGGGGTTAAAATGGTAATGATGGAGCCTATTGAATGCTTCAATCATTCCCTTTAATGTAAAAAATGGACCAAATGTACACGCACATCACCACAAACATTTCAAGTTTTTCTTGTCAACATGGCATGATTATATATATATATATATATATATATATATATATATATATATATATATATATATATATATCCATCCATTAACTTTTACCGCTTATCCTGTACAGGGTCACGGGGGGGGGGCTGGAGCCTATCCCAGCGGACACAGGGCGAGAGGCGGGGTACACCCTGGACAGGTCGCCAGTCTATCACAGGGCTATATATATATATATATATATATATATATATATATATATTCCAAATGGGATTCTGTCTGCGTAGAAGATTCGAGAGCATTTTGCTACATTCATTCATGTCTGGCCTACCACAGGTGCACATAAGCATTGTTAGTTCACATGATCATTAGGAGCTGTGATGGCACCACACCACCCACCCCAGACAGAAACATACAGGAAGGCAGGCACTTGCAGGTAAACATGGACGTACTCAAGGGAAAGCACGGGCACTTCTATCACTAGTGATAAAAAGGGTTTAGAGGAGCAGCTCTTTTCCAAACAGAAGGCATGTTAGCCCATGGTGCACTTTGACCCTTCCCAAACACAAACCAATGCAAACATAGACACGGCACTACCAAATTCCTCCACCATCACACAATCCATTCGCCAACATTTTTAGGGCCGACATTTTTATGACGAGGTATGGAAACAGAAGGAGGTAAATACTGGAGAGAATTGTTTCGATTCATTGAGAGGAAAAGCCACACGCATTGCCTGTCCATCAAGCGCAGCAATAAACTTGTGGATCCCCCCACCACCTCCCCTGCCAACGCTCTTTCTTTAAGACCCCGCTGTTTGTTTTAAGGGAGATAAATGTGAAGCCTGGGGGCACTATTGTTTGGACATCTAACCAGGAACTGTCGCTGCTCTCATTGCCCTAGCATTAACAGCAATTATTCGCTCTATTCAGCCTGCCTTTGTGCGATGCACCCCCCCCCCCCCCCCTCCCACGCCATCCCAAACCCTTCCCCCGTCCCATTTCCATCACTTTCTCTCTCTCTCACACACACACACACACACACACACACACACACAGAGAGAGAACACATTGCTAGACACGCATTTCCCGCTTTTCTTTACCCCGTACCCCTCCCACCAATGGTAAACTCCTTACGGTGCTGAAGCACTCCGGGCATTAGGATTCGGATTAAAGAACTATGCGCATTCAGACAAAGAACAAAAATACAGTCTATCTTCTGACACTATGACACCTGAAGACTACACTACACAAAAAAAAGATGTTAATTCATTATTTAGTTCAATGTCCTGCTGAAAACATTAAATTGATTTTTTATCTTGTCTTACTTCCAATTCTCTTATAATGTATTTTTCTTATAATTAATAAAATTTCTCAAACGCCTTGATGCTTTTATCCTAAAGCATAGTTATTTTTAGCTTTCTCTAAAATCTATATCCAAAAAGGGAAACAAAGCTACAGCATAGAATTTATTGAACCTCCGTACTTTCCAGATAAGGTTCAGCCCTTGAGACTGCAATATGTAAAAGTTTAGAAAATGAGATGTGCCGCCTAACCGTTCAGTCCTAAATAAATCCAATTGCTGTAGACACACACACATACACACGCACACTCATTGTTTCAGGGAGCCCAAAGCCCTTAGTGCCAGTAACAGAACTAGCCTGTATTTAACAGTTGACAAAAGTTGCATTCCAGATGTACAGTGAAATCTTTGTATTGAGCTCAGTGGATGAGGTATGGAAATGCATGGGAGAAAGAAAGAAGGACTAAGGGGAGGAGGGGTGCATGCGGGGCACCAGCACACAGCTGCTAAGCCAACGCCGTTTGTTTTTTTCAGGCATTGAGCAGGCTAGAGCACTTTGATTCCGTGACAGAGAATGGATAGGCTAGAGCCGATAAACGAGAATTAGCCTGTTCTATGAACAATTTGCAATTAGTGTTTAGATCTCAAACCACATGATATAAAAATAATAAATACAAATCATATATTTCAACCATTAAAAAACCTGTGCAACAGTTTAAAATACAAATCCATATATTGAATAAAGCACACCATGTAGTTCCACACCAATCCAATCCAAAGATTAGAGGTCTTATTTCATTAACAGAAATTCCAGCATCAATAATTCCATCAATTAATATATAAATAATTAATCATCTGAAAATGAGTGTAAAAGGGCAGTTTAAATCCATAACACTTAAACTGTGCTTGTTGTACTTTCTATGAAGTAACTACTCCCTTCGTAGTATTTAAAAAATATTATTGAACACACCCACGAACGTGTTTTCCCGGTGTGCAGTTTCAAAGGGAAGAATGACTGAGAGGGGTGCTCATAATTTCACATTGGTCGATGTGGCAACATCGTCAGTATAAGACAATTAAGCCCTACTAGCCCCCAAAACATCTCACTAAATATTTACAGCACAAATCTTTTCCATTCATTCACCAGGCGTTAAAAAAACATTAATGCACTTTGCCTCTTGCACCCACCCAACCTCATCCCTCCTACCCACCCAGTCTCACTCGCTACATCTGCGATTCATTGACTTTACAATTTACCACATGTCGAGATGGGAGAGGTCGAGCCTCCATCTGAATCACGGTACAAATATGCGAGTGATTTATTGTTTTAAAAACCCTTGGCTGATTTAGTGCAACTTCACTTTTCCTGAGCATTACTCCTATTGGCAGACCATGAACAATTACAGTTCGGACTAATTAAGCTCTGGGAATGTGCTGTGCGCCGCTAATGTCTAGCAGGCCCCAATTTTAGTTTAATGGTGCCAAACATGGCTCCCCAAACTTAACTCCCTCAAATCCAAAACAGATTGCACATTTTATGGGTGTTTATCGAGTTGAGGAAAAAAGTGGACATTTTCTCTTCGAAACATAGACGAGAGAAACAGCAATGGACTGGATATGAAAACAGCTAAGAAAAAATAAGGGCCAAAATGAGCAGGATCTGGCCTGACTATAGTTGGTAAACAAAAATTACATGCAAGACCAAATAAGCACAACCTCCCAAGCCATACCAAAATGGGTATTTCGGGTTAAGCCACAAAATGCAGTGCTGCAGCATGAGCCCCCTGTGGATAGTAATTATGCCCCATTAACATGTAAGGCCAATTTGATAAGGTGTGGGCCTATCCCATAAATCCGGTTAAAACAATTTAATTCACATCGCAGGGAGAAACCATTCAGAGCTGCACCAGAACGTACATAATCCATATAATACACCATTGTTATGCTTATGCTGCATATGCATAAGATACATAAAAAATCCTGATCGCACCAATGATATTGAGGCATTAACTATACCATACTTTTTTTTTTTATTTAAAGGTAACAAAGACCATTCTATCTTGTTTAGAGGCAGTGCTATATTATAATGAGTAAGGTCTTCGGCAACAGGAGAAGCACTGATGCAACAATAGAACTGAAACAAAAGAAAAACAATGGGAAACCTACTATTCCAGCCACACAATGCATTTTGCCCAACGTGCTGTGGAAATGCTACAGGTTTCAGGGCTATCTTTCTTCACTCGTGATAGAGCAGAGGATGTGGGTTGCTGTGTCTTCTCCCTTTTTAAAAACCTACTTGTAATTACCTGTTGAAACCCAAAACCTCTGCCAAAATTCTGCAGTCCTCTGGAATTACGGGGGCCAGGGGTGGCGTCAAATATCTTAACATTCATAAGTCTGAGAAGCAGTAAATAAAGCTGGAGGATTGACGACATTGCGGCCCCAATGGCATAGAGCTAGTCGTCCAGACCCCGCACGCCCTTTTTTCTCTTTTCTTTTCAAACTTGTTGAGGTGTGATGTTAGCTCACAGCATTAGAATTAATCCAGATCCTTTACAGGAAGCCCTGCTTTAGCATTAGCATCAACCCGAAAGACTGAGTAAGTACGGGAGAGTGAGGAAGAGGGTAAAAAAGCACACAGGGTGAGCTGGCCAGGCCACTTCACCAATTCAACCTGCTCCCACTGATCCGACAGGCCTTTTGTGCAAGGTTTTGGAAGGAGGGAGATGGCACTGGGGGAAGAGGGCAGGAAGGCTTAAACCCTGGTACACCATCATGCCAAATTGCTAAATGATACCGAATTGTATGACTGTTTAAACTAAAGTGGTAGGCAAAACAAACTCAGCCTCGTTATGGCTACCTGAGGTCAAACTAATTATACAAACAGCCACACTACAGACCTTTTTCTTTTTAAAATGACGTATTGCACTAAATCTCCTTGAACATGAAAAATAATACATCAATCCCAAAGACCTTACCAAAGACCTTGGTAAATATAGGGTTAGCTATTTTCAACAGTAAATTAATAATTATGAGGTAATTTATAAACTAATGGTTTTCTCACACCAAAAAAAGCTTAAACCTTTTGCATTACATAGAGCTTCCCTAAGAGCAATAACAAATACACTAATATATTTTCAATGAGGTATGAACAAAAGACATTAAAAATACTCAAATATCAATTGTGTAAAATGTATCATCCCTCGATAGACAACGTGAGATAAATAAGTGAGGGATAACTAACCTCAAACAGCTACTTTCAAATCCCTATTGGATGTTTATAATCAAAATCAATCATTTACAGCACCTTTTATGACTTCATGACCAGGTAGTGAGACAGCTAATCAATGGTCAAGTGAATTATTGATGCTATGTTTTAAAGTATTACATTTATATTAGTTTAAAGATCTAATGCTGTACAGGGTGCCAAAACAGGGTGGGAAGAGTAATTCCAGCTGCCACATAGTCCTAAATAATATCATAAATAATCATGTAAATACAATGCCATTAACATGTGAAAAATAATTATTTGTAACAAAACATATTCAAACTATTCAGACAATAGGTAAGCTTAAAACAATCTTTATAGAAAATTACATATATTCGAGTGAAGATCCTCAATGTAACATATATCTTTCAGCCCGTCTTTCGCTGGCACTTGAGTTATATCATGAGTTAAATCCAACATAATAACAGTTGTTGAGAGTATATAGAATTATAGCTTTGATTATTTAAGACTATTTATATATATATATATAAATATATATATATATATATATATATATTCTACAAACCAGATAATTCTGCATAAATTAACCAACATAGTTTAGTAAGCTCCAAAATGGCATACACTTAAAATTATTTTGACTATACACAAAACTACGTTTAGTTCTTTGATTGAGAAATATTCGTCACGTCCAAAATGCCTAGAAATACAATCAGTGTTATTTTCGAGGTGAATGCAGTGCACTTAATGAAAAGCATATCACTTTCATTAGTAAGAGAGAGTGTGTGGTGCGTGTGTGTGGTGTGTGTGTGTGTGTGGGGGGGGGGGGGGGGTTACATTTCCTAAGTCTGGTCTTTGTCTTTATGTTTTAAAATTAGATGACAGGTCCTTAAGTGTGAAGACTTATTAAAAAAAAGGGTGGGGGGGGGGGGCACTCTTAGTTAGAAAATGTACCTGCTTAAGAGTTGGTATTGCCCAGTCGGACATGCAGGATGGTGAGGACAAGTGGTAAGTATGTTTAATTATAGCCTGATATCCGATGGTCTCCAATAAATAACAGTTATTTATTTATAAACCATATTAACGTTGGCAAAATCTTTTATGCATAATTTTGTCCATATTACATGCTAAGCTGCACTCAGAGTCTATGCAAAGGTATATTTTACATTTAATGTTGCCTTATACTTATTTAAAGGATATGTATTTTATCATATATTTTCACACATGCACATCAGTCCAGTAAAGTAATAACCATACTGGTCTTATTTGTGTAAGCCTGCAAATATTATGTTATAAAAAATTTTTATAATGACTAAATTGCAACTGACATTGTTTTAAATACCATGAATTGCACAAAACGAGTAATTTTATTCAGGCTGTGCAGACCGAAGCCAAAAGCAACTAAATATACACTGAACTAAAAATTATTTAGGTTGCCAATCAGAAAATACAATAAATTGAACAGCCTGTTAACAAATACTTGAAAAATAACGAGTCCTACAATTATGATTAACAGTGTTTTATATGTACATAATCACTGCGTTTTTATGTACAATGAATTTAAAAGAGTCGAATAATGTCTGACACTTAGAATTCTAACTGCGCTACTGTACATAACAAACAAGGCAGGCACATATAATGTTGCGAGCAGCATGCATACCATCGTACAGTTCATAAGATGTTGCAAAACTTGCATTTTAACAGCTACACTTTTTTTGACAATTGCATGTCTGGCTACAGTGTGTGTCTATTCATGTAAGTAGATAAATGTTATTAAATTAACTTACTGTGCGTGCTGTAGGAGAAAGTGATCCATTTGGAAGGTAAGGGCTTGTTAAATCGGGGATCATAATAAATGGATAGCCCGGGTACGGTGGGCTCTTGAACAGCCCTCCATCTTGCCTTTTCGCAGCTAACATGGCGGGGGAGAAGAAGAAAACTTTTTTAGTGCCTTGAAAACTTTTTATTGCGTTTGAAGACTAAGCCATATCAACGCGCGTTTCCAGTGTCATTGAGTCAAAATCTTAAAGTATACCTTAATCAGTCACACAAGAATAAAGTAACTCACCCTCCTCTAAACTTTCTCTTGTTTTGTCCCTGAAAGTTTCAGATCTAGGCGGAGGCCGTCTTTCCGCCTTGAAATGCAACGAAACACAAATAATGCATTAAAGACAGCAACTATAGATTGAAATAATAACTTTGTGTGATTTTTTTTGTAGACACTTGCGCAAATAGAATGCCACATTGTTGAAAAGTACTCTAGGCTACATTACAGAAGACCATCAATTCCGATAAATTTTCACTTACCTCTGAATCCGACGAGCTGTTCTGATTCGTTTCTGATTCATTAACAAGAGAAGATTTGACATCTGCTAAATCCCTTTCTGCAGAAGAGTTCTCCGAAATTTTGTCCTCTTGCTCCCCTTCGTCTTTGAAGGGAATCATTTCATCGTTCGCACCCAAATCGTCCCCTCCACCGCCGTTAAGCTGCGGCATTTTTCCGAGCAATTTTGGGGGGCAAAAACACAAAGTTTTAAACCCTTGATGTTGGTGATCTAGAATCCGAGTTTAAGTTAAGGTCTGTATTGGCGTTTTCCAAGCACTGGCTGTTAGTACAAACTAAAAAGAGGGGAATCTTGGCAGAAAAAGAAGCCGGAGATGGAGCTGAGCCGCTCGGATTGAGTGAGTTGAAGTTGGTCGGAGTGGTTTTCAGTTCAAAGGCGGCGCTGATTGACAGATAGAGAGGGATGGAAATAGAGAGAGTCTGGATTCAGGATTATTGACAGGGAGAAACACACAAAAAAAACTAATGAGATTCAAACAGGGAGGGACTTGAAGTGACGTTTTCATAAATAGGAAGGGAGAAAAAAACTAGAGGAAGCTGGCGGACGACCCTGCAGTGAAAAGCTAGTTGCCTACGAAAAGGCAGTTGAGGTGCAGGACAGTGAGGCGCCCCTGTTTGCCTTTGTGCTGGAATAGCAGAATAGGCAGAAGATAGGACCTGCTTGCAAATATGGATACAAAATATGGGCGGTTACCCATGAAAAGGAAACGGGCATTTCCTTATTTTGAACCGGTTCACTTTAATTATTTTAAGGCCAACTCATGCATGCATTTTTGACTAAACAGTACTATAGTGTAGATTTAAGAAAACCTAAACCTATATATATTTTGATCAATAGCTTTTCTGGAAAATAAAATAGTTTTTCCCCCTATTGGATTGGAACTCGTTGTTCTTTTGTTTATCTGCCGCAAAAGCATACTGTAGCCTCCTTTAAGGAATATATTACTTTTGCATAATCTACAACATGTTTTCTATAAAATGTATCGACTATGCAGGGGTGTGGAATAAATATGTACAAAGGCCAACGTTACTTAAGGAGTAGAAAGTTAAGCTAATTAGGCAATTTACCAAGTAAGTGAAAAGCCCTACTAAACTCGCTTTGCTGCAAACACTTAGGGCTCTGGCAGAAGGCAACTAGAAACTTGGTAGGCAAAGGCCTAACAAAGATTCTTTATTTATTAGATTTTTTTCAAGTCAACATAGTTTTATGCTTTATACACTTATGGCTTGTTGATATAAAAAGACAAATCGCTGGGCGAGCCATTGTCCTTAACTAAAATTAAGTTGCATGCTCATCTGCCTGCAAAGAGGCCTTGACCATCAAGGAGTTATAGACATATTCTAATGTTTAATACAAAACACATGAAATTGCTCGCTCATTCATATAGAGACAGCTCTGTTTGTAGAATGTATGTGGTACATTATCCACATGGGGGCTTGGGAATTCTGTTTAATGCAAATTAATATATACATACAAAACTCATGTAAAGCAAGTATCACAATCAATTACCAAAGTTCTTAACTTGTTACAGACTGAGTAATTACAAAGTTATACATGACTAAGCACCAATGTGTTATATTTTGGAATTATTGAACTAGCAAGACACACGATTCAAAATTATATGTTACCTCTGTGTCAGTTCTCTGCTCAGTCATCAAATTGCTTTATTTACAATCATTAATTGCACAAACTGTGTGACAGAGATAAGGCCAGTGAATCTCTTATCCACACACCTGCACTAAGGTCCAATGAGGCTACGTCATTCTGCAAAACAATCACTGATCTGATCTAGCAGAGCTCAAGCAGCATTTCAGCTATGAGGCTGCAACTCATCCAATGTTTTAAGATAAGTGCCTTATGCCAGTTAAAGGAATGTGGGATTCGGAAAGGTAAGGAAGCATTTAAATGCTAGGAAGGAGAAAAGTACACTATCATGCAGTCAGCAAAAGAGGCACCCCACCGCTATTAGCCCTACAAACCTGAGCCCACACGAACCAGACCAAAGCAGTGGAGTTCTAAGCTCAACTCATCCTGGATTGACTCAGCAGGTGTCTGAGAGTTCACTGGGGCTGGCAGCGTGCTATCATAAATACAGTAGGCCATTTTCCTCTGATAGTGTCCTAGTGGGCTCATCTAAAACATCTTCAATAGGCTGATGAAGGACTCAGACACACATGTATAGTATATTGCTATCTAATAGCAGTGCGTAGACATCTTTCTTGATTCATTCGTTTTTTCCTGTAATAGATATATATAAAATAGTAATCTTTACTAAGAAATGCACTACATTACATTTAGTAAATAATAGGTTAGGACTATAAAAGTCCACTGCCAACTATAGTCTCAATGCCACATGCACTATAGCTAGCCTGTGGTGAGACATGTGGACAAACACACACATTGTGTGCAAACAGCTTATACACAATGGAATCATGTTCTCAACCAAACTGCCTGAAATAACTGGTCTTAATGATCATATTATAGAGTCTGGCTAACTGCTTCTTTTCATAGCAGCAATATATGCATTTTAAAGACTTGTTTAATGTAAACACAGGTTTATTTATGCCAGATCCCCTCTGAGTTAGATTAATAAAACAACACAACAAAGTTTTTTTCCTTTTATTGCAGGTAGAACTTGACACTTAACCAAATTTTTTCATTTAGCCAATTGCAAATTCCCTCATGGTATGGGGACGATCTGCTATTTATTTTTTAAATAAATCCACTAGTGCACTTCTGAGACATTCTGTCATACAAAGTATGTTGTGATTTACTCTAATTATGTGTCTTCTAATGGTCTTTCTCATTGTGCAAAGGACAACAATGGGAAAATGTATTTCAGATTGAATTGATTACGCAAAGCCCCTGTTAAGATGTTTATGGGTGGTGATAAACAAACAGAACATTGAAAATCTACCTATTGGATTTTAAGTGGTCAATCCTCACAATTCATGCATAGAGTACTGCCTCACACACACAACTAATAAAGATTAATTAATTAAGTTTGTGCGACGCGAGAATCAGAGTACATGATTATCTCAAATCAATACAACTAT
The DNA here is from genome assembly GCA_026901105.3 of Galaxias olidus. Lineage (NCBI taxonomy): Eukaryota > Metazoa > Chordata > Actinopteri > Galaxiiformes > Galaxiidae > Galaxias > Galaxias olidus. Next base: position 89,274 of record JAPMUY010004154.1, read on the forward strand.
CTCAAATCAATACAACTATCTATATTACTACACTTTTTAATACAAACAGTTCAATAAAAAAAAGGAAACAAATGAGAGTTTTGGTAAACCAACTGTCAGACTTTGTCATACTACCTGTTAACCACAATGTTAATATTGATATTATATATTTCAGAATTAGGATTCCAAGAGAGAGTCAAATGTACAAGACCAGGGCAGGAGAAAGGTCAGATATGCATGATAAACAGCAACATGCTCCTATGTATATCACCCTTTGTAGGTTTTGGTTTCGACCAGAAGCGGACTGTCTCCAAGTTCATACACTGTTACAAAACAAAGCACTGTGGGAACACATAGGCAAACTGAATGAACTGTCTCCCTTCTCCAAAACAAACAGCAGTGTTTTTCAGAAATGGACGTGATTGTCATTAATCAGAGTCGAGAGCAAGCCTATAAAATTCTCTCAACATGGTGTACACCTGAGACGCCGCCATGTTCTCGCTTTCCACACAGCACTGTGGTCAGTTGCCACCCTTCTCATAGCCAAGACACTGTTTGTCCGACTATCAAAACGCTTGCCTCACAAAGAAATTGAGCCAAGCCACTGTTGACTTGTTAATCTTTTTTTAGGGGTCAATGGTATATTCAGCCGCACAGGTTTTTTAATCACATTTTTATGCAGATTTGATACTAAGATTGAACAGCGATCCAATAGTTAAATTAACAATCAGATTTTAGTTACATTTTTGTGCCAATCAGATTTTATTAAATTTTCTGAGTGTTATTAAGCTAGAATGTCAGTGAATATATTGCTGGCTATTATTGTGTTGAAATATACTGAAAACCATTGACAAAATACCATTGGTGTGGTCTTTCAAGAGTATTCTACACAAGACAATGCATTTGGAGAAAATGAGAATGACAAAAAGCTACACTTTTTGTCTGCAGACAATGCAGACAATCTGTCATAATGCAAAACATTAGATGCATTAAAAAATTAACTATTGCTGTACCTGCAAAGAGTAACAATAAAGAGTAAAGACATGTGCCTTATTTGGTGGTTAGTCTTTCATTCTGTTGTCCCTTTCTATAACAAATAATGGTGTCAAAAGAAGATGCAGATGATAGCAAAAAAGCACTGCCAGGTTCTGACCAAGAGGAAGTCTTTCCTGTAATGATGGTCTTGTATTTGGACTATTCCACCAATTCGCTTTTGTACAGGGAGGCCCATCTTGATAGTTTATTAAGAAACTGTGAGCACCTAATCTTAGGAGTTTCTTCCTGAGTGGGATAGGAAGCAGCAGCAGGCCTTATTGCTTGAAGAAAGAAAATGAACAATGTCTCCAGCATACAGAAGAATAGCCTATAATTAAAACCATGCTGAGAGCAATTTGACCTGTTGCGCCTGAATTAGGAGTATTGTATGTTTTGTTATGTGTCAGTGTTGAGTGAGGGGTGGTGGGGGGGCTGTATTCATTGTGGACTCATTTAATACACCCTTTGTCCATGTTTGTTGTGTTTTCATTCTCCTATGCCTCATCCTCTCTTTGTCAATAAAACTGTTTTCCAATCATATTTGCACTGTTTCTGACAATTATTTAGCTGGTATGTACATGGAATATGGTGAGCAAAGAAAGTGCTGCAAAATATTTTCAATAGATTCAGAACTTTGCTTTCCAGGATGATGACGGTATTATAGCTGGGTGGTGGAAGTTTACATTTGAAAGACGCTTATTGACAAAAATGGCAGATCCATCTAGTTCACTTATAACGGACAAAGTTAATGCAAACATATCACCCTGGTTAATTTGTGGTATACCTTCGTTACAAAGTGCCTGTCTGATTACATTGAATATGGAAGGGGGGAAACATAACATATTTAACATTTATAAACAGCTAACAATTGCTTTGACCAGCTTTGGTCTGATCATTTCCATCATGTCACAAAAGTGCGGATCTTGATTTTATTTTATCAGCTTTTCATAAGTTATACAGCAGGCAGTGGACAGAACAAAGTACATCAGAAATCAAAGAGAAATAAACTAGTATTAAGACAAGGCCCCTACCAGAATAAATAGTCTGGAAGCAATGCATTTCATTACTGCAACCCGGCCTCAGTGGCAGTGGCGCACCTAATTTAGAAACAGTCTGGTGTTAGTCCCTACATGTCTTCACTAGTTCACAACCATTTACATCCTCTTCAAACCATTAGGACCATTTATCATGTTCTATTGTAATGTTAATGTCCAAGGTTCTAGATGCAAATTTTATATTTAATGGATATTATTCTGCTGATGATCAGTTTGTTGGGACCCAAGCAAAATGAGAAACAACTCATAGAAAATATTAGGAACATAAATTCTATACGTTAATAATAATAGTAGTCATTTTTTATGTCGTCGTGTGTCACTTATTTATATCTAAATATGTGAGTATGAATAAAAATGGTTAACAATGGTTCCTATTTGCAAGATTTTGAGAAGTGAATTTAAAATAAATTACCTGGAATTAATTGGCCACTTCCACGGATCTGTAAAGTTTGTTAAATACTATTTGTTCAAGGCCCTGAAGTGATCTTGATCTCCTTGTTTGCTACTTTGCAAACACTTGTGATTCCAACTTCTGTTGAACGTTGTTTATAAAAGGTGTGAGAATATATTTACTCTTCAATGGTTTGTATTTTCACTTGATAGATTTTGTGCAGTGACCATCACTAGTTTTAAATAGAAAAGTAAATCAAACTTATCCTCTCAAACTGGGAGTCTACATGTAACATAATAAACTCAGGCAAAAATATAAGGGTGGAACGTTTCGATAATCCTCATCCCTTAGGGAGGTATTTTAGCATTTATAATCCTATCGTTTTTATCAGACTTGATCATATTATGGTCATTCAAAAAAAAATCTAAATGGACATTCAGGGTTGACGCCTTCAACCTAATCGGTGGAAACAACTACCATTCTATTTTGTGTTCTTTAAACACATCCCAAATACATCATAAGCCCAGAGATCAGATCACAGTCTATTTTATCAATATTAATAAGGATAGGAAAACTCCTCTAGTAATTACCAGAGTCCCAGAGCTTTGATTTAGACCATTACTAACGCCTCTGCATCTTTAGATTAAAAAACCGACCCCTTTTATTTAATAACATTAAATCCCGACATGTATCTTCTAAAAGCTTTAATAAGACAAAGATAAGATTTGCATCCTCATACAAGTGTCTTTTTCAATTGATTATGAAGCCGCCATTGATGTGTGAGAAATTGATGTTTTCCTCTGTTCATAAGGGCTTCTAATAGAAGGGGAGGGATTTTAGGAGGAGACTTTGCTACTTTGATCTTCAATCAGTAAAAAATCCCACTTCTTCTTTGTCAGACTATATTTGGTAAATAACGGTGACAATCCATGGGGCTTTAATAAGGTGAATTAGAGGGAGGAGAGAAAGAAAACTACAGAGGGAGGATGGAGAAAGGGAGAGCGCAAACTAAAGGAGGGAATAAACGAAGGTATAAAGTGGGTAAAAGGGAAATAAAGGTGGAGGGGAATGAATAACATTGGATAGGTAAATAGACAGGTAACAATAACACCCCTTTTTACCTTAGGTGCTCAAAGACAGACAGACAGAGAATGTCCAGTGGCCATCTCAAGTTTGTGTGAACACATACAGAATGCAATGACATTAATGGTTTATACAAAAACAAGATTGACTCACAATCTGAATCTCTTGAAAATATACATTTTGTTATTATTTGTTTTTGTTTTTTCACATGTTCTGTGAATGTTATCATTTCACGATTGGCGTGACCTGCCAATTGTGACTCTATGAAAAAGCAACAGGTGCATGCGAGAATGACAATAAAATACTCCAAAATGATGCAAACCATTGTAACCATGTGTCATAATTCAAAAGGCATTGAGAGGCAATTGCCAATTAAGAGAATTTTGGAAGCATTTTATGAAATAAACAATTAGAAGTATGGGGCAGATCATAAACCTGGAAAAAGGGAAAGTAGGTAAGGTAAGTTTAAAAAAAAATTGAAAAGTAAACAGACAAACACTGTACGTACAGGCAGTGAAAATATGAGTGAAGAAAATTCAATCAAGATCAGCGATCGAGAGCACCAAAAATAACACAGAGGGAAATGAAAACAAAGGAAAACAACACAGGGAAAGTGACAAGGGGCATGAGGTGGTTGGACATAGAAAGTAGATGGGGAGATGGAGAGCGTAAAATGAGAGAGAAGTAGCACAGCAGGGGGTGAAGAGAGGCTTTCGGCAGGCTTGAGGCAGAAGCTCTCTTTGCTAGGGCATTGGAGGATTCAGAGCCCAAATCAACAATAGCACACTCAATAAGCCCTTATAAACGACAGCCAAACTTGATATCCTGCAACACAAGTGAGCGTTCATTAACAAATGTTTACATCCTTTATTGATTCAATGAAGAACCTTCAATGTCGTTCAATATTGGCAGTGATATAATATACTCCATAAATGCTGCCACCACCATACTTCTCTTACTAATACTTAGTATTTCTTAAGGCATGGACAGTGCTAGGTTTGAGCCACACATAGCACTTCGAATTTTGGCCAAAAATCTCTCTCTTTGTCTCATCAGACCAAAAACCTTGTTCCACATCTTAGCTGGGTCACTCTCATGCTTTCTGGCAAACTCCAGACGAGCTTTGATATGGTTGTTCTTGAGTAATGGCTTCTTTCTAGCCACCCTCCCATACTGGCCAGTATTATGCAGAGCTCTTGATCTGGTAAACTGGTGCACCTTCACTCCACCCTCAGCCACTGAACTCTATAGCTCCCTCAAAGTGATCGTTGGCCTTTCTGTGGCTTCCCTCAATAGTCTCCTTCTTGTTCGGACCCTGAGTTTTGAGGGACGGCTTTGTCTTGGTCGAGCCTGGGTGGTGTAATGCAGCTTCCACTTCCTCACTATTGATCCAACAGTGCACACAGGGATATCCAAACACTATTATGTCATCTCTAACCTCCCAAAAATGTTCTTTAGTCTTCATTTTCACACCTTTCCTTCAAATTCTCAGTCTGAGCAATGATCATTAAACTGAGGTAAGGCCAACTGTAAGGCCCACAGTGTCCTCGTTAGGGCAATATTTAAAATTTATGTCAACTTGTAGCTTCCAAAGCACAGGGGTTGAAATACTTATGCACACAGCATATTTCAGTCATTTATTTTTCTTAAAAACTATATTCTATTATAAAACTAATGTGACTTTAAAATAATACATTTTGACGGTCAGTCTTTTGAGATAAAATATTAAACAGAACAAAATCTCAATGTATCACTTGTAATCCAGACAAATCTGAACTGTCAAGGGGGTTGAAGACTTTTGCAAGCCAATGTATATACAAAACGCAGTAACATTTGACAGCCATGGAAGCAAACATAATATGTCAGATAAAAAATAAAATAAAAAAACATTTAAGGCCCAACTATATTTATAAACTGTGGAACAAACTTCCAGACATTCCAGAAGAATTTCCATTACCATAAATAACATATAAAGCTATTTCTTAAGTGCACAGGATACGGTGTTATAATGTCCATTATACCATAATCTAAGATGATCCCTTTAAAAAACAATATTTAGAACGGATTTTGAGCGAGAGAAGATATGTCTTTTTTTTCTTTTCTTTTTTTTGGGCACCTTCTATCCCTGATGTTTTGTTAAATTGAGCCTACGACACCCCCAGAAGGCTTAACTGTGCGAAATTACGTCAGCTCTGCAGGGGTACTTACCTTCAACTGAAAGGGGGAAAAAATGATTCTACAGACTTGATGCGAGCTATGCTCCGCGGGAAAGCTTAAATTTATACCTTTTTCCTGAGATGAAACCACTCTTTTGGTATCGACATGATGTAATTTACTTTGGCACCCACATTTGATCTTTCCTTTTTAGCCACAGCCACAGGCCACATTGCTATATCTGACACAGCTTTTATGGTTTGCTGCAGATCCCTGTTTCCTTATGTAGACCACAGTATACAACTTCCACAGGACACATCTTCGTTGTTCTTCCTCAGCTGCCAATTCAGTAGAGCGAAGTTTCTTTTGTATGCCTCGTCTATTGCTGCTTCCCACAGGATTGTTAGCTCTACAAAGTACAAAGTTTGCTGTGTGTTGGACCAAAGTAATAAGTCTGGTCTTCAGTTGGTTGTTGCAATCTCTGATGGGGCTCTCGGTTTTTGGCCCACATCCGCTAACATTTTCCAGTCACAAGCCCACCTCAGCTGCCCTTAACTTTGTGTTGGCCTATATATCTTCCATCCTTGAACTCCCTCCCAGACAAAGCTAATGTGGTGCATGTTACCCTCTGCTCCAATAGGCAGGGCATTAACTATTATTATTATTATTATTAGTAGTAGTAGTAGTAGTAGTAGTAGTAATATTAGTAGGTGTAGTAGTCAGTTGGCCAGATGATGAGGAGCGCAGACAACAAGAGGAGGTATAGTCCTGAAGTAGGTCAGAGATATGTGGTATTGTACAGGGTAGTTGAAGGAGAGTTTTGATGGGGTTGGTGGACTTGGTGTGAGTGAGGAGACAAATTCTGCATTATTTGTAGCAGGTTAAGTAGTTTGGTGGGGATGCCTGAAAGAACAACATTGCCGTAATCAATACATGGACGATATAAATGCGTGGACCAGGACTTGATTGAGACAAGAACAGCAAAGTCTGATGCGGAGGTGAAAGAATGCATTCTGAGTTATGGAATTGATGTGAGGTGAAAAGGAGAGTGTTGTCCAGGATGACACCAAAGCTCTTGACTTGGGAGTAGAGGGGTAGAGGGAAGCAGTCATTCGTGATATATGTTAGGGATAGTGGCTTTTGACAGAGTGGCTTTGAAGCCAATTAGCAGAGCCTCCGTTTTGCTCCTCATCCAGCTCCTGATTTCCAGTAGGCAGTCAAAGAGGGAATATGGAGGGAGAGTAGTTGTGGGTTGGATAGACATGGAGCTGGGTATCATCAGCATAGCAGTGGACATTTACACTGTGATGATGGAGGACCAACCCCAGGGGAAGGAGGTAGATGATGAAGAAGAGTGGACCCAATACTGACCCCTGGGGGGGACCCTGTGCAATCAAAGCGCTTTTGGACCTGTGGTTCTCCAGCTGCACAAACTGTTGTCTGTCAACTAAATTTTATGAAATCTAGCAGTGATCCCAATGCTGGTCGGGAGCTCCAGGAGTACTGAGTGGGCAGAGATAGTGTCAAAGGTAACACTAAGGCAAAGGAAGATGAGGATTGTCAATAGTCCTGAGTCAGCTCCTGAGTCAGCTGCCAGAGGACTATGCTGTTACCTTTTCCTACAGAGATGATGATAGCATAATTGGAGGACTTGACTGCACAGAGGTTTTTTTAAAGTTGTGTAGGTGTTGAGTAAAGTTGAGGGTGCACTGAGAGTCCAGTGTTTTTACACAGCTGCTCAAGACAGAACCCAATGGTTTTGAGCTCATGGAGGGCAGGGGTGTCCCAGGGAGTTGTTTGGGGAAAAGAGACGAGGTAGGTTTTCAAGGGGGCAAGCAAGTCAAGGGCAGAGGAGAGGCAGACATTGTAATAACTTACTAAGTCATCCGGGGAGGAGGATAGGGCAGGACTTGGGTGAGAGTTGATTAGGTTGCCAAGATCAGTTGGATACCAATGGAGCAGACTAAGTCGAGAATGTGGCCTTTAGTGTATGTTGGGATATTGACCCCCTATGATCTATTGCTGCCACCAAGCACTTTAGTACCTGATTGTAGCGCCAGGTACATCTGTCTTGCACCCAGACAGTATGTGTCTGAGATTATTTGTTCCTGGATGTTTGATCCAGGCTAAGATTTGTAAGTGTTTCCCTACCAATAAAGCTAATTCCTGTGGATTCCATTCCCCACAAGTCCTTGCAGGTAATCTGTCTCTGCTATACATTTTCCCAGTTCATCCATGGCCCTTGTTTGGCTTGTGAGATAGTTTTGGCACGCTTTCACTACTTTGCAGTGTTTCGAAGGAGTTGATTTTGACCATCTCTGTTTACTTGTGCCAAGTCCAAATCCTGCTCATCCATGCTGTTCATACTTGCCCTACTACTAGATGTTTAAATTATCTCTAGTTCACCTCTGACAACACAAGGCACATATTTCACTTTTTCATGTTGTTGGTACTATCCCTTTGATTGATAAAACAATGCTAGACAAAGAAATAGTCCAAATCTTACATTATGGTCCCTTTAAGGGTAGCATTATGTCATTTACCAAGTCTTTTAACAGGCTTTTCGATCAATGTGGAAATTGGATCCTCATCTATAAAGAATATTTTGTTGCACAATTTTCCCTTGACAGTTATCATTACGTTTACTTAGTAGTCTTTTAGTACAAGGAGCAGTTTTTGTCAATATTGTCATATCACAAACCTATACTCAAATGGGGGGAAGGCATAACCCTGTCCTTAATTTTTGATTTCAAATATAAATAATATAAAGATTATAACTTACACGGCCATAGTAATGTCAAGTTGAACGCTCTACATCCGGCCATGATGCCAGATCTCCAGATCCTGTCCCCAATACTAAGACATTTTACATGAAAAGCAGAATTATTGCCACTATTTTAAGCCGCTATAGAGTGGGGCAGAAATGAGTCCGGAAATGTAATGAAATGTAACAGATTTTAACATTTGTTCTACAACATAAACCATGCCAGTAAATATCCCACTTAAAAAAGGCAGATGCTAACATGTGACTAAAGAAAACTACAGATGTTCTCGGGGGTAAGTGTGCAAAATCTGATTAGAAGTTGGAAGCTTAGTGGTGTTGACCATGAAGTCATGGGACCTGTAGTTTATTTATAGGCTAATGCTAGCTTTTTACTGGCGATTGCATTTACACTTCAAAAATCATAAATGTAGTGTTATTTTGTGAATGTTATCTTGCTGAACAAAATGTGTAAGTATCACAGCTTGTTTTATGGCATAATACAATCTCATTGACCTTTTGTCAAAGGATCTTATGGCAACACTAACTTCCGGGTTGGCCTACAAAAACACGTCATCCCTGGATCACTCTCATGGCCAAATTTGTCTGTTAAAAAAACTGAATAATCTGTTCCAAAAACTACTAAAAGCTACCGTAGATCTGTCAAGTACCACAAAATGTTGAAAACATGTCTGTGAAAATGTGGTAGCCTAATTGAATATTTTAGATCACTACAATCGCCGGATCTATATCAATGTAAATAAACATAATTTTTATGTGATTCATCAGAAGACGCACACATCTTGTTATCGCAAAGTCGTATTCTTATTATTCTTATTTTTCTTATTATTATTATGTGATTGCGTCATATACTGTTATCGTAAAGTTTTATTATTTGTATTGTCACAATTTTTGGCGCCTTAACTTCGGTCGCAGTTTAAAGCATTTCGTTTCCATTGCAATGCCAAAATATCCGTTTGAATGCCATAGAGTGCGCTCGTACACAGTTAATTAATCTGTCCACTGGTTGTTTTTTTATATTATGTTTTACATGTTTTATTTGCCCAATGAGTGGGGAAACAGATTAGGCCCTCTGGTGGACTTTGAATGAAAGAGCAATATACTCCTGTCCGAGTGTGTGTTGCATGGACACACGATAGCTCTTCAAGTCAAACCAGGTTTATCGTAATTCTCCAGATTCCACCGGCACTGGCATAGACCCACAAACGAACAACAAGCGTACTGAATGTAAGTTAATAGAATTCTGGTGACTTGAATTGGCAGCAAATTGGAACCAAAGTTAGCTAGCCTAAAGTGTGACTTGCTATGAGTTGCATGACACTGGCACCATTTAGCTTATGTCAGATAGCTTGCTGGAATGCTGTAAAACAAACTTCTTTACTGTCAAAATTAAGCCATTGTCTAATAACACATGTTTCCCCACAATGCATATGTGCCGCTGTAAAAAAAAAGATTTGTTTTAGTGAATCACAATTTCGATATGGGGTTAACGTTATTTCCATAGTCTAACATTAGCTAGCATGGTTGTTATTAAACGATATAGACGGGACTACTGTCTGATGATGGGACTACTACTCGTCTAACGTTGCGAACGTTAGCTACCATTTTGCAAACGATTATAACAGCCCCTTATTAGCCCAAGTTAAATAGTTGCATTTTAACTATTATTTAAGTTAATAATTAGCAAGGCAGAACTGTCATAATCACAACATAATTAAAGAATTTGCATTTTGGATTGGTTTTGGAACATGATAGGTGAACCATGTAGACATTTAGCTAAGCTTGACGTTACTTAGGCTACAATGTTGTTAATAAAGATAAGCTTGTTACAGTAGTCTAATTATGTCACCTTCCCTCCTAACAAATTATCTTGCATCTTGGATGTAACACAAGTTTCTTAAATTACATGATAAAACTGAGGTAGGCTTGTGTTTTTACCGAAGTGCCAGGGGGATTCATTCTCGAAATGTTGGGCTTCTTAAAGTTGCAGTGCCCCTATTTTTTGAATAGGCCACAGTTGCATTAGACAGGTAGATAATAACTAATATCCCACAATGCCTTGCTGCAATTGCTCATGCATGCCGATTGCAGCAAGTCATTGTGGGATATTAGTTATTATCTATGTGTTTAATGCAACTGTGGCCTATTAAAAAAATATTAAAAAGTATTATTAATATGTGAGGTTAGGATTTTTTAATTGAATCCTTTGGACTGTGCACTGTGCATCATGTTTGGCTGATACATAGAGTTGAGACAAACCCTCCTAAGTTACTAAGCTCTGATTCCAGGGCCCTGTAAAAAACAGGTGGAATTGGAACTTGTATTCAGCTGCACGCGCTACAGTATGTGGTATTGCACTCTCATGAAAGGTCCGCATTTTAAATTAATTATTTGAAATAGTTTAAGATAATGAATTGATCTTAAAGTGCGTTGGGTCAGCAAAAGTGAATCATATAAGATCAACATATATCCTTTAATTTAGAGTAACGTAATTTAATTTCATGGGGTTAATGAACAAAATTATTTTATTTGGGTTAGATGACCTTAATATTTTTGCGTTAAACTAACATAATACAATTGTGTGGGACAGAATATTTAATTATATTACATATATATATAGTATATTTACTGTATATAATATATATATATATATATATATATGTATATATATATATATATATATATATATATATATATATATATACATTTAATTAAAGTTAACAAGTAAATTTTTCGGATAATTTGAAACGTATTTTTGTTTTGTCATGTAAAGTGCACTGATGAGCTTGTATGAAATGCACTATACTATAATTTTTTCTTGAGAAGGGTATGGAGCCCCTAAAGTCCCGAAAGGCAGTATTTTTTTATCTTGTGCGCACAATTATTATCTAGTGCGCACAAGTTATTATCTGGTGCACACAAGTTATTATCTTATTAGCTTATGTTATGATACTAGCTTGCTGCAAAACGAACTTCGAACAAGCATTAAAACTGAAGACAGTAGGCTTCTTTATGTGTTTACTGTAATCCATAGTGTGATTGAAACAGCCGAAACCAACATTACAAAACGACGTCAAAGTGAAGACACTGGTTTATAACAAGTATGTGGGCAGCAGGCAACAGGCAAGCTCCACAGTTCCATTAAGAAAATTAATTAAAATGCTAAAACGAGGCGCCTATTAAACAAGCATTTACACTGAAGACAGTGAGCTACTGTTGATTTAATGTCTTACAGACTATTATTATAGTGATTATTTACATCAACACCTAATTTAAGCCACCTTGCACTGCGTGCTACGTAGGGAAGACAGGGGATGGTTGCAACACTTTTTGCATTTCTTTCAGTTACTCAGAGACTAATTGACATAGCCATACACAACCAGCCAAATTTGCATATATGAAACTTATATCTGTCTTCTAATTACCCATAAAATGTAAAGATGACCACAGCAGCTATTTATGGGGCTAGCTGCTGGTCACTGATGGCAGCAACGCAATCACATCCGCATTTTCTCGTGGAAATGCATTTCTAGTTATTATTATTATTAGGCCTATTTCTGGCGCCTTAACTACGCCCGCAGCTTTGACCCAATTGATTCCATTCCAGTGCCCACATGTCTGGAACATTGCTGTCTAGTGCGCTAACATACAGCTAACTGATTGGTTCACGTATTATATTTATATTTTTTGGCCTCATTGAAATGACTGGGGTGAGGGTTTTGACTGGGAGAGAGTAACGATTTCTTGCATAAAAGGTTGTACATTTTAACACCCAAGTTAACATAGGTGTCTCTTGTTGACATGGAGTATGACTAAATATATTGTAATGAACCAAGGTTAGCTGGAAAAAGGGGGGGGGGGCGCTACTATGGGACAAGGGTTGTTGAAAGAGGAGTTTAATGGGGGGGGGCACCCTAAAGTTAATAAATAGGGGGAGCTGTTTTTGGCTCGAACTCGTTGTCCTGGGGGGTGAAGGGAGAAGAGAGAGCGAAAGTCGTCCTCACGAGTTACAGTTAAGAGAGCCAGGTTAGTGAACTAGGTTTATTGTTTTGGGTGCCGGCCTCATTACCCCAAAGTGTACAAATAAACACGTTGACTTTAACCGAGAATCGTAGTGTGTGAATCACTGCTAGGCTAGCGATCGTCACACTGGTGTCAGAAGTGGGATCCAAACCCACGCCTCCAGAAGAGACTGCGATGCACTGGCTGAAGCGGAGATCGACCGTCTCTCTCGGATGCACGAGGGAACGAGAGGAAACCACTCCGAGTTCACGTGAGCAAATCTCGCGAGACCAAGTAACCAGTAATGATGATGCCAACGAGAAAGGACAAACAGCTGAAGAAATGAAGACCAATTGGCCAAATATAAAACTGGATATTGAGAGAGAGGGTGCACAGAAGAATTGGAGCGATGAGACAAAACCAATGAAATTAATGAGGGCTATAAATGAAAAGGATGCAGAACTATTATTTCCACTACTGCAGGGGGGACTGATGAGTTTTTGTAGTGTTGTGGGCTATTTGGATGGACTGCACCTCAGTCAAAACCCTACAACCCAAGGACATAGCCCTACACGCCAGAAGGAGAGCCCTCAAGCTCACAGAGAAAGGCTTAAGGCTGGCCATTATGATGGACAAGGCTCATGGGAAGCATTCAGAGCCAAGTTTGAACTGGTGGCGGCGGCTAACAAGTGGTCGACTTCAGAGAAAGCAGTGCAGTTAGCCACATCGCTGGAGGGGGAGGCACAGCGAGTACTGCTAGACCTGACTGAGGAAGAGGAATCGTAGTGTGTGAATCACTTTTAGGCTAGCGATCGTCACAATATTAAGAGTTGATAGTAGAAAAGCGCTTAATTGAGCAACGCTTCTATGGTGACGTAGCAGTATAGTGCCAGTACAGTTATTTCGGAAATTTTTGTTTTGACCAGGCTAGAATCCAGACTCCGCCTATTTTTCTTATATTATTTGTGTGGTTGAATATAAAATAACTATGTTACTTAAACAACTTACAGTTGTTCTGTAACCTACCAAAAACCAATATTGTAGGTGAAAATACTGACATTTGACACACTGTTCTGGAATCCATGCCACAGTTTGCAGCGCTCCAGCACGCGTAAGCGCATTGACCGAAGACAATCCAGGTCCAAGTTAAACTAGAACACCGCCGGGCTTCCTGCCAAACATCCGACTGATACTCTCATACAGCCTGCTACTTTAATATATAATGTTTTGATTAAGAAGTTTGATTCGCTATGCATGTACATTTATGATCACTAGCCTCTTGCTTCAAAACAATGCGAAACGTGCCTATGAACGAACTTTAGCTAGTAAACATAGTCTGGTCAAATTGATATTGTGTTGACCAGAGCCAAGACAATCTTCTGCCACAGCAAGGTAACGAGCAAAACCTGGTATGGATTTTCTAAAAGTTGGCTGTTGTCAAGCAAAGAAAACGGAATGGATTCATTTGGTGATTGATGATCAGCCAAAATTGGCATAGGTTTCTTTTATTAATTTAAGGGCTTGATAAACCTTTATAAAGTGAAAGTGTCAATGAATAAGCAAAAAAATTATAAATAAGGTCTAATGATTCTTAATCACAAAACTTATGATCGGTCAGGAATTGGTCTGTTTTTTAATACTAATAGACTACTAATAGTTATTCACAGAAAAAACGCACAAGAAGCCTAACTCTCCTTTGCAATAACTCACTAAATGTTTATAACTGAGCAGGTGAGCTGCTCGTCCAAGACACGTTCAAACTGAATCTGTAGTGCAGTACACTTGTGCGGTAAGGCGGTCAGTCCAATCACTGGATGCATCACATCCGCATTTGCTCATGGAAATGCATTTTCAAGTTCTCCTATGTTTTTTTAACATTTTCAAATACTTGTTCAAAAAATATAAAAAGCCAGTATTACAGAAGCGATGGTTTTATTCTAATAGTAAATATATGTAAAAATAACGTTGATTAAGTGGCTTTTGATCAGATAAAACATTGTATTTTAATGATAAATAGTAAAAAAAGTTTAAATGAATACTTTATTTTAATTTGATTTGATGTATTTTATATTGGAAAAATGTTTCTGCAGTTTTCATTTAGACATACAAAGTCATCTTTGTAATGATGTCTGTCTTTTCTGATAATTCATAAAAACAGAAAAAGAATATGTAAAGGTTACAGAATAAGCAGTAAAAAAGCTTATTTTTTATTCAATGTGTGGCCGATAACAAAAGTGTAAATATAGATGGATCATGTGAGCAAACCACTTGCAAAGTCTGCTAAGTCAGTTATTCATAGAAACTGAGTTAATCTCCTTGACTAACACAATGACGCTTCAAGGTGACGTTCCAAATAAAATAATGACAATCAAAATATGTCAAGTCAGCATGCATTTCATTGAAAAATAGAGACATTTACAAAACCTTCTAACACACAAAATCTACTTTTCTGGAGAATGAACTTTCTCTGACTTAGCAGGTTTTGCAAGTGCCCTCCTCCTGTAATCAAATAAGCAATTCTGATGACATGAAGATGTAGTTGCAAAACTATTCCTCAAAATGTTTGATGAAAGTAGTCATACCTTTATATTTTCAGAAAGTCAGAGTACTTCTCTGGACTGGCTGAATGTGACCTGACCCATGCTGAAAAGCCCTGGTGAGGTCTGAGGGCTCGTGTAGTGGTTACCGGCTCACTGAAGCCTCAGAGCTAACCACCACCAGCCTCTCCAAAGGAACTCAACCCAAAAGTGAACATAAGAAGCCCTTTCTTCACCCTTGTTAGAGACCACATCCATAAAAACCCCAGCTGCTCTGTCTCAAGATGGCTGCCATGTTTTAACACTCCTAAGAAGCATAATAAAATACATGATTGAGTTTATTTAAAAAATGTGTATGTGGATTTTTTTTTGTATAGAACCATAGAAAGGATTAACGCGTCCGTCTTTCATTGGAATTACAAGGTATTTACTATTTCATTTAAAGTGTTTTTTTCCGGGTATGGTGGTCTTTCATTGAAATTACAAGGTATTTAAAAGTATTGAAAAGGCATTTACATCTACAAAATATCAGTGAAATAGCTTTATCCACCTATTAGATGTCTGAAAGGTAAGATGGAGCAAGATGGAGACAAAGGAAATGATGCAAGGAAAAAAAAACTAGGCCATTCCTAGGAATGAAAATTTCAGAGAGGCTGTTGCTCCCTGCACCCACTAGATTCAATACCACTCTAAAACCTAGCCACCACAGAAAAACTGTGTCAAAAGTCTGCTTTTTGACGGCTCCTCATTTGCATGTTTGAATAATACATGCAGCTTATAAGCATATTAAATGGAATTGAGCCGCACGTCATTTGAAGGAAGAGATTAGACCTTCCGAGTTAATTATGAAGATGTCAAATGTCAGCTGGTGAACTCGCACCCTCTGGGTCGCCCCCTTTAGTTTGGTGATTATATGCACAAACTATAGATAAAGTGTCATCATGCAGTCTATTAAGGTGTTCGGTGGTAAGAGGGGTTTGTACGCCTTTATTACTATGCAGCATCAGTAATAAAACCGGAGCACACACCCTTAATGGTTTCTTTCTCACTTACTAACAGTCTCATTGTTTTGTATTTCTTCCTCTCTCTCTCTCTCTCTCCCTCTCTTTCTCTCTCTCTCTTGTTCTCTCTCTCACACACAGACACACCAAGGTAAGCACACAAAGGACTAATAAAATGGATCTATTGATACACACGAGACAATTTGTTTGCAGATTGTAGTTTTAGTTATCAATGACTAAAACTCATGACTCAATGACTCATAAGCACTTCAACCTTATGAGCAAATATGTGTGAAGGCACACTTGTGTGTGTGTTTGTGAGTTCACACACTGCAGTAGTGCATTCTGGTCATTACTGTACCATTAAGACTAAATCCACTCAGGGGGGCAGTGCAGTGGAAAGCTGTGCGGGCCTCATGTCACACCTTGACACGGCCGCCAGTCAAACGGGGCAGCCCGCTCTGTGTTTCTGTCAATCTCACCCCTTCTCTAAAGTTTGTTTAAAGGGAGGAGCGATGCCTCACTAGCTCTTAACAGGTAAGAAAACCTCATATTATTAGCCCTCAGAGAGAACCAGGCCAGAATCTGATGTGTTCTTTCAACTGTACTAAACTGTAGCCGAGCTCAACGACTAGACACACAGCGGCACCACCTGCTGATTAAGGAGCAGGCTGGAAACTGAGAAGAGGGCCGGGAGGAGCGAGGTAGGGAGAGAGATAAAAAGAACGATTTGCATTGAGGAATGTTGATTTGAGATGTGAAGAAAATTTATTGATTATAAATGCAAGAATGAGAAGTGAGATAAGATCTATGAGAGCAAAGAAGGTGTGAGTGAGATTTTGAGTGAGTGAGTGAGACGGGCATACACAAAAGACAGACAGTATGTTTAGAACAGTGGAAATTCACCCTTCTTTGTTATCTGTATGCTTCAACCTCAGCACACACAGGTAAGCCCCAAATTCACACCCCTGAGCAACCTCATTTTTTAATACGGTATGCCCTGGCTGAGCAGCTTACTCAAGGCTATCCAACCTGGACACCGATGTCCACCAAGACCCTCTCCTACCAGGATGGATGCTCAATAATGATAGCATTAACAGTTACCACGGATTCACAACAGCAAGACCAGCCATGGAAATGCTAACTATACATTGTGAACACAAGCTGATTACCTTTTGTGGCACTGCACACATTCTCCACATAAAGGAGAGCGATAGGAAAGGAGGAAAATCACCAATTTATAGCAAACTTGGTGTCTTGGTGCAGGGAACTTTGGAACCCCAAGCACCATAAACTATGAAAACATTTAAAAAGTGGTACCTGCCTTGGCCTATAGAGGTACGATGGCCTAGTCACTTGGGTGGGTCCCTTACTTTAATAATAATAATAATTTATTTTATAGATTGATTAATATGAATATACCTTTAAATGTACATTTTTTACATAATATTACATTTACAAACTACCTCACTGAACTCCTCCAACTCTACCAGCCTACCCGGACATTAAGTTCCTCTTCAGATGAGCAACTGGTCATTCCCACAGCAAAACTAAAACATTTTGGGGATCATGCATTTTCTAGGGCAGCACCTAAACTATGGAACTCTTCAATCTTTCAAAACCACCTTAAAACATTTCTTTTCACTCTAGCCTACCCTAATAAACTCTGTTTAGAATCCGGTCCTATCCTTCTATTGATATGCTGTCTTTTTGTTATACTTATAGTTAGAACTGTTGTTGCTCTCTGTCCGTTCTCCCTGTATCTGTTTGTTTACATTTGCCATGTTAGCTATGTAGATGTTGTGAAGCGTCTTTGTGTGTCAGAAAAGCGCTATATAAATACAACAAATTATTACTATTATTATAATTATTATTATTATTTTTAATAATAATAATTTGCTTGTCATAAGGGTGGTTCTCCAAAGGTACAAATTGAGGAGAAGTAACAAATAGTTGGTAAACAAAGTGATTCCTTTTAGATTGGTGGCATTGTGGTGAGTATAACCTGTAAGAGAGCCATACATTTAATTGGTACACATTGGTAACTTAGGGTAAGTCATTCATTATATAAATAGTATCATTAATGTCCTATGAAGGGTGCATTGCGAAAGTAGTTCTGACAAGAATTACATAATGAAATAGTAAAATAGCAATCTTTAATCAGTGACAGTAGTTTTTAAGGTTTCCACACTATTAGTTGGATTAAAATAACTTATTTAATTGACCTTATTGCAATTCATTGAATGTTCTCCTTGAATTTTTTTGTTGTTATTGTTGTTGTTATTGTTGTTGTTGTTGAACCAACAATCACAGTAGATCAGTTGTATTAATGCATAGCTTTTAGTTCAAATAATTGCTTCATGCTAATATTGTCTGCAAAACAATATTGTAAATAATTGTAAATGCCTATGTGTATGGTTTATAGGTGATGGTTTATGGCTAAACTAGATAAATGTGGTTGCTGCCTGAAAAGCTTTTACAGATGATTGACTCTTTGTTAACCACTTTGTTGACCTACTCAACATGAGCTCTGAGGTTGAAGATATTCAGTAAAAACATTTATATGGCAGCCGTCTGATTTGGCCTAGATTTTGCTTAAAGCCGCTCAATAGAAATATCGATGAAACGTACCAAGTCTCGCCACTCTGTTTTATTTTGTCTGGGTTTTCTTCAAGTCGAGTGTCATTTTATAGAAAACTATGTACGTTTCCAGCCCTTTGTGTTTCTCCATCCATTCTCTTTCTCTTGCCGGATGCATGTGAGCGAGTAAATGTGTGTGTAAGTGTGTGTTTGCAAACGAACGTGTGCAGGCTTTGTTTTTTCTTTTTGAACATCTCTTTGATGTTGCTGCTTATTTATTTATTTTCCCTGCCTGTAAAGGCCCTTTCTGACGGTTAGGGCTACACTGGATTGTGAACAACGTTGTTCAGACTTCCATCCATCAACGTGTAGCTTCTCTGATGGATGAACCCCTAACCTAGCCTCCCCAGCACCCCACCGTAGCTAAAGCTGCAGCTGAACTAGGGGCTTTTTGGAAGCAGAGGCCCACAACAAAGACAGTTTCATCACATCATATCCTATCACTGAGTGTCATATTTGGAGGGAAAACATCCTATTTCTTCTGTGAAATGAGCATATTATTTAATTTCAAACTGTAGTAGTTTGCCTAGGTTGGCTGTGATAGTCACCATTTTCCTGCTGTGCGGATGACAGGTGATATTATACTGTTATGAATGGAAAGCCAAACATCTACATTAGTTCTCAATGATAAGTCAGCCAGATTTAATGCTCTACAAGGCCAGACTCTAAAAGGCTGTATATGGCCAATAGTATGGTTGTGCTTGTGGTTCATGAAGACATACAGCATTATTGGCTGACCTACTGTATGTCAGGCACCATATGGGATATCACACCGACCAGTAGAATGTTGAAATTCAACCCAAAAAGTGTGAAAGGTTTGTGCGGGCATCCTGGCATTCTATTGGACTAGTCTAGGTGTGTTGTGCATGTTTGTGTGTGTGTGTGTGTGTGTGTGTGTGTGTGTGTGTGTGTGTGTGTGTGTGTGTGTGTGTGTGTGTGTGTGTGTGTGCGTGTGTGTGTGTGTGTGTGTGTGTGTGTGTGTGTGTGTGTGTTGTGTGTGTTTTGAGTATGTTTAGCTTTTTAAGTGAATTTTTCTTTGATAATACTTCAGTATCAGTTAATACTTTCCTCATTCCTCTGTGTGGAAGTGGGAAACAATTAAAATACCCCAGTCCTACAGATCCTTAAAGATCTTAACATAACGACCAATTTATATACTGTACCTAGATGAAACTCCCAGATTACAGAGGTGAATTGACACCCTTTCAGAGATTTTTTATTCAAACATAATAAACACAAGTCCATTTAATCTTAACCTGTATATACAAATTCAAGGGCAATGACATGGAATTTATCACAATCAGAGTTTTAGTAATACCTATTGATGAAGGAAGCATTTAGCAATGATTTGTCCTTCAGTTATTTACTTTCCTGGCCTACTGTTAGCATTGAGGAATAACTAACACTTGAGCCATATGCACTTGATGAGCGCAAAGATTCTAAGCACCATTGAAATACACAAGACATTTTCAACTGTAATATCATTTCTTCATAAAAAGACCGTCATTCAACCTCGAGAATCACCTCAATGATACGATTGATTTGAATAGATTTCAACACGGTAGAAGGGAATGAGGAACTATCCATTAAGTCCTCATAAACATTCAACGTTAGTCAATCGATTCAATTTCTGTGGCCTTTACATTTCATAAATCAGCTACCAATATATGACATTGACCACATGACCACCTCTTTTATGAGTTGTCCTCTCAATTCCTATTACTCCTGCTATCCTCTCCCATCTTTCAACACACACAATTATGTGTGGGGGTGCGAAGCAAATCACTATCTTCACCTCTAAATTGCACCTCCCCTTATCCCTCACAGAAAACCTTACATTGATACCAGATGGCAAATAATGATTCATATACAACTATGTACACAATTACTCTTATTCAAATGTAATGGAGTACATTTATAATAAATCTATTTTATATTTAGCCACAATAGAACAAGCTTAAAAGGCTTCAATACATTTTGTAACTAGCAGTATCAAATTAAAGTATGAATTTAGCCATAGTAAAAAGTTTACAAAAGTCTGTATCATGATATCATGATGTTTTAGTAACTAGAATGAATATACTATGTTTGTTGTGGAATTAAAACCCCTTAGTGGGTTTTGTGCAGTGGCATAGTTTCAATTCAACAATTGAATCACAAAGTGTCAATGAGGGTCTTGTAGTCCCTAGAACACACGGTTTGATTGAGCATCGGGGCGATCACCCTCTACATACAGTGCAGCTCCCTGTAACTTTAACTTTGGTCCTCAATCCATAGATTTTGGCAACAATAGCACAGGCATAATGTGTAGATGTATTTTCATAGTACTCTTTAGTATGGCTATACAAGAGCATTTGCCTGCGAAAAGACTTGTGATGGCATCAGAAATGCTTCAGTTCTAGTCCTTTTTAACAGGTACAGGGCACTTTGGTCTGTGGTTGCGGTTCATTTAAACTACAGCTCCAGTGCCATAATTAACCAATTATGGCCCTGCCTACACTGGCGAGCTAAAGGCCTAAAGTTTAAAAGGGTAGACCTGTTTAATCAACGCGTGAATCCTGGAGATCCAATTAGTTTTGCAAATAGCTGGGTTGACACCACAGGTTAGGAGTAGGGTTGTCCTCTGAAGGTCTATTTGTTGGAAATTGACACAAATTGGGGATAATATATTTTGAGGATAGGTAATTGAAGTTTCTGGTTCCTGCTTCTGGGAGAAAATGCAATTTATCTTAAAATCCCCAATAGGCAAACAATTATATTTATATTTTGACATAATGTTCTCAACACTGATCCTGACACCAAATTCCTCATTAGATTTTTTTTAAATAACCTTTTAAACTTTACTGAGTAATGATTAATAGGATTATGATTCAACACAGTTTTTATCTGCTCTTCAGACTAGTCGATTCCTATCCGCAATCTGCCCACAATCCCATCTGACTCCCTTTCTTACAGGTGAGAACCTGATAAGTATTTCTGCCGTGGCCTCTGGGATTGGATGATTTGAACATATTTTATTTAACCGGTTTTGTCAAGGAATAATATTCAACAGCTGTGATCTATAGCAGAATTACAATTTTCAGGGTCAAGAAAGGCTTTTGGAAGGAACGGTGGTGAGTAAAAAGAGAGAATAACATAAAAAGGGAAAAAAAAATAAGAAAATGGATCTCACAAGCTCTTTTTAAAAATAAATGAGAAAATGGGTAATCCCAAAGTCATGGTATAGGGAGAGGGAAAATCGATATCGCCTCTTGGTTCATCTGGGCCCTCAAAAGGCCTTGAGATGAACAAAAGTTGTGCATTTTGTTGCCATGGCCATACATCTCAATAGAGCTGTTTATGTTGTTGGCATCAGCGTATAGGGGGATACCCTGTCTGTTGATGGGACTGTGACCATGAACATTTCACTGTGTGGGTCTTCATGTGTTTGTTTTGCCAGTTTTTTGAAGGAGGTTTGCACATGTGTAGATACACAAAATTATGGGAAATAGATACAAATGTGTTCTTTGCCAACGTATATACATGGAAGCAGACAGTTCTTGTCATAATATTGTAAAATGTAAATCCACTTAGGTAATAAACAATTAAAGTACAATACATTTCAGTTTGTACTACATACACCTTTGAGGAGCTGAACAAAAAAGGTAAGAACATAAAGCGACTTCCTACAGATTCTGTAACCTTTGAACTTCCAATTCAATTGACTTCCCATTCCAATCGACAAGGCCCACCCTTGCAGGAATAAAATTCGACTTCCTGACGTGTGTAGAGTTGGTGGCTGGATGAGCTCTGGGATTGGACATCTTCTCATGAATATTTAATAACCACCCGCCATCTTAGTGGGTGTCACAGAGGGGGATATGGGGAACAGGAGGAGGGAGCAGGGGTTTGCCCTTTTACCAGACAATACACAACTCACACACACACACACACACACACACACACACACACACAAACACATCTATCCTTTTCATCTCTCCATTTTCTCAATTCCATCTTTCCATCTGTCTGGACGTCGATCTGATGGGACCAATATTCATGTTTTTGTCCATCATGCAAATTAGAGCAAGACGTCACTGATATACCTCCTGATGCATCTATCCATCCATCCATCCATCCATCCATCCATAATCCCCCCTCTTCTTTTTGCTGCCATGCTAAGCGATACCCCCCCAGTTCATTAGCGAGCTCTTCAGTAGCCTGTCAAGGCGGATGTGCTCCATCAAAGGTGATTGACTCCTCGTTTTCCAGAAAGATGTCGCGGGTTATCACCGTGTGCTCAGATCTCCGGCTACGGGAGGAACATGACTGGCAGGCCATCTTTTGAAGACAGTTATTTCTCCACTGATGCCTCCCAATTGGAAATTTAGAATCTTGTCTGGTAGGACACCGTATGCAAAGTAAATGACTGTACAGGCGGAACTTGCAGCTTTAACGGTTAGGTCTCTTACTTGGCTCAGTTACTCTCTATATAAATGGAAGTCAGTGCTGACCAGACAAGGATTCATGTTTGTAAAACTAACAAAAAACAAATCAATGTACATATTCTCACTGAATAGTTAAGAGTCTTGTTCAGTCTGTCACAATCAGAGTAGTTCAAAGCCAATGATGAGACCGAAACAGGCCGTACCAAACAACATTTTATCATAAGCGACAATAATCATTAACATATACATGTATATAATTTTGTTATATATTCAAATAAATGGCAGTTATATTATAGCCCTTATTTAACCACTAACTAGAGGTTAAGAGCGTAAAAACACTTAGCAGGGTGTAATACTCTGTCCAGTGGGTCCATTATATCAAGTCTCCATTTTCATGCAAATGCTGACGCTGGTTACAACTGTATTCCTTTGTAGTGGTAAAACGTTAATTTTAGCTCAAAGGCTAAACTAGTATTCTTCTGGGATGACATTGGAGGGAGCGGTAGATGGAGAGAAAAGGGGAGGGTGTAAGGGGGATGCATTTAATAGTTACGTTGGTTCGGCCTAGGTCTGGATGGTTCTTTGTGTACGCATTGTGTCAGCAGCCTGTGTAGTGTTTTGGTTGTTCTCTGGTACTCTTAGACAAAAAGGTTTGGCCATGAGTAAAGTGTTAAGTCTATGAGTTCTCCTACTTTTCTCCTGAGATGACTGATGTATTTTATCCCCGCCATTCTAAATTAGAGTGAAGTAAAGGGATGAGTGTAACCGCAACATATCACAAGACATCTCTTTAAATATTGCTTTAATGACAATGTCAGACAACAAAAGAGCTCTTTACGTCAAGTCACTGCACAATGTTTATAAAACTTGCAGCGTGGAGAAAAAAATCTATCTGTGAAAATAGCAGTTAGGTTTCAATGTGGAATAACATTCTAAATGGAACCAGAATGATGCACTAATGATATACAGCACAGACAGGCACGCACACTGACAGTTGCCTGTATGCTAATACTCAAGCTGAATTCAACAGAACCATTCAACATTGAACAGACCATCCCAGGTCCATATCTTTAGTGGAGAGACACAAACACACACAAAAAACACACAGCCCCGGCACGGCTGTAGCTCTGTGACTTCTGTGTATAATAGGGTCATTGTAAAGTACTTGTGCACATACACACTATTAAAATCGACATGAGCACTAATGGTGGCAAAAAAAGGAAAAAGAAATAAAAGACAGCCATTCAACTTACCCTGGTGGCATATACAAAGATAACTCTTTTTCAACAGCAATTTGCCAGATGAGGGGTGTATGTGTTGGATGGACAGGGGTGTCCAACATGTGTGACAGCGGAGATATATGTATGTGTGCTTACATTCTTAAAGTAATAGATTCATCTCCTATTGTCAAACAGTGCCATTGACGTTTTCTAGTCTTCTTCTCTCCTCTTCTGAACAACGAGAATGCAGTTGTGTGTAAAGGCTCTCTTGGAAATAAAATCCTTTTCATGCTCCATTGCAATTCCACTGGCAGAGCGTTTCATTTTGTTTAAGGATAGCCCTTAAGTGTTTAAGTTACCTCTAACAGGTATGTTGCAAACTCTGTCCAACTGAACTGCAAACGATTTATAAATTTTTTTTCAGTAAACGATCCTGGCAAAGGTCAACCAAGTAAGGACATTTTTATGTAATACATTAGGGGTCAAGAAGCACAAAAGAGTTCACCCTATCACATAAATTATGCTGTCGCATAAAAAGTACTGTAAATTCACAGATGTTTGGCCAATTGCACAATAAGGATTGTATGAAACAGAGCCATGTCTATTATATCCATCCATTAACTTTACCGCTTATCCTGTACAGGGTCACGGGGGGGGCTGGAGCCTATCCCAGCGGACACAGGGCGAGAGGCGGGGTACACCCTGGACAGGTCGCCAGTCTATCACAGGGCCGACATATAGGGACAGACAACAACTCACACTCACATTCACACCTACGGGCAATTTAGAGTCACCAATTAACCTGTCTATGTCTATTATAAATGCAAACTATTTACCAAAATTGCCTGTCTCCAAATCTCCATGGACATCCAAAAAACGGAACCCTATTTCCTTGTGAATTATAGAAGGCAGGTGAAAGCTTTGATTTTTTTTCAGTCATCAAATAATTAATCAACCCATCATCTGTACCTTCCATCTCTGTCTTTTGGAGCACACACTTCTAGTCACTAAAGGAAGGATAACACCTGTCTAAATTAAATATTAAGAGGTGACTGTACTTGCTGCTATTGTTGCCCCTTGGAATAAGAAACAACTTATTTTATTTGTTTTTATCCTCTTATGCTATGAAAGACACTTCAAAAATAAAGTCACAAAACGTGTGTGTGTGTGTGTGTGTGTGGTGGTGGGGGGGGGGGGGGGTAATGAATCATCTATTTTATATTCCAAAGGCACACACAGAGAAAGACTGGTGGGGCCGATAGATATACAGAAAAATTATGTCCCACATCAGTAAAGATAGTGACAGACAGAGGGAGGGAGAAATACAAGAGGGACACCTAAAAAAGAGAGGGAAAGGTTGGGTAGTTGGAGAAAAAATAAAAGGGAAAGATTGTGAAAGACAAAAAAGAAGACTGGCAGATGATGCCCAGCGTCTGCCAGCAAATCACATGAGAAGAATTCTGTTTAAAAAATAAACAATTCCACCCCCCCTTACCTCCCTTCTGCCTGCCTTTTAAAGTGGATTTAATGCCATTTCTTAATGAACATAATAGCCGGCACTAATAATGAAACGAAAATAAAAACATCTAAAACGGGCCCCAAGTTGTCACCGACGCGCCATTATTTCCTTGTCAAGTGGTCCCTTTTTAATGAGGCCCTGTGGGACTGACGTCTGTCAGTCAGCCCTGACTTTTTGACACCATTACAACTTCAAATAGCACCGCAGCCACGCTGCCTTCCACCGGCGCTACCACTCAGCTCCCTCTGACAGGCTTGTGCATGGCGGTGGGGGGAGACATGAGAAAAGGTGGCAAGGGGGACAGAGAGGTAAAAGAGAGAGAAAGTGATGGGGGAGATAGATAGAGAAAGGGAACTGTGAGAAAAAAAGAGAAGTATAGGAGGAGCCACACAGGCACATATGTACATAGCAGGCACACACACATACTGCTATTAAATTAAACGAGCCACCCACACATTCCTGCGTCGCCGCTTGATGGAAAAACCAATCACGGACAGTCATTATCAGATGACGTTTGTTGAACAGACATGGATTTTAACTAGCAACCCCCTCCTTTCTTTTTGTTCTTCCCTTTTTTTCATTATTCCTCAGCTTAATGATAACGCTCGGCGGTTCGGCCCCACATGGGACGTATGGAGGCACGCTATTTTGTTGGCCATTAATGGGAGGCTTTGAAGCGGGCAGCGGATGACGTGGCTGGCAGGCGCAGTGGCAGGCGGTCGAAGCCCCAAACCCCCCCTTCTCCTTGCTGGAGCCCTGCGCCTCCAAAAAGAAGACAATCCCATACCCCGACTGGGCCCTGAAACAGAATAGCTAATGGCCGAGCCGGCCACTGACAAACTGTGCTTGCTAGCATAAGAGGAGGCTGTTGTTATCCTTTGTATTGAAGACACCAGTGTGTGTGTGTGTGTGTGTGTGTGTGAATGTGTGTGTGTGTGTGTGTGTGTGGGGGGGGGGGGTTCTCTCAGGTTAGCTCGACTTACAGTTCTGCATCATAATTTTAATAACTCAACAAAAAAGAAAACAAAGCCAAAAGAGTAAAAGCACTAGAACAGGATAACAAATCATTCTGAGTGCCACCCTTATTATATCATGAACAAAGACAATCAAGCAGTGACACTTCCATCAATTGGTCCTGGTTAATACTATACATTACATGTTGTGAGACCCGCAGAAAAGAAAGACAATTGATCTGCAAGAGACATTTAGAATACAATAGCAATACACCTGAAATACACACTTCTATCTGACAATCTTCAACCAAATTATAATTACTAAAACATTGTATGTATAAATAAATAGTAACAGAATTATTGAGATAGAACACTGTACAACACATGTTAAACAGTTAGTACAGCATGTGTCCAACAATTATATACTTTCAACATGGTTAGGTGTGTCAAACTATGAAAAGGTACAGTAATGTTTACATGGGATTGAATAAAAAATAAAATCCCACACAATGATTGGAACAAACATGTGTCAAAGTGTGCGTGGGGTGGGGCTGGGTTTCTTTCCAGGGCTGTTCAGCCGCTCGTTTGTTTTCTGTATGCGAGGCTATTATGTGTTACGGAGACTCAATGAAGGGAAGTGCTGACTCAAAGGCCCTGTCGTATGTGCTGTGGCGTAAACGGGAATGTTGGGATTCCAACAGAATGTGTCTATTTATATGTCTGCATCACCTAAATATTAACCTGTACAGAAAGTTGATCTATCGTGGAGAAAAAAAAAGATTCCAGCATGCACGCATACAAACATAGATTCAAAGACAGGAAAATGAATGCCAAGGTACATAGGTATTTGGGCAAAAGCACAAACACAATGAAAGATAGAAAAGGATAGAAATATTTACTAATAGTAGGCTCTACTTAAAATGTTTCTCCAGGTCAACTCTGTTTGTTCAATGGATGTCTATACCATGGCAAATGATTTGCATGGGTCAACAGCATGAATCATTTAAATGTTAAAATAAAGACTCATTGGAGCATCTTCACTTGGGGAAGAACATTAAGCGGGAGACAAAAACAGAAACCTAGCAAGGAAAAGAATGAAAGAGACAAAGTGAAATAAGCAATATGTAAAAGACGAGAGAAAAGAGATGGTAGGAAATACACAGAAAGAGAAAGAAAAGAGAGATGGAAGAATTGAAAGAAAGAGAGACCCCTGTCAAGCTCAGGAAAGAGTGATTCATGGGAACCATTTGTCCTAATTATACCCCAGCATCGCTTTTGTCGCTATTAATAACGTGGGTCCGTGTTTGTGTTTGTGTCAGTGGGGAGCCAAGCGTGTGTGTGTGTGTGTGTGTGTGTGTGTGTGTGTGTAAATGCTGGGAGATCAGTGGCCTCGCAGATTGAAATAGATGGCCAGGATGATGGTGAGGACGATGATGGCCCCCAAGATGAAGACCAAGACACGGTTCTGGATGATCCTGCATAGCGACAGAAAGTCATAGAGAAAGAGCAGGGGAGAGAACCATAGAGAAAAACAAGAAAAGAGAGACAGAGGGAGAGAAACAAAGTTAGCCAGGGTTCACTGTAGTTAGTTAAAGTCCACAGAGACGTCTAAAACACCCAAACATTTATGTGCAACAAAATGTGCAGCTCTTAAGTGCGGGGTTATCATGTTTAATAGCTACCAAGAGGGCTGCATAAAAGGGTTCTGCATAAATACTGTTCACATACACATACCCTACAAACGTTTAAATGTGCACATGCGCACCAAACCAGTTCCTACACACACAGGCATGTACACACCCACACATTATTTATTCCAGCTAAATTACAGATGCAACGATTGTGAAATTCTGGGCCGATACCGATATCCAATGTTCAAAAGAATAAACAATGCCTATGTTTGTTATTTTGGTTTTGTTGTTCTATTCTATTCCCACTTCTGCACCAGGGAAACAAAGACATCTTCATTATAAAAAAGAACTGAACTGTTAGTCTTTCCGCCCTTTCACGACACTATCTCTGAATGAGTACAAATTAAAATATACAAATTTATGAAACAACCTTGATGCGACACAACAGATTTGGCTACTGCGATCGGTGAATGTGATCTTATTTGCCAATCCTCAAGACTCAAAAACACACATACAAGCACATTCAACACACAACCAGTCTTTGAAAACTTTATTATTATAATAAATTGGCAAGTGTGTCTCTAAATTCTCATAGAGGTAGAAAAATTTCAATCACTGGCAGAATTGTCTATAAAATGTCTCACTCATTTGTAAATTAAATTTTTTCCCAACAATTGCCCAAGTCAACTTAAAAAGTATGGGCTTTGTAGAAAAAAACAAAGCATGAAAGGGCTGCCAAAGGGAATTTGACTGGGGATGATACAAATTTTAGTGAGGAAAAGTGTGCACACTAAACAAACCGAAAGTGTGTGTGTGTTTGTGTCTGAAATGTGTGGGAGACAGAAAACATGTCCTAGGGCCTGTATCAGTGTATGACAGTGTGTATGTGTGCCTGAGTGTTTGTGTCCGCGTTGGGCCCACAATCCTCCAGAGTGTCTCTCTGCACACACCCGCCCCACCCTCCATCGCTTTCTGACAAATGACAGAATTATCACATTTGCTGACATGTAGAGGGGTGCAGGGCTACAGAGGCAGAGGGGAGGGAGGAGGGAGGGCCACTGTCCACTGCTCTAAGCAGGAGATGAATGGCCCGTGCTTTGGCCATTCATCACTGGGGGGGCTGGTACGCTGCGGACTCAGGGCCTGCCTTGCTGTTCATTCACCCCCGCCGCTACCCCCAAAGCCCCCGAGCCCCCAGCCTCTGGACTCCGGAGCGGGCAGGCAGGCAGGCAGGGAGCTGCAGGCTTAGTTGCTGAGACCAGTCAGCCAACAGAGCACTGATCTTTAGCCCAGGCTTTTGCTAGACCAGTCTGAACAGCCTACTAGACGTCAGAGTCAGTCACCACAGTAGGTACCAGCTCCAGCCCACTAGCCATGACACCACTTAGGTAGTCAGTTAGTCGCTACTATTAGCCTATTTGAGCAAATTAGCTTGGACCCCCAGCCCCAAAAATGGTACTATGCTTTAAGCCGATGTCATTCCCATAAACCATGATTAAGCAGTTAACATGGCCCTCTAATTGGGACCCCTGACCAGGTCCAGTCTTGTTCTGGGCTGGACACAGATACCTTAGCCCCGAAACAACTCAGTAGCACACAGCACTGGGCACCTGTCTGCACATGCAACAAATCTGTAAGAGCAGTATGCTCTGTGTATGTGCATGGTTTCAAATATGTGTGTGCATAGTGTTTTATTAAGCTATGACATAACACTCTATACCCCTGAGGACCCAAACATCCACATCCGTGTTTATTACGCCCTCATTTGAATAAATGCAGAGGAGATTGGGGGGAAAGAGGTGATTGGGGGAAAAGAGGCGAGTGTGCAGGGGCATTAATCAGCGTGTGTTTAGCAAGGCCATGTCTCTCCCGCCTTTCCCCTTTAATTGCCATTCATTATTTAGTCTGGTTGTTTACCAGCAAAAAACCCAGAGGAGACGCTTGGGTTTCTGTTTGTTTAGGTGGGTGTGGTGGGATGGGGTGGGGTGGGGGTATTGCTGCTGCTAATTAATCTTACAGCTGTGTACGGGCATTATACATATACAGAAATACAACTGCAATAGGGGTAGAGTTACATTTTTGGCTTGTGGGTTAAGAATAAGGCCAGCATGGAGATACAGATCAAACAAGGTGAATAAGGAGTCGGTTGTTAGGCATACAATAGGTTCAATATCGATACAACTTCTTTTTATTCTAGAATGTTTGGGGTAGACACTCATTTTGAAGCGTCAACTTTTTAAGTGG
The DNA here is from genome assembly GCA_026901105.3 of Galaxias olidus. Lineage (NCBI taxonomy): Eukaryota > Metazoa > Chordata > Actinopteri > Galaxiiformes > Galaxiidae > Galaxias > Galaxias olidus. The sequence continues at coordinate 119,927 of JAPMUY010004154.1, forward strand.
GCATGTCTACCTGGGCATGTCTAAAAAGCCCAGGTAATTGGTTCTTAAGATGGCCCTGCCATAAAAACCTGAAGTTGGTCTTGTGCTCCAGGACCTCATTCCATCACTTATCACGCAACTACTTTCCCTTACAATGAGAGCCAGACCCATGGGGCACTCAGTGCATTACATATGGAACATACCTCCTTAACAATGCCTAACCCAAAGAATCTCGGAGCAAAGCTGTGCGCTAGGACCAGCGCTAGCTTTTTTTAAAGCCAGGTAATTTGAATCGAAGAGTAAAATGACAGGGCTGGGAGGGCAGGGGAAGCAAGGGGCGCCTCTGCCTTAACAGTAATGTAGATTAGATTTGGGGCCTCAGAGGGAGAGCAAGCCTCAAAGCGCACACAGACACACACACATACAAAGGTAATGGCACACTGGGAGGAGGAGGGGAATGAGGAGACAAGAGGAGAGGGGGATTAGGACAGGAGTCATAATTCACTTGAGCCATGTTGAAATCCATTTAAGAAACAGTGTCTGTGACACTTTAAAGAGTGTAAGCCCTGCCCTCTGACAGGCAAAGGAATTAACCCCACCGTACCTCATCCACAGACAGACTTAGAGAGGGAGGAGGGTAGGAGAGCTTTAAAAGCTTTTGACTTTATTAATGTACAAACAAATAAATCTAATTAAATACGGTAAAAAGTAATGGCATTAGTAATACGAATTATTCCCTTTTACAATGATTGATTAGTCTAAATATTTTTCCAAATAGTTTATCCCCTGGGGTGTAAATTGTTATGTCATAGCTTAATAAAAATTATTGATTTTTTGAAGTTAGAAATTACCAGAATTATATTTTCAAAAAATGTATATTCTATGCACGGTTCAATTAAATATATATTAATTAATTCAAAAATCATAAATAAGACAAAAAGAATAAGCTTGATGAAATATACTGAAGGATAAAAATTCTAAAACGCTACTTCGGAACAAAGAGTGAGAAAAACCGGCATGACACATGAGCAGACAGAACAGAACTTATCAACCGGATCCATCCTCTGCCTTTGACACTTGACATACAAGATAGAAGAAGAATGAAGGGGTTGGGGGCACTCACACACACACACACACACACACACACACACACACACACACACACACACACACACACACACACACACACACACACACACACACACACACACACACACACACACACACACACACACACACACACACACAGTCATGATGTCTTCTGTAGTATGGGTTGCACTCCCAGTCTTTTCCATCACTTGTTTTTGTTCTCTTCTAAAATAACACACATGTCCACAATGAACACGTAGGAGCATGCTCGCACACAAATAAGCAATGGATACACAAACACACATGGCAGCATCAGACAAATACAGCCCAATAGAACGATTATACAATGCAGAGCTGAATTTCTATTGGATGCCTAAAATGTCTTAACCCAGCCAGTTAGTGAGGAACACCTTGATAGATAGCAAAAGACCGAGGTTTTGCACCTGTTCAGTAGTGGGCAAGGAAAACAATAGAAAATTATTAAATAAAGAACAATAAGAAAAAGTTATATAAGAAGTAAGAGAGGAGAAAAAAAGTAGTGAGAAAGACAAGCAAAAAAAAAAAAAAAAATGAGAGCGAGAGACAGAGGGTATGGAGAATAAGACAGCGAAAAACCCTCGAAGAGTCCGTTTACCCGGAGAGGGAGAGCTAGAGGAGAAGCTCCTCTGAGACAGATGGAAATAATGAGGACTTTTCTGTCAGGAAAGATTTACAAAATCCTACCAGTGTTATTAAAATTTAAAATCTCCCTTTTTTTTCAACAGCCCCTCCTTCTTTCTCTTCTTTCTCTTTTTCTCTTTTTTCTGTTTTCGCAGCACAGCCTTATTACCAGTCCTAATGAGGCCAAAGATACACCTCTTTGCCGTGTATCTGTCTGTATGTGTGTGTGTGTACTAAGGGTTCAGCCCCTAGTGCCAGCCCTATCAGTGTCCTAGATTACCCAGGCCTTTCGAATACACACACATGCATATTCCAACTGAACATGAATGTGCACATCCACACACGCTTTTTGATGTCTTGCAGTGGTGGACAGACGGACGGACGGACGGAGGGAGGGACAGACAGACAGACGTGACACACTTTTTTTCTTCTTTCTCCCCCCTCTCTAGCTCCTCCTCTTTCCACTACTAGGCCAATAAAACAAAAATCAATCGCTGTCTGACCCATTCTGGCTCTCTCCCCTCCAAATCCTGGGAATATGCAGCGCAGGTGAGAAGTGGTGGAGAGAACGAAAGGAAGAAGGGCAGGGGGAAAGGAGGGAGGGAGGGAGGGATTCTGGGACGATCAATGTGTTCACAAATGGTTTGAGTGATGGACACGGAGCTGTAAAGCTGGGAGGCCGGGTCCTTACTAACGTGTGTGCTTGTGATCATAAACTAATACAAATAAATGTTTTATTGCACCGCCCTTCATTGCTTCACCGCAACACACAAACCCACATGTCAAAGAACCCTTTGTAAATACGGCTACAGGGCAACATGGAATCAAGATTGAGTGAAGAGCCCACTACTTGTAGTGTTTCTTATCAAATAAATGAGGAAGATGGGGCAGAACGAGGGAAAATATTGTGATGTCTCTACCAAAACGATGAAAAACAAAATGTGCAGGAAAGATATGTTGTATTTATCATATACAGGGTTAAATAAATCAGTTATTAGTTCAACATGGGTCAGGCTATATCTCCTTTTACTAAGTACAACACAGATTTGATCGCACAACGTATGATCTGCCCACTGCATCTAAGGATGTGTTCAAGATTTATGAAGCACACTCAGTCCCCCTACCTCCCTTTAAACACACTTACAATCATAGAGGTTGTGGCGGGCACACAAGCATAGCAAGTAGATCTAGAGGCTGTTTGCTGGCTAATCAAAAACGATATGGGTACACACAACCATAGGCTGGGAAAATAAATAAAGCACTTTAATGGTATCTTATTTACTTAAAACATTCCACTACATCATGTCATTCATATAAGGATAACAATACTTATGAGCATAACAGCTGCTCAGATCCTAGCTAGGGCTACCAGTGGGAACTTTGCAGCGCTTCAAAGCACAGGTGAAGGCTCTAACACATCAGCCTAACAAGGCTTTTTAGTGTACAATTACCAAATTACTCTGTATAATTAAAGTGATTAAAATGGCTAATGATATGATCGAGACACAGGAACATTTTGTTTTAAGATGATAAAACAAACTATTTGCAATTATTCTGTAAAGGAAATACAAATGATTACATTCTCATTTTTATTTTAGTAGCATGTAACCAATCTTTGTCCTTAAATACAAGTGCTGATGTCCTCTTTATAACTGTAGTGTGTTACGTAGTGTGTTAACAACTTGTTACGACGAAATACTGAAATTGAAAAGGCTAATAAACTACTCCCTTCGCCTTAACGATATTCACCCTACATTGACAAACTACCCTATGATCATATTCTGTGTATTAAGGTTTCTGTAATTTTGGATTGAAGGACATGATCGGAGTGATGTACTTTGTGTCAGGCAATGTTTCTCCCTTTTGTTTTTATGAGCTTAGCACAGAAGCACAAGAGCAACACACAGGCTCTACAAGTTCATCCATTTTTTATTTTGGTGGCTAACAACCCTGGCTAGCCTCAGCCCAGACTTGGACCTATCCTAGAAAAAAGATGGAGGGTGTGGAGAGAAAGAGAGGGAGAGAGGGTAGGAAGGCCGAGTAATGGCTAGAGAGAGAGCAGAAAGACACAAAAAGAGTGTGTGTATTTGTGTATGTGCGTGTGTATTTTAGACAGCGAGGTGAGAAGGAGACAGAGAGGGAAGGAGCGCGAGGAAGACGGAGAGAGAGAAAATACCTTGTTTGCAACTCTTTCTGGATTTTTTGGTTGAACTTTTTGCCTGCAGCGTTTTTAGGCAGCTGCAGCCTCCTGTCCTGGTGTGATGTATGGGTGGCTTTTGGAGCCCTCTCTTATTTTTATAGATACACAGATCACTCCCCTTCCTGGCAGTCTGCCAGCGTGTAGCCCCCCACTCCCTTTCTATCGTCCACCATCTCTCCCTCCCACTATTTCTGTCAACTGTCAGTTTATTGCTCCTCTTTACGTTTTTTTCCCTTTTTAATAACTTCGCTTACCTTTCTTTTCGGTCTTGTTTACCTATCTCTCTCCTTTAGATGACTTTATGTTGCTTTCTCTTGCCTGTCTCGCTCTCCCTTTGCATCCCTCTTGACCCACCCTACTCCTAGCCACCCTCTTGATGGGGGAAGATGCTAAGGTAAAAGCAGTGAAGGAGTGTATACATCACCAACTTGTTGTGTTGTTTTACAGTCAGCCAATAGGAATAGCATGGTAGTGCCTGCACACTACCACATCAACTGTGTCCCGGTGGATGAATTCAACCCGTTCAAGGCTACATACCCACGAGTGGATAATGTGCACATTGTGTGCACAGCGCACTTCACTTATCTCCTCCGTGCCATGTCAGAGGACACAGGAGTCTTCCAACAACCAAATAGACGGGTTAGGTGGAAGGAGAAAGGCTTTTTGAATATGTACATAATGGGTTTGTATTGACAGTAATTTGGAGGCATTCCTTAATGGGGTTGTGTATGATGCTGCGAACAAGGATGCAGTCGAGGAGATATTTGAATGCGTCAAGTCTTACAAAATGGGCCTTGAAGGCATTCACACAGTTGGTATTGTTGTAGAGTTAAGCAAAAGTCCAGAGTAAGAGCGGAGGTCTGTTGCGCATTGGGCACGTGCACAAATTTACTGCAACCACCTAACACTACAAAATGCCTCTCAGGCACTAGGCCGTCTGAGAAAGAAAGCTGTATGGAGAGTGTATATCTGCAAAAATCTCTCCATGCTTGGACACAATTGTTACTTCCACTTCCAGTTTCAACAAATTACTTTACAAAATGTTTGTCTCACCAATTTCTGAACACAAAACCACAAGCCATATTCCACAAGACTGCCAGATACCGATCAGATAACAGGACTTTGGTGAAGGGGTGTGACACAAGCTTGGGAAACGAAGGCCCTCACAAACGCACATCGTTTGCTCAGTATTGAAATCTCAATAATGAGCATAAATCATAATAACTAAATGTCGGATTGCTTTCACCCAGACATGGGGGAAGAAACCAAGTAAGGAATGGTGGAAAAAAGATAAAGCAGGGGGCCCACTGAGCAAAGACACATTGAAAAGACATCAATTTAACATCCTTGCCCACTGTTCAAAAGACGTCCACTGAGAAGCCCGAATGAAAGCTTTTGCGACGTCTTTTCTGAACGTCTTTTTAACGTTCACCATTGATTTATATCAGATATACATTTATATCAGATGCACCTGTCCAAGACATACAGGTATTCCAAGAGTTTTTAGTAGCCTTATTTACAATTGGAAATGCATAAAAATGACAATGACAAAAACAAAATGACAAGAGAATATCTTTTTGTCTTTATTGAGGCTTTCAGCAAAAATATTTTTAACAATATCCTATTCACAACTTGACAAACAAAACAAATCTAGTAAGGTTACCTGCCAATTGGAAAAAAATGCTCAGAAGGACCAATAGTTAGGTCAATGTAATTTAATTCTAAAATTGTTAAGATATTTTAAATGTAGGGGAGAGAAAATATAAATTCCCCTAAACTTGAAATACAAATGCATTAAAATTGTACAGTACTCATGCATAGGCACTTAGACACTTTCCATCCCCTCCACCACCCCTCCTCCCTGGTGCATGTTTAAGATGTTCTGCGGCATGATGCTTGATTGTAGCCTCTGTAGCTTCTTTAGCCTGCCGCTGCAAGAGTTGAACATAAACAAAAATTATAAATATGCAAAGACAACCAGTGTAGTTACATTGAAGTATGCATGTTCACATATTTGTATGCCAATACTTCACAGACCCATGGTGACTGGCGGGGTACGCGGCAGCATACATGTGACTTTAAGATAGCCTCTGTTCACTCACATCGCTGTATATTAGGAAGCGGTAAGACTGCAATGGACGGTGGCCTTGGGTGACAACATAGCAGTCATGAATTGAGAGAACCTTCACAGTCCTGCCATTTCAGAATAAACTCCATATAACATAGGCCTGCACCATATTGGCTAAAATTAATATCCCAATATTTTATGTGAATATTATCACGATTATCTCAACGATATTTGATTTCTGAAAACCCAAATAATGAAGGGCTGCAGCGATGACAGAACAAATTGAGCCTTACCTTTTCGCTAGCTACCATGCATGGGCACAAAACGGAGTCTCTTTCCTCGTCTTCTGCCTTCTTCACATTCGGAAATGATAGACGCGATCTTCTTATTCATTGATAACAGCAGCTTGCAACCAAACAAACGTAATCATGCAGCTTCGCTGCTGTTGATTGGCCGATGAGTGCATAATCAATGGGTGATAGTTGAAACTGGCCAGTTGTCACGAGACAGGGGAATAATGCTTTTCATCAGAGGGCGAACATATGAGAATGTAAGGAGAGAGGTTGAGAGGATAACTATCAAGGAAACTATAATGCAAATTGGAAAGTTCAAAGTTGAAAAATAACATGCAATAAAATGATATTTATTATAAAAACACTTGTTTTTGTTAAATACAACCATAACAATTATAATAGCACTGTTTTTATGAACAAATGTGTGCAAGATCCATCAACTGAATGCTTTGCACAATGATGGAGCACAATTATGCTCTGTGCATGCAGAGGGTTGTAATTCAACTGAATGGAAATTACCTGTACACGTGATGGTCCTGGAGAAGTGCGATGCGCGCTGAATGTGATTGCAATTCAACTGAATTTAAATGAGGATATTTTAACCAAAACATGTCCCTTGTCTTATGTAAAAGATAGAGGAGAGAAAGGGTTAAAAGCTGCGCTTAAATTCTGTTTTATAGTTATCTAACTTTTTCCCTTTCTCTGTTTTAGCAGGTTGTTATGAAAAGCCTGCTCTTTAGATTATTGGTTCTAACACAGTCAAAGTGTAACAGGATTGTCATTGGATATCAACTACACTTGAATTTTGGCCCACTTTGACCACTTAGCACGTTAAAAAATTGTTTGGGATTATTTACTAAAAAATTTAGAAGAAATAATAAAAAGCACTCCCCTCTTTCAGAAAGCACCAACATCTATCTAATCCTTTTTGCATTACATTCCCCACAGACTTCATACAGCTCAGATTTTTCATTTTATCAGATAAACACTTTAAGCCAATAAAACATCAACTAGTGGAGAGACTATGAAGACATTTTGTTTATTTCTGCTTCTCGGTAATGCTAGTTGTGGAGACTCTTTTTGTGTTAGTGGAAAAAGAAGCGGGAAACTACAGGGGACGGGCTGACATACGTGTGAAATAACAACGGGATTAGACCGGAAGCCCCAAACATAGGCTGTGACTTGTGAATTATCCGATGAGAACCACTAGTTAAGGTATAGCAATCCGAGATCCAACTCAGTTTCACTCTCCAAGGGATAAACAATGTGGATTCAAATTATGGAGGATCTAGTTCGAGAGAGCTAGAGCAAGAGATAGAGAGAGAGCAAGGGATAGTGAGAGAGAAAGAAAGCGAGAGAGAAGAGAATTATGTCATCCTACAACCCACCGTTTGACACTACAAGGGAGGTTTTAGTCATCCTAAATAATCCATGCCATTGCATTAAATTTGCAGGCCCACTTCCCTTCTTCCCCAGTACACTCCCTCTTTAAGCTGTGAGAGCTGGAGAAACAGTGTGTGTGAGAGAGAGAGAGAGAGAGAGAGAGAGAGATATTGTGGAGGTTAAAGGTTGAGAGAGAATAGTAGCAAGAATGTTATAGACAGTGGAGGGTAGATGAACTCTTCCAGGGAATTGAGTTAGAAAGAAAAGGACAAAAGCTAAAAAAAAATGTATAAAGGAGGAAACAGGGGCCTTGGGTGACACTGATTCACTCAAGATCGTCTGCTTTCTGAAAAAAAAACAAAAAAAAAACTAGTTGAGCGTGGGGGGCCACCAGTGCGGCAGGTTGGTTGCAATAACGGCGTTATTGACTTGTTGCTCCAGCTCCATTTGCTTAGTGCCTTGGAGGCTGGAATCAATAGGCTCCGCTCCGAATACTGCTAATCAGGGCCCAAAGCCACACAGGGTCAGGCTACAGAAAACACTCCACGAAAAAGAGAAAAATCTATTGTAGCCTGAGCACAGGAATGACAGAGGCACACCACCATGAGGCAGCTGCATGTATATTTTTGTGTTCTTTTTTTCTTTTGTTCAATTGGAAGATAAACTTGAGTTTTAGTATAGCCTCTCTATCTATTGTAGTGGGCGTGAGGGGCATGGAGTAAAATGCAGAATGCCAGTTCACCTCCCTCTCCTTGTGAACCAGTGTTTGGAGGTCAAGGGGCATTTGGACTGCTGGCAGAGTCCCTCTCAGAAAGTCAAGGGATGGAGTCAACGTCTAATTATAGAATACAACACTGATGCTTTAAAGAGTGCCCATTAGATGCACAATTACAGCAGTTATAGGGTGTGTTCATATAAGACAGTCTGTAATAAGAAATACATCAATCAGCCATTATCATAGTTTATGGAATTCCTACATAGGAAGTACAACTCAATGGTGACAAGCCTTTCAACGATTACCCAACATCAGCATTTTTTTCCTTTTTCCTAGAATAACTTCAAAATACATAAAACCACATATGGACAGAAACAACCGTGAGTTCTTTTTTGCGGTCAGTCAAACCCTATGGTCATTGGAGGCCTGCCACTGACCCAGCCGTAGGTGACCAGTCACTCTCAGATAGGTCTTTGTTGCCATTCCCCACACAGTGAGCACATCACAGGCCCACTGTGGAACACTATAGGACATCATGGGGTACCAAGCATCAATTATTAACAATTGGGTCAAGATTTCTTTTAAGGCCACGGCTACTTGAAGAATCTCCCCACATGAGAACGAGAGTAAAACTAGAGGATGCACGAGAGAATGGAGAGAAGAAAGAAGTGCAAAAAAGGGTAAAAAAAAAGGCTAGTGTGTTGTGTGGGTGTTCAATGGGTTTCAATACTAGAAAATAATCCCTGCAAATCATTTAGGTATCATAAAACTTTGTTTTGGAATTAAAGGCTTGCTTTTCATGACCAGACAAACTGTGTGTGGTATTCTGAGTACCAAAAACAAATAAGCAAAAGCCACTCAAAATTACCAACACAAGCTTACATACAAACTAAACTTAGCACCAAACACACAAGGCTTTACAAGGCTATTAAAAACATATTGAAGAAATCCCCCAAAACCACACATTTTTGACAGGACTAGTTTCTGGCTACACCATGGGCATAACCCAATAAGCAATTTTATTTGTCGCCAACTCCCCCCATCACAGAATTTGCAGGGTCAGTGGTGTCAGATAGATATTCTAAGCATGGCCAGCTCCTGTACTGCCTGGGTTGCTACCATGAATCCTTCCCTGCCTTCATCCTCTTTCTCCCTCATTCTAGAGCTTTGTGGAGCTTCGGTGCTTCGATACATTAAAACTGCTGCCCTGTGATCAAACGAGCAAATACCTCCCGGGTCAGTGAGAGGGCTACCCCACGTCAGTTAACAATGCAGCATTTAAACATCAGTGGTATGCAAAGCGGCTGGTACACAGGGGAGGAGATGGGCGGCAGTCGGGAGAGAAAGACAGAAAGACAGAGACGGGCCTGGAATGGAGAAATAATGAGTGCTTGGGCCCGCTTAAGAACGGCAGCTATTTAACACACAACCATGTCAATTCTGCCACGACGTCAGGGCAGAGATAAACAATGGCAGATTGTATCAGCTCTATCAGAATTACAAAAAATCAAATGATACAAGAAGCATTTGTGGTCATCTAAATGTAGCAGTTTGATGGGAAAGATGGCCTGGCTTAGTTGGCTCCATAACAAAATGTTCTTCAGGAATTACTAACCATTTAATGTTCCATACCAACACAGCCAGAGGTGGGGAATGTTGTCCATGATTTCATGCATTATGTTTCTTTACAAAAGATGAATAAAGAAGATCTAACCAGTCTTGACATGACTTAAATAAATTACAACTAAATTATTTTGTATGAAATAATGAAAAAGTCATACACTTAAGTCTTCACTCAGTCAGTGAAATCTCCATAAAAAATTTCAGCTGTCTTGGAACGTGAAGGTTAAAATATTAAAATTTGCACATTTTGCAAGCCCACACATTAAGCATTGGGCAGGTTGTTGAAGAAGCTCATATCCAATCAATTGCTGACAAGCAGCCAACACATTCCAAACTTGAGGGACAGACCCACAGAGATATGAATTCTTCTTTCCCTGGCCATTTAGAAAATATAAGAAAACAGTAAACAGCTACAATCAAACTGAAATTTGCAAATGACTAGAAATGTGGTTCATGAATAAGTTTTTTGACAAAAACACGAACATGTCTTTTTTTGGTTCAGACGTCTTCTTTAGAGATGCTAAAGAAGGTGGGGATCCCCCCGCCTCCCTTCCACTGCTTGGTTAACCAACTGACCCTGCTGTCAAAGGAGCCTTTGTGTGCGCGCTACGGCAGCTGGCCAATCAGATCCTCCGCCTTGTCTGTCTCTGGGAGGAAAATGGTGCCCCTGGTATGCCATCAGTGCCACAAATGCAGACAGACCGACGGCTCAGACAGCCTGGCTCTCTCAAAGTCTGCCTTGTAAAAGAATGCCAGAGGGAAAATCACCTGTTTGGCCTACAACCAAAGTGACTCGTTCAACAGAAGCTTGCACTCCTTTATCTATTTATTCACTTAGCTATTAGCTGTTTAGTTGCATGTTGTTCTTGTTTAGCTTTAGGCCTTGGTATGGTTAAAATATAGACTCGGCATGTTTTTACACTCGGTCAAGTCGAGGTAAGTTGTTGGTACTATATGTAATCTCCTAATATACCAGGTCTCTTCTGTGAACAGTCTGATCAAAGCTATATATAGTTGTCTTTGCAACAACAACGTATCCCTAACAACAAACATAAGACATAGGTATAAACATCGAAGACAATGAGTTCACACCAATACTTTTCATAAAATAAACATCAAAACTTTAAGTGTGGATTCCCTGATCACGTCAGTTTGTAAACATAAACACAAAAAACGACAACCAGTCAAGTCCGACTTTCGACACCCCAGTCGACAAAACAAGTGCTTGTGTCTTTTTACCAGAACAAACTTGTGACAGAAGTAAATTATGAAACGCAAACAGGGCCATATGCCTAATGCACTCTGAGAACCTGCTCAACCTGCTGCTGCCTAGAGCATGCCTGTTTGCCTCCCCAGGGAGAGCGATAGACAGAGAGAGACAGACAAAGAATGAGAGAGAAAAAGGAGCGAGAGAAGTGTACAGGGGAGGTGCTGGCAAGTTTTTAAACTAGAGGTGTCAATCTCCGGCAGGCAAACATAAGTTAGCCCTATCGTTTACCTGCTACTGTGATTTCAGCGTCAGGAGGACAGGAAGACGTACCAGAACTATTCCTCCTTGTGCTCCGTCTCATTCCACTTGTTTTGTCTCTCAATGTCAGAAATCTGCTACATATTCACACGTTTTTTACAGAGTATCACAATAAATCATAACACAAAACAGAACAGACCAACAAAGTGTAATCTGACACACACACACACACACACACACACACACACACACACACACACACACACACACACACACACACACACACACACACACACACACACACACACACACACACACACACACACACACACACCATTGTTGGTAGTGCAATGGAAGGTGTGAGGGGTTCATGATGGGTTCATTTCACACTCCAGGGCGAGCCAAGGAGGAGTAACAGAATCCAGGTCTAAAACATAGAGGAGGTGGCAGGCAATAGAACAGCATGGTGTTTGTACCATTCTACACCCCACCCCCAAACCCCATGTACACACCCTTTCTCACAGTTATCAATTAACCTAACAAACTCAAAGCACAATTTAGACACCAACCATGCAGTTTGCATGGCAGCCCTCTGGATAACATCTGTTGAAATAAACAAGCAAATCTTAAACCTAAACTTACATTTTCTATAGTTAAATTCCAGTGTCTTTCTTTGAAATGTGTGTGGCACTACATGAGCGATCCTGAAAAGTGTGTGTAAGGCCGAGCATTTGTCAGAACAACGTGGTCGTGTTCAGAACAACGTGGTCGTGTTCAGAACAACGTGGTCGTGTTCAGAACAACGTGGTCGTGTTCAGAACAACGTGGTCGTGTTCAGAACAACGTGGTGTCCTCAAATTGCTCTAAAGAGAAATGATAGACTTAAGCTCATGATTGTGACCAGACACTACAAGATTACAAGATCAATGTAAAAATAGATGAAATAGAAGGTAAATACTCCAGCAAAGCTTTTTTTTTCTTAACACTTCTTTTTAAAAAGTGTATAAGTGTAACCCCTTCAGCTCCAAAGAGATCAAAGTATCTGGCTCCCAGAAGGGAGTCCGCACCTCAAACAGCACCCACTATCCACAGGGATAACCCTCATGCTCGTCTTCCCCTTCATTTGGGTTAACTGCCTTAGCTCCGAGCAACCCACTCATGGACAGAGATGGAGGGAAGGAGACTGGCCAAGAGTGAGGGAGTGAAGGCGGGGTTGGGGGTGTGTTGCTGATGAGCCAGTGGAAAAATGAAAATGAGTTATGCGGCCTCCTTAAATGCCTAGGTTAAGGAGAAGTAAGAGAGGCTGAATGACTGCGCTTAAGCATAGAACGGACCCCTTTTCAGGTAGACATGAGGTTTGGGCTCTGCCCCTTGGCATAACTATGCAATTCCATCTCCCAGGCCAATTTGAAGGGTTACTATATTTTAGTACCCATGCCACAGTGGTGTGTAAAATGAGGGAATGTAATGTTTTGGGAAATCTAATTTGAAGCCTGTTTGTTTTTTCTTTGGTCCGCTTGCGCAACTAGAATACCCCGTCTTTCCATTCCAACAGCAGCCGCCATGTCAACTCTCTAACGTGACACATGAATCGCTTCTGCTTTTTCTACAAAACATTCACTTATTCACTGCAGAACAAGGTAAATAATTAATTGCAAGGTTATTCTGTGTCAAATGAACATATGCATCGTGTTAATACTGTATATATAGCCATATTAAAACCAAAAAATAGGCAACCATCTTCTTGTGCTAATTGCGAATTACTCCCTGTGGGAGGAGAGAGGGGTCCTGGGTTGATAATTAATCCTCGTTTGGAAAAGTAAATGACATTCATTAGCAGGGAATGGAGCCGAGTGTCATTATTTACATGGCAATAATCTGGAGCGTTCTGGTGGTGCTCTTTTAGTGTTACAGAAATAACTTGGGGAAGAGGACGAGTACAATCGCCCGCTCCTTTTCCTGTCGTCGCACCCCAGAACAATTAAGCCCAGGCGAACAGATGGGGACGCTTCTGAGTGAAAAAGCTCCTCCAAACGACTCTTCATCTCTCTCTTATCTCTTTCCCTTACATTCAAAAATACATCCACACACAAACCCAAAACTGCAGATATACACACGTACAAACATACTCTGTAAATCACAATATCACCTGAGTAGTGAACAGGAACAAATACATGTTAAGGCGTGCATGGAGTGAGACACTGCATAGTTAGATGGCTAGAGACAAGCTAGAGACAAGACATTTACTATCTTCAAATAGATGAGACATTTTGTAACATTCTACACCTTTTAAAAAACAGAAGTATGTTAAAATGAATTTTCAAAAAGCTATTCAAAGGTTACAAGAGCCTTCAAAATTTTGGCAAAGATGACAGCAGAAATGTTGATGTTTATCAACAAAATGTAACAAGTTCAGTGATACAGTAAATCAGTGCAATTAGTGCAATAACTGTCTTCAGAACGTTCAGAAGGACAAAGAATTGCCATTTTCACACAACACTCTGTGTATGCATTTGCTAACACAAACAATAAACAATGGATGTGTCCACATTGCCTAAGACTGCATGACAATCATATTACATAATAGGGCATTTGTTGTGTAACAACAGCTTTTCGACAATGGTGCAAGTCTCGTGATATTGTACGGATGTTCGGTGGAGATAGACCATAGCATTTGTCGTTACAAAGAAATGGTCCAACATTCAATAGTTTTATGAACAGGACACATTTCACAAGTCAAAGTAAAATACTACTTGTTGCTCAGTCCCACTTGGTTATTATTATAAAAACATATTTAATGATTAACACCAAATTAAGATTAAAATATCTATTGGTATTGAATACCACATAAAACGCACACACATAAATAATTATAGGTACACTAAATTACAAAATAATCACATACCAGCATCCAGCCATGAAAACGTACACATAGCAGTCATTTCAGTGGTCAACTCACCAATGTAATATAAAAGCAAATGTGGTGTTGTAAAAATTACTACAATGATAGCTCTTTAAAAGGCTAAGACTGCCATCTTAGTCAAACACAGATACACACAAAACAGATATCAGATACACTGGCAAAACAGTTGTTGTCATTCCAGTGTTAGGATAAGATTTAGGGATGAGAGAACCTTTATGGAGGCAGGGAGGCGCCATTGACAGAATGTCTAGTGTGTGTCCTTTCTTAAGAGTTCTATTGTTGAGGTGGGGTAACCAAATCTGTTGAAGGAGAAGGTGCTACTAGGGTGTCACCTGGTGTGTGTGTGAGAGCTACAGTCCTGATGAAATTGTTCCTGTCTCTTAGCATCTGCTCGGGTTGGAGGATCACTTATCTCGATCACAATGATGGCTGCATTGAGACAGGCAGGGAGGGAACGAATGTGAGGTTGAGGGGCATGAAAAAGTATAAACTCTCTCCTATTCACCTTTTGTGTAGCAATAATTCCAAAATGGTAGATAGCTTAATCATTGTACTTACTACAAAAATGGCAATCCCCTATGTTTTTGTAGGTATGACGCTCTGCTTGACAGGGGACAAAGAGAACACACCCCTAAGGATACAGGTCAATGGGGTTTGTTGATGAGGCTAGGTTAACGTGCGCAAGTGCCTGTGTCACACAAGGACAACCAGCTATCATATTCAACTAAATACGGCCATATACTGTGTAACGCAATGGCACATTTTTTAAACTACACTATTCCCACTGGCTTATATTTTTGTTCACTTGATATGCTTATGTGCTATCAATGTTTCTCTTCATGTGTTTTTAAACCCTGTGTGTCATACTGCTTGTCTTCCAGTCGTGACATACTGCAGGGCTGTAATTTAAGGTAGGTGAGGGAGGGACGTTAGTGACCTTTTCAAAGCTTTCCTAAGTGAGCCAAAAGTTCCCCAAGAAATCTGATCAAACCTGGGGCGCGGTTTAGAACTCATTTGTTTCGCTGGCTCGACCTCCTTCCTTCAGCAGCCGTCCCTTTTCCCTTGCCATCGATCCGCTTATCTCAAAAGATCAAACGCTCGTGCCACTCATGTACCTTTAACCTCGGTAGGGTCTTCCCACGTCACGTCTAAATATTAATGATAATAAAGTCTCCCACCCATCCTGTTTCAGGGAATTACAGCCAACATCGATCCCCAGCTCTCTTGGCCAATTAGAAGGCACCAGTTGTAATGCGCCTCGGCACATCAAATGGGAAGAGCCATTGATCCACTCTTGGATCTTAACGTTTACAGTTAGGAGAAAAAGGCAATATTCTGATTCAAGAGGGAAAAAACATTTTCAGGCTGCTTGGAGGAAACGCTGAAACACAGTTGAGGCAGCTCAATAATAGTGGACACTAAGACAGTTTAAAGGGCATCTGGCTTCACTCCTATGGTCTGCTTATAGGGATGCACACTTTTGTTAGACAGGAAAGCTAGCAAAGCACAGGACTTTAGCACCTCAATTGTTTCCTCAAGACTGACTCAAATCTCAAATCTTGACTAAGTGAAAAATAAAGCAAGTTCCTTTAATTTACAATGATGAACTGAATTAAACCCAGTAGGTAGAAGTCTATGGCAGTGTTGCTCATACGTATTTATAGCTATCGGCGTCTTTGCAAAGCCTGCTGTTGTGAGCTAATGGAGTTCACGGCTCATTTTCACAAAAGAAAAATGTATACTAAATGTCAGCCTTTAAGGAGAATATAACAGTCAGTCTGCACAATGTCTATACTTCAGCTACAATTATATGATCAAACTAAGTTTTACATTAATTTCGTGTTTATGTCCAGGGGTAGTTCACAAACATCTGTGGGAGGTGAGTATCCAACACTGCAATATGCTTGTGGAGCTATAGAGCAAGCATGTCCTATCATATATTTAAGAACCTATCCGGTCGACACCCACAAGTTCAAATATTCACATGTATGGTTTATGGAAATAATTTCTTGCATATTCCTTAAATTTAGAGAAATATAAAAACAGATAGGGAGGTAGAATCGACAAGACGAGGAAGTACATACGCTGTAATACCACACTTACAATAATCAGGAACTTTACGAACAAAACACACAAGGCAATCCCACCACTGACTCCACTATCACATTGTGACAGTTTGTAAGGTTTTCTCTGTTGGGCTGACATCTCTGATAGCCGCCCCAAGGGCACAACCTCACAGCAGCCATTGAATAGCTGGAGGAAGACTTGTCCACTGCCCTAGGCTACAAGGGGGCTCTTCTTAGTACCATAATAAGCCATGATAGTGCGCAACAAGAATGCAAGCCGGAATCTTTTTTTTTTTTGCAACAATAAACCGATTGTCGGTAAGTAACACATGGTTGTTTATGAGTAGAGGCTGGCGTTATAACAGCTAACTGACTTCATTTTTTTTTTTTTACAGACAATGCCAAATCTATTGAGCTGGTTAAAAGAGGTACAAAAAAAAGAAACAGACAGCTTACTTGCATACAATTATTAAACACAACAAGCAATACTTTGGCTGCCAACGCACAAAATCAAGCACACGTATTCACAAAATGATGCACTAGCCTTAAACTTTAGTGCTTTCTAAATCCTTGTTTGTGTATGCTGTGTTTTGTTTTTTACTGACTCCTGTGTGTTAGCCTGTGGTAACCCTCTCTATTATATGGTTCGCTCAGAGGGTGCTTTGCTTAGACTCTGCTCTGCTTCGCATTTTACAAAAATATGTAATTAAAGATTGGTGAAAAAATAGGCGGTGTTTAGAAATGGCTTATGTCGAGTCTATCTTGAAAGCTCTACCACAGGACAGCTTTTAGATGGGGCCTGGAGTGCTCCGACATCTTATTAAATAAAAAAGATTCTTCTCGAAGAGGCATGGAGGTTAAACTTAAAGGGAGCGCTTTTCTAGTCTGATCAGAGGGCTCACATCTGTTACAGCGGTAGGACAACCTCCATCTTAGGCAAGTACAGTTGTTCACATTTGTGTGATACTCGGCCATGTACTCAGGTCAGCTAAGGTTGTAGATTCACGAGCTGCGCAAACAGCCAGGGAAAATTACACCAGACTGCGAGGCCAATATGCCTGTCCTCACAACTTCCCCTAAACAGCGTCATAATGTTGGCCCTGGCGCCATGATAGTTAGGCTTTAAATATCATCTGCCAAAGGACAGGAATCACCCCTTTAACACAGGTTAAATTCTGACAAAAACATTACAACTTTTATCTAATTTATTAGCTTATTGGCTTCAAACAGGTCCAATTGGTTGTAAAAAGTAAACGCACACAAATTTACCTTGGCAAGGCTCTTAACCCATGATCACATTCCAATGTATTGAAGCTCAGACAAATTATGCTCTAAATGTAATTAACAAATTAAATAAATTTTGCAAAAATGCAAGCAATTGTGCCTTCTATTGTGTCCAGATAATGTAAAAAAATTCATAGAAAATTTATAACTTGAATGAACGTTTCAGTGTAATAGAATTTAGCTTCTGTGAAGTTAGGAGGGACACATTTCAGATGTCCCTGTTGGAACTGCAAATGAAAGTCCCAAAGATATACAAATAGATCTCACCCACCAGAAATGGCTAAACAAACAATGCGGTCTGCAGTGCAGCTAAAATGATCAAATTAGATTTCACCTGTGATATAATTGTGTACAACTGAGAACATATTATTTAAATAATAGGTATCAATGTTTGAAATATGTCAGAACAACAAATAGAAAAGAATAGAAAAGCAGAAATGAAGACGGAAGAGTGAAAGTAATTTAGATTAGGCGGGCGCCTTTAATGATGGCTGTCCCATCTCAAACAGGTAGCAATAGGGTGATGTTGACCCTGGATGTGCAAACCCGCCTGCTTGTCGCTACAGAGACGTCTAGCGGGAGTCTCCTCTTCAGTTGGCAGCGAGTCTGGGCTAACAACCAGGGTGCTCAGTAAAAAGCTCCTCTATCAACCTCCCCCCTCATCCCTACCCTTCACCCTGCCTGCCTGGATGCCATTTCCCACATGGCTGGCCTGGGCCAAAGCAGTCAGATCGTCGGCCAAGGAGGCAGCGAGGCATCTGCCAGCTGGGCCAACACTTCACCACTGAGAGCAGGGCTCTCCAAACAAATAGCGCAGCAGGCTGTAAGCCACGGGCAGCATGGAACCTGTCATTAAGGCTGAGCATGGCTGCTTGCTCTAAGTCCAGCCAGGCCTGGCCAAGGTGTGCAACTGCACCCGACTGGAGCAAAAGCTCAGAGGGTTCTGTCCATTTGGTAGGCTTTCACAAGGTGACCAGACAAACAAAGTCACCTTTAAGAAACTCCTAACGCCTGTAGCAGTTAAATATCAAAAGCAGGCATTTAAGAACAAGGGAGTGATTTAAATAGACAGGTGCCTGCCTAACCATTTAAAAAAAATGTTAACAGCAACTACAACAACATACAAAATACAACATTTTGTTTAGCTTGATGTTCTCTGATCCTCGGCCAAAACTAGGTTCTTTGTAGAGTCACGGTTGTTGGCCTCTGGCAGCATTTTCTCCATTGATCAAGGTCACACAGGCAGGTAAAGAGAAACTATGTCTTGACCTTACAATTTGTCTGCAAAAGATTGTAGTTTGAGGCAGGTCTTGGAGACCAGCCTTCTTCCTGACATTAAACAAATCTTATCAGTCAAGAGAGTGGGCCATTATGAGAAATGTCTGGTAACCGTTATTGCTGGAGTCTACCTTTCTGATAAGCATTTCACAGGGAGAGGAGGAAATACAAACAATACAACATGTCTGGTGACATATAAACAGTGTGTTCAAACAGATGAACTCTCCTTATTCTAATATCCCTTCTCATGCAGATTTATTTTAACATATTCTTTGTGATCCTGCTCAAGCCATTTTGGAAGTTTATCAATGCATTCTGAAGAGAATATAAAACGTCCTTTCAAGCAAGTCTTTTTTCTGATATGTTCTTTTTTCAGGTAAATATAATTTTATAGCTACTTCAGGGCTACTATGGCATGATCACAAAAAATACGTTGAAAAAAAATATTCATGAGAAGGGATATTAGAATGAGAGTTCATCTGTTTGGACACACTCTTAATATCTCACCAGAGTTGTATTGTTTGTATTTTGTCCTCTCCCTCTGAAATATCTTTATCAGAAGGATACATTCCAGCAATACCGGTTGCCGGACATTTCTAGGGTGTTGGAAATGTAGGGAAACTACAAGGAGGAAACAGCATTAACTTTACATTTCACAAACTACAAACTGTGGCTTAATGAGATTCTTATGAAATCGAATAAAAACAGTGCTTTCTGTGAAGATAGGTAAGAAAGAAAGTACTATTCATTCCATATCTTCTAGACAGATAATTTCATCGTTAAATGATGTAAACTAGTGACACTGAACGTTTTCAAAGTTGGCTGTTCAATTAGAGACTAAGAATTAATTGGAGCAGCGAGACCTAGTGAGAATGGGAGAAAGAGTGTGAAAAGAAAATATTGAACACAAAGACTGAACATAAAAGCTCCTGCGTTGCAAGGGAAAGAATTAAAACTCATTGAAGGCACAAAAAAATACAGAATGATGTGCTTAAATAAAATGGAGGGACAAGTGGCAGCTGTGTATGCCTTTATCTTGGAAATGGCTGACTAAATTGAGACACCAGCAAAATGCTCGCAAACGCACACACTTGCCTTGACACAATTTTTCACGCAGAGAGCAGGATAAACATAGCCAATTACAGTATAACATAATGTTGTTTTTTTATTACGGCAGGCGTCTCAATTGGGGGCGCGGGTCTGGATCAGGAGGCCCGCTGCCTTACTGCTTGCCCTCACTTTCAACTACTAC
Source organism: Galaxias olidus (assembly GCA_026901105.3). NCBI lineage: Eukaryota > Metazoa > Chordata > Actinopteri > Galaxiiformes > Galaxiidae > Galaxias > Galaxias olidus. Next base: position 140,208 of record JAPMUY010004154.1, read on the forward strand.
ACATTAGTCTCTAGATTCAACGCAAACCAAGAAGGGTATTGACAACATAGATGCACGATGCAGATTTATCTGGATGCACTGTACAAGTGAATAGGATGAGCAATATGTGTAACTAGATGGTGTGTCTTGGATGTAGACCTTACAGATTTTACTAGCAGATGACTTCAGTTAATTTAAAGTTGATACTTAACTAACGCTTGGGGATGTTGTGAAAATCAAGACGCAAAGCCTTAATGGACTGAGTAATTTTCTGAAGGGATAATGGCCTGATTGGAGTTAGAATTAACATACAGTTGTTTACTACAGCCAGCTACTACTGACACCTGAGTAAAACTATAGTATCGTTGATGGCTAAAGATTGGAAAGCGAGATACTGACTTACAGGAGTGTGGCAAAGGAAAGAAAACAAAGTATTTGTCATTTAAAACTCTTCCAATGGGCATTATATTAAATAGCTTTTTTACAATTTAATATATAAATTAGACCCTTGCATTAAGATAATACTTCAATAAAAGATCTAAATAATGTAACTAAAACATCTCTAAAAGTTTTGGAGTTCAATCATGCTCGTCATACCTATAAGGTGCCAAATCACATACAAGCAACATTGAACAGTACCAAACGCTCTGACATTTGCCTTCCAGTCTTTGCATTGTTCAAAATCTTTCAGTTTTGTGTTGGATAAAAAAGCTCTCAAGGTTAAAAGCTTTTCACTGAATACGAGCATGGATCGGTATGACAAACACAACTATCCTGTCCTGATGTGCACAATATGTCCTCTTTACTTTTTTTAAGAACCTGGCCATGTTTTTCAGTTTAATTTTTCAATCTATTGTGATAAAGAGACACACCTATGTCACGCAGCTCATGGCAGCATCCTGAAATAGACACACTGCACTTTGGTGAACAAGACCCCCACCCCCCCACCCCCTACCCCAAATTCATCTCTCAGTCACACTCCAACCAGGAGGAGGTCTACTAGGTTGGGTTTGATAAGGAAGAGGGAGAAAGAAAGAAGGCAATAGAAGTTATGTGGCTGACTGGACGTATGACAGAGATCACAACAGCAACAAACCATAAAGCAACATCTTTAAGAACATCAAGACAACACAGGGTCATACAATAGATGGGGAAAGACAATCTGTGGGCACACAGATTAAGTGTAGCCTATTCTGTAATGATTCCATTGTCGAGACGCAGGTACATGTGTATCGGTAGTTTTACTATAACAATCTCATACACCAAAACAACTTAAGCAATACAATTATAAACACAAACAACAGCCGTAAACTTCACAAGATAACTAAGACACATCAGGCAATTGCTCCAAGCAATACTACCTGCTGCACAGCGGTCCAGGCTTGTGCCTATAAACCCAGACCATTTAACCCAGGTGACCATGATAAATAATCAGGGGACGCAGAAAAAACATTGTGTTAGGTTGACATGGATTGATGTTAAAAAACAAAACAAACAAACAAAACACTGTAAACTGTGTTGGCATCATTCATTTAGTTATAGAATGATACAGCAGCCCATGTGAATGACAAGGCGGTACTTAGCAAGCATCTACAGAGGAGTAAAATGAAAGTAACAGATTTCCTACGGCCTTGGCAGGTCGTATGATCGTATGGTGACCCAAGTTCACCTAGCATGGCCCAGTGATGCGATACCCTGGCATGGCACAGGGTGGCGCGTTACACAACATGCAAAAGTGGACAGAGAGTCGGCATTGCACAAAATATGAGAACAAACCACTTTATCTTTCTCCCACTCTTTTTCCACACAAATGCTCTCTACTACTGCAGTGGCATTCTGCATTCCTGGGGGCAGCTGTTCCGGGCGCGCTTAGACAAATGCACAATGGCACGCTGAGAAGGAAGACAGCCAGGGGAGAGACAATGTGATAGTTTCTAATTGCTTTAAAATGTCCAGAAGAAGGCCCCCTATTATCTATTTAAATCGGCAGATAATGGGCGGGTGGAGGGAGGGAGTAGTGAGGTTGGGGGAGTACGCAACCTATGTGGAAGGAGCTGGACTGCTGCCGCCACCTCATTATTTTTCTCTTGACGGACGCCTGTGCTCATTCCCTCAATAAATGGCCGGTGCTGAATAAGTTATCATGAGCCATAAAAAAGGAGAATGAAATCCACAAATAAACAAGACGGACCAGAAAACATAAATCACAAATCTATTTTTCTCTCTACATTACCTAACTGATGTTTTTGTTCTTTTCAAGCCAATTCCCTTGAGATTATCAAAAATGATTTCTTTTATATATTAGGATTATTTTGTCCTGAATGTTTCTGTGGTTGATGTTTTGTTCTGGCACTGAGAATGTTTGGAATTCGACCTCTACACACAGTCCAGACAGGGAATCAGATGTTCCAGGTTCTCTTAGGAACTGTGGAGAGCACGATCCATTTGGACCAGTTTGCCCAATCTGTCACCGACCGCTGTCAATTCTGCTGCCATCAGGCCTCCCTCGCCATCAATCAAAAGTAGTGGCGGAACTTTTGGACGGGAGTGCGTCTTTTTCCCCTCTGACGGGGAATCAGAGGGTGCTGGGTCCCGACAGGCACTCAACGGCAGATCAAACAGGGCGGGTACCCTTGGAGTGACACCTGGAGCCACTTCAAGGGGGCAGAGTGCCACTGATCTCCAGTCAGCACGTTGGAGCGACGGCCTGTCGAGTAGACAGAGGGACAGGAGGAGGGTACGGCAAAGAGGGCGCATAAACCATCACCTCAATGTCAAACTGAGCTGACCCCACTGTTTTGGGGTAAAAGTATAGGCTCATCCTACATTAAGGCATCAACCTATTGCAAAATAGGACCCTTGCAATCATGTATAAATCAATAACTTAGAACATTTGGTGAATTTAAATAAATATATTACAGTGAACTTGATTTAATTAAATGCAGTTTAGGTCCTAAGCTACTAGGCTATCATAAATATAATAAAAAAGAAAGAGGGCCTTGCCAGCCAGTTCCCAGTCTCATGCCTTAATAGACAACAGCTTCCCTTATATAAAACAACAGCATGTCTTTGCCACTGTCAACAACCCCTTCCTGTCCAGCCCAAGCTTGTTTGTGTCATTTCTTTCTGCAATAGCTTCCCATCAGCACTCACTAATGGGCGAGGTGGAGGAAAGAGAGAGAACAAAAAAGGAAAGAGATATAGAAAAGGGAGAGAGGTGGCAATTCTCCTTGTTTGGCTTGGGAGCAGCTAGTAATGAGGCTGCGGCGCAACCTGTCATTGTCCCAGCAGCAGCCGCAAACAAACACACACAAACCCACAACATTTGAAAACTATGATGATTTATTTCTTCAGGCTGAGACAACAAGAAAAGGAGGAAGAATGTATAGCCGTGAGGGCAGCACGCTCTTTCAAGCCAATTGTATTCATCTAAGAAAATTGTTGGACTTTATTTGGTCTGTACTGCTGAGCAGTACATTTGTAATAACTAAGTGTTTCTTGACTTGACAGAATTTGTACTTTCTTTACTTATCAATACGCATATGTCAGATCCAAGAGGAACGACGACTATAATTCTAGTAAAGCCAGTTTGTAAAAGCCAGCCATACATTTTCAGTGCTCCCATATTCTCTCGAATCACGATGCAACCCTTCTGATGCCTTGGTCTCAAACAGGTCTATGTTCCACAGAGGTCTGCTTAATCTTTCAGTTACAACAACGAGGCCTACATCCCTGCTGTACCAACATAGCATTTGCTGCACATTTATGTACATCTACACAAGCACAAACAAAATCCAGCTGCTCTTTTCAGTAACTGGCAAAAAGCGAGTGTCCCTTCTGATTCACACTTTGACACTTAGCTCTATTGCCAGGAAGAGTGAGATGGAGGGGGTGGGGAAAGTTCACAGAGGGAGCAGTTAGAGCCGACCCAGAGGGAGAAGCAAACTCAAAAAGGGATATCATGCTAGGCTGAATAAATTGTGAGGCGAGGAAATGAGTACAAAATGTAGTACACGAAATTATCGGCGGCTACGAGGAGAGCAGATCAGAGAGAAAAAGCTCCACTGGGACTGGTAGACAACTCTAGGGATTGGGAATATAAAGCTAGGCTATTTGAGTATTTCAGCCTCACTGGCTATCCTGAAAGTGCTTAACTGGAAATACACAGTGCAAATACGTTTGCATGAATAAAATGCGTACCATTCTTTAATAAACTGACAAAATTATGTTGAATAAACCAACTTTGATCATCATTCACTCAAAAAAACCAGCTATTTGGAGGTCACAAGTATTGCGCGTAAAAAAAAGGTTTAAAAAGAGTATGTCAGAAGTGAAAGTACAAGTTATGGAATAGAGCCATAATGGTAGGAACAATATAAAGGTTATTTTCGGTAGTGTACAAATACTAAGTTTATTAGGCAAAGCAAAGACTATTGTTTTAATTACATTTTTAATTAATCTGAAATGTTAAAATTATTCAAAGATCGAATGTATTCAAAAGATTAAATAGTTGACTTTAGTAGCAAAGACATAGTACTAAGTAGATCAGTGATGAGGAGTTTCAGTGTGTCATACCATGCTGTGTGTGTGACAGGGGCATTCTTGGCTGACCTAAGGTTCTGTTGTCATCTAAGAATAGTGACAGTGACACAGCGATCTGAGTTACTGTGAGCTCCAAGAGTACTGAAAACACAACACAGCTATGGATGAAGAGCACAAAGTCAATTCAGTGAGTCTACCAAAAGACAGCTATGTTTTGTTTGCTCGTTTTGTTAAAGCCATTGTATATAACACAGAGGTGGGTGGAAGGTAGAGACAGTGGCCTGTCCTTGAAGCAGGGAGACTGTGTGTCCAACAGAGTAAATATTAAACAACTAATAGATAATAGTAGTGTGTGCATTCACATAGTACAGTGTTGATGCAGTTAGAACATCCAACAGGGAGGGAGTGTCTTTCAACCCACCACTGGTCCACCCAAGCCTCTCACCCACATAATTCCAGTGATTGTAACCAGACTTTTCCTATATCTCGATGTCACAAAAAAGCAAGCTAAATAAATGAAATAATAAGGATAAAAAAACTGGGAGGAGAAACTAATAGAAAAAAAAATCACAGACTGAAATGTAATTTGATCTTTCGTTCAGCTTCAATTAAACATAATATTGAATATTTTTGTTCAACTTCTAAACAAGACTTCAAGAGGGCCCCCAAGACTCCAAACCATTTGCATACCACCACAGTATACTGGTATAGCAGAATCACATTAATTATATGACCTACATATCACAGAGTTAATATTCTAAGCTGGGGCTGAGGGGAGTTAGCAATGAAAACAAACAAACAAAAAAAGAGTTAAAAAATGACAGTCAAAAAAAGAGAGTAAGAAAGGCAATACTAAGGATACTTGGAGATCTTCAGGACATCAGAAGGGATCCCCTCTCTAGACGCTGCTGTGGGGCTAAGTGCTTTGATTTTCTCTTTTCCTGACATGTTTTCAAATTTCAGTTTAATGGGACTGACAAACAAGCAAAAACGCCACTCTAAGCCCTGTTTCAAGCGTTTTTTTCACTGAATCCTAAGGAAAAAAAATTTAGAGGCCAGGTTGTTTCTGTTCGTCTCCTATAGAGGGAGGATGTATCATGCAAGACAACAAGTGCTTCTGATAACTTTAGTTGAATTATGAAAAGTCTAATAACTTGTGCAATGTAAACGGGTAAAATGATGCTTAAGATAATAAGCAAAACAGTCTAATATTACAAACTGTATGTTGCTGACTGAAGGGCCTGTTTTCACTCTATTGACTAAACAATCAATCTCCGTTTATAGCCAGTTTGCAGTCATAGTGAACATGTGACCATCCTTGTTGAAGTAAAGTTAGTATGCTAACATGTGCAGGGCTAGCTACTGTACAGTCTTAAGCTAAAGCCTAGAGGCTGATCTCTTAATCAGTGTCCGGAGCGAGAGCAGCCTCCTCTGAAGCCGGTGGCCCCTCTCCGTCTATGCCGGCTGCCTCCCTGCTGCCAGCCCCTGTCATGAATATGGAGCCCTTCTGTGGTCCGGGGCTTGCTTATGTTTTCTGTCTGATATCTGGGCCCCATTCCCATTTCAAAGGAAAGTCCACCCAAGGGTTTGACTTTTTGATCTGCCTGGCGACTGACTCGACCACCTGCATGTGGGATCAGCCGCCAGCAAGTACAGACCCCTCCACACCACCACCAGCTACCCCTCCTTACTCCCTTGCCCTTCACAGTGCCTCCCTCCTTTCCAGGTCCTGCCAGAAACTCAATGGTCTGAACTGGGTCTGGTGGTACATCCCAACTGTCAGGCTGCAGTATTGTGTGAGACTGTGACTGAGAGTGAGTGTGTCTGGCATGACTGGAGTACAGCACGCAGGAAAGCTTGCACCTAGTTATGCCTCAGCTGGGCAGTCATAGGGACCATTTTGTGTTGGTGTGAGAGGTGAGGTATTGAGGCGCCATGGCTGAGAAAAGTGAAGGGTAGCTAAAGGTCTGCAGCTCAGCTTGTCAGGCATAACTATTTATCAACTCCCTGTTTAACGCCTTCTGCAGGACTCAGTTATAACCAAACACACAGAACCTACCAGCCTTTCATTGCTTTCATAATATGTAACGTGTAAAGTGTGTTGAAGGAAAGATTGGATTTGAGCAGATGAGAACCTTCATAAAGATCTTACAGTTCGATATTACCATTTAAGGGAACAGTACCCCAAAGGTCTCATACAAAAGAACCTAGTGCAGTGTACTGTCCACAAATTAATTTAAAGATGTTTTTTTATTTTACGCTATAGATTCCACAGTTCTTCGCCTACTCACGGGTGTCATTGAAATGATGACTTTTTAATAATATTATGACTTCCTCTAACAAGCATTGCCATTAAAAGTTAATGAGATCACCATGACCATGACAATATAATTAACACCCTCCGGACTTCAGTTGAACAGATGAATAATTTACGATGAGTGGAAGCCCTTCAATGCCACCGCGACATTCGCTGAGTAATTGAGGAGTGGTGGCATGGTGGGGCATGTAGGAAAGGAGGATATTGGGACAAGATCTTAGCTCCTGGCCCTGGGACCTTGCTCTTTAAGTAGATTCCAACCAATTACCCAAGTTGACACATGGGTAACACAAATTGTTGAAAATCCGTTTTTAACAGTTTAACAAAGCAGCTGCTAATCAGGATCTGTTTGTCGGTCTTTGAATGCTTTTAAATACACGTTATTCACAAATACGTTAAGTTAATTGACTTCCTTGAACCAAGGCAGATGTACTAATGAGTGTATAATTGATGCTCGGCAAGGGTGATAGCCAGCATACAGGGGACTATTTGGCTCACAGTGAGACCTCTATGTACGATAAATAGGTAGAAAGAATGCTTGCATTTATTCCCTCTAAATGTGAACTGGAACTCTTTTGAGATAAGTAAAGAAAGTTCAACCGCAAAAATTTATAAATTATTGATTGATTAACAGACAGACAGACAGACAGACAGACAGACAGACAGACATTAACCTCACCACACCCCACAATCGAGGACACAATCTACAAACTTACCTTGCTTTTATTTGTATTTACCAGGTTGTGTGAGGGGCTATGTGCGACTTTTTATAGAACAATTTAAATATACACGTTAAAATGACTCACCTTTTCTATGTCAATTTGGCCAATATTTTAATCTAAAGTATGAGATGAACCCACAACCAATCTAGACTGGGGAGAAAAACATAAATGGCGAAGCTACTCCCAAAGTTTTAAATCAACATCGTGTTTACTATGAACTGTCTTAACCCCACCAGAGGGGACAAATGAAAAAGGAGAGGCAAAGATGGGGGCTCTACCCGTACTAGCAAGTGAACGATTAGGATTAGGTTATGTATATAACCAGGTTCTTAAAGTGAAAGGAGGCCTTCCCCTATGGGAAAAGTCCTAAGGACGCCCTCTTTAAAAAAAAAAAAAATCTAAGCTACTTGATATCAAGGACAGTGATACAGTGAGTGATAAGCTTCACGCCTCGAGGCACTTTGATGTGCCAATCCATATAATGAGCAACATGTGTCTACTCTTGAGAAAGTTCATCATCCATTCTTCAGCATATGGGGCAGGAGTTGTAAGGAGTCTCCCTCATTTCACTTAAAGAATCTGGTTATAGACATAACCTAATTGTAGTTTGTAGTTCAATCAGGTCAACTCCTTCGGGAGGCATATCTCACTGAGTCCCATGGACAAGAGAGCCAATAGCCCAAAGAACGGCTGGTAAGCCTTTCCCTATTCAGAGTTACCAACACCCATCACCGCCTGCACCTCTGCGGGCACCATCACATCCAGGCGATAAAATGGCATAAACGTGTGAGGTGTAGCCTGGCTAGCCCCTGCACAGATTTCTGACACAGAACCCCCCCTCGAGAAAGCCCACAAAGTGGCCATACCACTGGGATGAATGCACAGGAACAGCCTGTACTTGTACTTAAGCACAGTCCCATAGTGCTTAACGCCATTCCAATGGCTTGCACCAACTACTTAGACAGGCCCTGTTTAGGTAGCGCCCATCCCTTAAAAGGTTGCGCAAAAGAGAGCTCAATGAATAACTGAATATTCGCCAAGTCACAGTGAAGTAAAACCAGCCCACGCTCCACGTTTTAAACACGTTCTATTTTAAGTCATAAAGTGAACGAGTGGGCCGTGCTCTTGCGGTTTGGATAGTGGCTATGAAACTCGGATCCAATCCTTGTGTAACTTGCCGTTGCCTTTTAGGAACCAAACCTAAAGGCACCACATGCCTGGGTTCTAATGCCAAATCTCCTCGCTCTCTTGGGACAGCAAGTCAAGGCGTAACGGGATAGCCCAAGGTTCCCCCATCAGCATGTGGATTATCTCTGCTACCCACGGTTGGCTGAGCCACAAGAAGAATCAATAACTTTTTCATCAAAACGTGTACAACATTTCATCTGGTCGCCGCTGAGCCAGTGCGTTCTGACCTAGTGATGCATCTGCTTTTTGGAGAGAGAAATAATGCAAGCACTGCACATTTTAGATCGGCAAAGAGATCCAAAGCACGACCAGATCTCTTCTGCCACTGCCTGATGCAGCCCCCAGTCTCCCGAGAAGGTACTGCCCCTGTAGAGGAGGAGGTATCCACTTATGTTGAGACACCCTGGAAAATGAGCCAGCCCAGCAACCACAACTTCCTCGCGCTCCACAACCACAACTGTTTCGCTTGATTGTGCAATCGCCTGGAGCGTGTCCCACCCTGCCAATTCACAAATGCTACCTCAGTGGTATTGTCTGTCCGGACCAGTACATGCTGGTTCTGAAGCCACGGAAGTAACCGTGCTAACACCAGCTTTACTGATAGCAGTTCCAAGTAATTGATGTGGGCTGGGAGGCATCCGTTGTGTCCAGCTTCCTGTGTGTAGAGAAGGAACCCCGACCCATATGAGAGCTGGTCGTCAACGAAGAAGCATTGTGCCATGGAGTCAATGCCAAGAAGCAGGTCTAAGTCACCAACACCACTGTGTTTAACTGTTTTGAGGGATTTCTCACTCTGGCAGCCAGCCGCTATTGAATTAAATAATTTTTCATTAACAGGAGACACAAACGCACCAATGCTGTCATTGACGCCATGGGGCCCAACAGACGCATGCAGGTGTGTATCGTCACACGCGCTTCTATCCTGAAAAGCGCCACACACTGCTGAATAGCAGTCTTTGAAGAGGTCTTCCCTGTCTTCCAAGAGGTAAGCCTTGTATGTCAGAGAACACAAAGTGTCCCCCAAGAACAACATTCTCTGGGCATGCACTAGTTAGCTCTTTTACAGGTCGAGAACTTGAGTTCATGAGCTTTTTGCTTGTCAGCAATCCGTTTTTTTTATCAGATTTAATTTAAGGAAGTTAGCTGCCATCCAGGTCTTGACTTCAAAGAGGCAGTTTGCAACTGATGAGGGGGGAAAAGGGCGGTGGGTTTAGTATGCATGTAAATTTGTAGGCGTGTCATCTGCGTAGAAGTGGAATTCTAAACCAAAATGGTGCAAAATATGACCGAGGGATCATGTAAACAATAAAAAGTAAACGGCCTAGAACTGAGCCATGAGAAGCAATTTCCTAGAGACAAACTGTTCTTTGTGTTTATGCTGTTTATTAACTACTCATTCAAGAATTTCCTACAAATCTTTCATTTGGCACAGATGCAGCCAGCCATTATGGGGCGCACCACACGGCAAGAGGAGACTCCCTCTCCTCTGTTCTCATTCTCCTTGACCTCAGCTGCTTTTGACACTGTGAACCACTAGGCTCTGCTGCTCACGCTTGAAGACTTGGGCATCTCGGGATCTGCGCTCTCCATGCTTGCATCCTACCTGATGGGCAGATCATATCAGCTAGCGTGGAGAGGGTTGGTCTCAAACCGTGCAGCATCCCGACTAGGGTCCCTCAGCGGTCAGTCCTGGGCCATCTCCTTTTCTCTATATGCAAAGTCACTGGGTTCAGTCATACATTCACATGGCCTGTCCTACCACTGCTACGCGGATGATGCTCAATGTTCTCCTTCCCTCCCTCTGACACCCAGGTGGTGCAACACATATAGGCATGCCTGCCTGAAGCCCAACCCTGACAAAACAGAACTCCTCTTGATCCCCGGGAGGTCCAGCCCGTTCCAAGACCTAACCATCACCGTTGATAACACTGTGGTCTCCTCCTCTAGTACGCCAAAGAACCTGGGGGTCACCCTGGATGACCAGCTGTCCTTCTCAGCAAACATTGCGGCAGTAACACGATCCTGCAGATTCCTTCTCTACAACATCAGAAGGACACAGCCCTTCCTTACTAGAGAAGCTGCGCAGGTCAAAGTTCAGGCCCTTGTCATCTCGCGCCTAGACTATTGCAACTCCCTCTTGGCTGGGTCAACTGTGAGCGCCACCAAACCCCTCCAGCTCATCCAGAATGTAGCCGCTCGTCTAGTCTTCAACCTCCTTAAGTTCACTCCTCTGCTCCACACACTGCACTGGCAGCACGCATCAAATTCAAGTCACTTGTCCTAGCCTATCGGGCAATGACTGGAACTACACCCTCCTACCTACAGTCGATGCTCAGACCCTACACCCAGTCCTGACCACTGCACTCGCCGGATGTCGCCTTGTTGCCCCCTCACTGGAAAGGGCAGCCTGGCACCCCGGTCACGACTTTTCTCGCCCATTGTCCCTATGTCCTTAACATAGCACTTGCTTAGCTCTTACCTTGGTGATTAGGTCGGGATACACGTATCTTATCTACCTGACTTGTGTTTTTTTACCTTCTCGCTGAAAACAACTTTTTGCTAAATTATTGTAATGTAAATACAAATAATGCATTTTCCGTTAAATCTCATTCTACTTGTACCAGACAGATGTAGGCTGATTTTATATTGTTGTCAGTACAAACAACCGCTGTGAAATAAAAAGCAAAAGTAAAAATTGTTACAACCATCCCCAGTCTCCCCTACGTGACAACAAGGAAGCTGCTGTTTTCTTTCTAGCTAAGAACAGCCGGTAGTCATCTCCATACCGTGGTGCAGATTTCGCAGTGTCATTGTTTGTAAAATGTAAATTTTCAAATACATAGCTATATTTTATCCTAAGTAATTTATCTAATTATTTATACCTGAGACATAAGAATAGGGTTGATTGCCAAGTAGTTAAGGAGCACAATAAAAAAATAGATTACATTACATGATTATATGATTGTAAAATGACCAAAAGCATTTAGGATTCCATAATATTTAGGGGATATCATTTAGAGCACTAACACATTATCGCTAAGCCTTGTGGACTAATTTCAATATACAAAGGATAGGATGTTATAATATCCATTATGCCGTACTCCAACATGAGCACTTCAAAAGACAATATTTTAGAATGGACTTGGGTTGAGAGCAGATATGTCATTGGGGTTTTCAAGTGGGCATCCATCCCGGATGTTTCGTTAATTAATCATAATAGATGTTATATGATTTACTACAACCACAAAATTCAGTGTGACATGGAATTCAACCTGTATAATGTCACAAAACAAAACTACAATTGTCAAGATGTTTCATTCAAATATACCAATCATTTAAAACAAGAGTAATTTAAGAGTAAGACTACATCATGAAAGGAAGTATAAAAAAACAGTATAAAACATACAAGCGAAACCATCCACACTAGCTGGACTATGCTTTTGTTTCCCTATATCTCTCTCCGTTTACAAATTACTTTAAAGATGAAAAACTGAAAACACAAAACAAAACTAAATAGGGAGTAAAGTGAATTGAGGGGCGGGTGACAAGGAGGAAGTTCTGAGCTGTCCTGCTTTACAAATGCCTCATAAATCCTGCTTCAGTGGGGCTAACCAGAGGAGGTGAAGCCCATTGGGGAGCCAGAGCGCAGCAAGATGGGAGCTGCTGCTAAAATGCTACGTTTGATTAAGTCTTCCAATTAAGTGACAGCTGAACTTGACCATTAATATGATAATATTGAAATAAGTGTGTTATTTACTTTAGCGCCTGTGGGGAAGGTGGGACAGAGGAGCAGTTGAGGGGGGTCTGGGATGATGAATGATTGCTGGAAGAGCTACGGGTGACACCAGGTGAGCCGGGCCCCTCCAACCCCTCCCTCCTCACATCCCCTTTCCTCTAATCAGACATGACAAAATGGAGACATATGCAGAAATATTGGTTACAGTCGGCATCACAGGCCACCAGGGCCCTCTCTCCAGCAGCTCCAGTCACCCCGCTACTGCTCTAAATTGTCTGCAAGCACTGAAGCATCCATTTCAATTGGCACTTCCTTCCTGGACCGGGATTTTACATTCAGCTAGTGTAATTTACATATTACTTTTAATCAAAAACCACAGTAGGTCAATAGAGGGAAAAAAAGAAAGGAAAGGACGGGAAACATAACCATGGCGTCACGGGTGAGCAGACGCATTTTATAAAATGGAGATGTGACAAGATATTAAGCTGTGTGCCGGTGCATGTTTCTGAGAGTGTATGTATGTGCATGTGTGGGTGTGTACGAGCGTGTAGGAGATATTGACTTGCTTGAATAAATTCAACAAAAAAAACTTTGTGTTTGTATGTACAGTATTGGCTGTTGCATATGTGAATGGTTGTTTCTTTTTATAAGAATAAATAAGAAAGAGGGAGAAGACCTGAAGAAATAATGTAGAATGCATTTCTAGTAAAACAAACAAGCAAATGACTAAAGGTGTTGACCGGTCTACCCTTTTTATCCAAATTGGATTTAGACCTCCCTCATCACCAAAACAGCAGAGGGCATTCACACTGTGTCCCTCCATAATACCCTTGCCTCTGCATAATACACAAGATGCAAACACAACATATTAATAATAATGTTATCAACACTAATGAAAAATCAAGTAGAAGCATCAAAACCTAAGAATATTGATACTGATATTGAATTCAGATTTTATGTCAAATATATAATCACTTTATGATTACTTGAAATGCATAAAGCAACCAATATGGATGGTTTCTGATGTCCCCGGAATCCGAAATAACTGGATGAAAACTCAAATGAAATATAACGGATGTGGTTCACAGGTTCAGGGTTGATAACCATCTTCGAAAAGTGCAATAGAAACAGGGTCCCTACCTACCTCTTACCTTCTCAACATGCCAGTAAGAATGCGAGAGCTCTTGCCCAGGTTGGCGTCTGTCTCACGGAGCTGTGTCGAAGAGAAAATACAAAGTTAGCTCTTACTTTAACACACAGTAGGAAACACAGTAGTTATAAATCAATCCTGCCGCCACTTACGGATTCATATATATTACCTCAATGTTTGCAAAGATTTACTGTTTGCAAAATTCATCAACTGCATTAACTAAATGTCTGGACACATTTCATGGTCAGAAATGTACCACTTATCCCAAAATGTGCCAAGAATTGGCCAGGACTGATCAGTAGAAGAAAGCCTTAGTAAGATTGTTTCGTTTGAAGTATATTGGAGCCTTAGTAACATAATTTTACATTTCTGCAATTGTTTTTTGATCTACCAGTATGATAAAAATCACCACTACGTATAATGTTATTCCTTGGCCCAGCATGACTAATAGAATTTTACATGAAGTGACAAAATATTAAAAACAATTTTTACAACTGAGTAGTTTATCCTCCCTCTTTCCACACAGATGGGTCGACAGTTGCAATTTAATAACTTTCACGATGATCTGCTTTTGCGCAACATAAAGAAGGTCAAGCAAGACTTGAGTTATAGGATTACTTCTTTACTTCTGCGTCACTAAGGGCCTTGAAGACCCTCCTGAAATAATTATCCCTGCTTTTATGGCTCTCACTTACATTGGGCTTCATTAGTTTCCATCTCTGTCCATCTGAGGTTACTGCATTTTTTACTTTTCTTTGACGATTTTCAAAAGTAAATCCAGCTCCCTTTAAACATACTGTATATGTATGTGTGTGTAAGTGTGTATGTGTGTGTGTGTATGCGAGAAGAGACAAATAATGATGACAAAGCACGAGTGACAAGCCACTAAACATACGTGATACTAACATTTAAGAAGATACTGTTTGCTGTAGGCTGCATGCTATCGATTGTATCTGCAAGGAGTATATCTTTACTTTATTTCCCTTCCCTCTCCCAATTTTCCATGTTGCTAAATGTAAAAAGTCCTCTACTACTCAGCTACCCTACCAAATGGTAATGGTACTCTTCCGCTTGTACCATTTTGTCCTCCGCACCCGTCCTTAACTCTTCTCGTGCTGTTTGCTTTCCATTGCTCTGTTATAACTACACTCAGCCTTTTCTCCACCTTTTCGTCTTTCCCTCTCTCTTACATATTCAGTTTCTTCCTCCATTCCAGGATTTGCACTGAGGTTGCTGGTTCTATGGAGATATTTGATTTGGGATGGGCTTGGGACTCCAGATATGCCCTGGGAACACACCTTTTTTCCCTTCTCTTTTAGTGTCTCTTTATCTTTAAATGGCCTGTTCTCTATTGATTTAGATTATAGATATAGGCATATCCTTGGTGGGTCGCACAAACCTCCACGTGCTAGCCAACGGTACTTTGACTGCTGTTAGGTACCGGGATGAAATCCTCAGACCCATTGTCAGACCTTACGCTGGTGCGGTGGACCCTGGGTTCTTCCTGGTGCAGGACAATGCCTGGCCTCATGTGGCCAGAGTGTGTAGTTCCTGGATGATGAAGGCATTGATTACATTGACTGGCCTTCACGTTCCCCAGACCTGAATCCAATTGAGCATCTCTGGGACGTTATGTATCGGCACATCCGACCGCCGCCAAGTAGCGCCACAGACTGTCCAGGAAGCCACTGAAGCCCTGGTCCAGGTCTGGGAGGAGATCCCCCAGGACACCATCTGCCATATCATCAGAAGCATGCCCAGACGTTGTTGGGAGCGCATACAGGCACATGGGGGCCATACACACTACTGAGCCACATTATGAGTTGTCGTGATTAAATTTATGCAAGTTGGATCAGCTTGTGATCTTGATTTTTCTGTTTAATTTTCGGTGTGATTTTCAATCCAACCCTCAATGGGTTGATGAGTTTGGTTTCTATTGACCAGTCTTACATAATTTTGTTCTCAATGCATTACACAATGTATATCAATAAAGATTTTCAACTTGAATATTTCGTTCGAGATCCACTGTGTGATTTAAGTGTTCCCTTAATTTCTTTGAGCAGTGTATGTATATATGTGTGTGTATATACTGTATATACACATATGTATACATCTATCATCCACTAATCAGATATCTTGAAAGCCTCAGTGAATGTAATACCTTTCAACTAAAATTAATCGAATGCCAATAACAAATTACTCTATTGGTCCAGAGTTTGTCTGCTGTTGACCTGGACCTATAGAAGACGGGAGATAACTAAACCTTCTGCAGATTGAGGGGGCTACATATGTGTCCATGTCAGCATTTTGGAACTTTGCATTCTTCCTTTAGCATGCAAACAATTAATTTACTAACGCTTCCATCCAGTGACTCTCATGTTGTTATTCGTTTCCTCACCTCACTCATTTTCCCCTCCAACTGTCCAAAAACGGAGCCTTGGGGCATGGGTAATGGAAGGAACTCACATTAAGACGGGAGCGCAACAGGTAGAGAGCAAGAGAGAGAGAAAGAGAGAAATGGAGGGAGCATAAGCGAGAGAGAGAGCAACAGAAAAAAGAGAAAGA
The DNA here is from genome assembly GCA_026901105.3 of Galaxias olidus. NCBI lineage: Eukaryota > Metazoa > Chordata > Actinopteri > Galaxiiformes > Galaxiidae > Galaxias > Galaxias olidus. The sequence continues at coordinate 156,407 of JAPMUY010004154.1, forward strand.
GACGGAAAGAGAGAGAGCGCGAGAGAGAAAGCGAGGACAACTCTCAGTAGACGGCAGACCTTTGAAAGATGTTTGATATCATTTGAAAATCGCCTACGAGGCCCACTGCCATGTTGTGATCCTTAAGCATTCTTTGTGGAGGGGGCCGTCAGGGTTGAGTCCCTCTCCGTGCTGGGGCTTTGACTGAGCTCTCCCTGCTTGCCTGTCTGACAAGCGGGCGGCTGTATGACTACACATAGAAGTACGGCCCGACATAAATTGGCCGATATTAGCATTTTACAGACTGTTTATCCATCTTCCGTTTCTATGCCAATAAAGTGCAGATAAAGTATAATTAAATCATGGACCAAAGCATGGTAATTTGTATTGCAATTATTTAAATAAAAGGGAGTACAGTTAATATATCTGGCTCTATCTACTGCTATTCTTACTTGGCAATACATTTTTTGCGTGGACTGGACACTCCCAAATTTACTAGCTACCTGGTCAGCTAACATTAGCTAGTAAGAAAGATTTACTTTAGGAAACCTAGCCAGCTAATACTTAACTACTGTAAGATACATGACCATATGCATATTTCTAATTAATGCTTGATTTAGTTTTGGTTAGTTTGAGGGTCGGAAAAATGCTTGAAAATAGCAATGGGTCTCAAAATTTATGGGTCTCAAAATTTGCTTTTCATGACCCTCGTGACAATACTTTTTGAGAATGCTGTTTTTCATGCTTTGGTGCTTTAGCCTGATAGCTTAGATTAGCTATGTCTAGTGTATCTCAAGCATGGCTTCTTAGCTATCTTGCTAACACAACAAAATTAAGTTAGAAACAAAAATACCATCATTGCTAGTCTTGCAGAGATGAAAGACTTTTTTTTTCTTTTTTTTCAATACAATTTCAATGGTTTTTCCGCAAGAGGAAAAAATGTTTGTTAGTATCTAGCTGAGCAATTACGCTAAACATTTTTTATGAATATATGAAAATGGATTACTAATAGTTTTAATCTGACGGAGGTTACGAAATTAAAAGAAACGCTTTTTTGGAGCTTGTGTTTTCCTACACAGAAAACTATAACCGTTTGCTATGGATGAATAAGCAATACATAGATTCATCAATGACCTTGTCAAATTGGCTAGACTTGGTTAAAACATTTTCAACTAGAATGTACTTAAGCATGTCATGCCAAGGCCAAATACATAAAATTATTCCTCTGTATGTCTAGGCAATTGAAATCTAATTTTGTACAGTATGCACGAACTATTACACATACGTTTTGGGAATCACAAATTCGACATATGATTAAAATATATAAAATAGGTTGGAAACTGGAAAACAAATGATTGTGATTGGTATTGGACATAAAAATCCTGTATCAGTCTATCTCCAGTATTTACACTGAAGTTGGAATTGATTCCTACTTGGTGTGACGTTCATGGATGTGCTGTGTTCTTGTGTATGTTTATTTAGCTGGTCCTACATTCTACTGGCTGGGACACACAAGTCTTTCAGGAGGATCACTTTGGAAGTTGTGAATGCCCCATTCCCACAACAAAGGATGTTTGTCAGCAATGCCTAACGTAATTTATCACACCATCCTTGGTGAACGTCTTGTAAACACTGGGAAAACTATAAAGTGTGTGTTTGTGGGTGGACATGTACTTACCCGTTCTCTGGCTTTCTGGATTTTCTCTCGATCAGTACTGAGGTTTGAAAGGATTTCTTGACCCACTTGTTCTACAGAGAAGGAGAAGAAGAGTCATGGGCATGTAGCCTACACTATAAATATTTTATTTTGATTCAAACTTAAAGTTAATTCATGAAAGATGACATATCTGCCTTGTACAATGATTTGGGGTAACTGAGCCAAATCAGTTTTGCTACTTAACTCTGAAGGGTTACCCTTCAGCTGTTACAGTATATCTAATTTAGAAAATATTGTGGAGTGCTTTGTGTCTACAATACCATGAATTTTTTTAATTTAACAGACTTTTGAAGAAGACTTGAAGTTCCAGGTATTTGCAAGAAACTGGTTTACTGTTTGAGTAATGTTTCCATCCTGTCAACATCTTTTCAGCAAAGACAAAACCAGTCCAATCAGACATTGGCTTATGCACTACATCTGAATATTTTTGAAATGTTGCTGATCTTCTGCTGATGCAAGCACTTCAACGCAGACTTAGGAACAACCCAAACAAGACGTCTGACAAGCTTGTCAGTGGTCACCGTCATTATTCTGGTCCCTTGGGTTGGTAAGAAAAATAAAAAGCAAATCCCAAATAAACAATCCCCAAAAATATTCCTCTGTTTTTTACAAATACAGGCAGACAGACATGGCATTAGTGACAAAATTAGGAAGGTGGGGGATGTTTTGTGTGCAAAAAATACATGAAAAGCAGAAGTGAGGAATCTTTTGCATGGATCAAAGGCGGGCTTTCAAACACACCAAACAATTGGGAGTAAACAACGCAGGGCTGACTGTATTACACTACACAGGTGCAGCACACCAAAGAGGCCACGTGCTGAGCGGCTGTTTGGGGGAACGCTGCTGAAATGGGCTACATCTGGCAGCTAAACAAGAGAGGAGAGTGGGAAATAGGAAGGAATAGAAGAAAGAGAGCGCACAGTTGACTAAGCACAACTTGCCTGCTTTTATTTTGGTGTATTCTCATAATACTGACTCAAACGAGTTGCTTCCTGTCATAATTAATTTCTAATTAGGGACAAGACACATTGAAGGATACCCATATTAAATGGCGCAGTCAGACCGCCACATGTGACAAACAGGGCCGATTAAAAGGCCGATGTTAATAATCAGTGTAGTACAATCTCTTCCACGTCCCCATAAAAGGAACAAAGGATAAAAAGGTATGGCGGGTGCCTTCAGTTAAGTGAAAACTAAGCATATCCATACGTCTTTGTCTGGGCAGGTTTTTATTTTAAAATAAATTAGGTTGACACTAAGTGTGCTGCACAAGCTAAGTTGCTAGAGTTCTTGGCATACAGGAAGATGGAGAGCTGGTCATTGAAGCGCACACACTGAAAAGATGGATGAAACTGCCGTCAAGAAGAATAGGGGTCCAATGATATCCTTTTATGAAAAACTAATAGAAGTAGCGCAGGGACATAGCACTCAGTCATGTTGTGCACAGAGCCTTGATTTCTACAACTGCAGCCATTTAAGAGAGATGCATTAATACACAAAGGCAGGAAACTAGAACCCATCTCGGCTGTAAGCCACCTTTCATTGGACAAGAATTAAGTCGTAATGGATTCCATTCTGCCAATGCAGGGAATTCAGTACTGTTACCTGTACGACGACAGCATCAAGGTTTCCACAAGAGCACCCCTAAAGCAACAACACCCCCATAGTGCACCCACAGAAACAATGTTTAAGTATGCCACTTGTGATGCAGTTAACCTTGACAAAAGTAGGCCGCCATGATGGGAATAAAGACGAACACATGGCAAACAGAGATGGTCAAAATCAACCCCTTCGGAACAACGCAAATTAGTTATAGAACAGCTACGTAAGCAAGAGGAAGCAGTAAGGAGCGCTAAAACGGTCTCACAAGCCAAACAAGGGTAATGGATGAACTGGGAAAGTGAAGAGCAGAGAAAGATTACCTGGAAGGACACGTGGCGAATGGAATCCACAAGAATTAGCTTTATGGTTAGGGCAACCTATGACATACTGCCAACACAGACAAATCTTAGCCTACGGGTAGGTGAGATCCCAACATGTCCCCTCTGTGGGGGGACAGCTAATCTCAAACACAATGTCTGGGAACAAGACGAGACTTACTCAAGGAAGATATACCTGGCGCCACAATCAAATACTAAAGTGCTTGGTGGAAGCAATAGAGTGTAGGCGCTCAACAGTTAATGCCCTGCCCATTGGAGCAGAAGGCAACACGCACCAAATTCGCTTTGTCAGGGAGGAAGTTCCGGGAAGGAAGATATATAGGCCAAAACAAAGCTCAGGGTAGCTGAGAAGAGCACGTGATTGGAAAATGCTTGCTAATGTCTGCCAATAACTGAGAGCATGATCAGAGAATGCAACAACCAACTTTAGACCAGACTTATGACTCTGGTCCAACACACAGCAAATTGTTAACTTTAAAGAGCTAACAGTCCCGTGGGAAGAAGCAATAGACTCTGCTATAGAAAATTAGCGACTGAGGCAGAACAGTGAGGTTGGAGAACAAAGGTGTGTCCTGTGGAAGTTGGATGCCGTGGATTTGTGGCAATATCAATAACCAAACTACTTGAGAAGTTAGGGATCTGCAGAAAAGAATTGCGCCAGACCATAAAAGCTATGCCAGATATAGCAGAAAGAAGTAGCCAGTGACTGTGGTTGAAAAGGAAGGTTCCTATATGGGCACAAAAGTAAAGACCATCATGTTGAAAAACCATAGAAAGTAGTTTAATCTCAGGACAAAGGTATAAAAGGTAACTCTTTCCTGCAGAGCGTCATTTACCAAGCCTGCAAGAACAAAGTAGGGAAAGATTATCTTCTTTTCAGGTGGTAAGTATCCCTGCAGAGCTGGCAGAAAGTGCCTGACGGAATAGGGGATAGGGGTAGGGATATCTCACAGCTTAATAAACAACTTTATTTCAATATCTGCGTGCCGAGAACGGATAAGGGGGTGGGGGGGCTCTGAGACGTCATTGCTCATCGTTAAGCCATCTGGAGGTGTCGTGGGCTCAAATTAATGAAACATCCGAGATAGAGGGTGCCCACTTGAAAACCCGAATGACATATCTACTCTCAACACAAGTCCATTCTAAAATATTGGCTGTTGAAGTGCTCATCTTGGAGTATGGCATAATAGACATTACAACATCCTATCCTGTGTATTTTGAAATGCTGTAACCACTGACAACAGGTCACTGAATATATTGCTCATTTGAAATGTATAGGTGTTCACTTGAATGGGAAAGTGTGTTTGTAATAAGCTCTGAAATGCTCTTTTCTGTTCTGCTCCCAATAAGTTCAGCTCTCTCCTTCCCCCACAATGTGTCCCACTGGCTCTCTAGCTGTGTACACACAATATCTCACAGGGTAAACCTATTATCTGTTGTCCTCCCTGTTATATATGTTACTTGTGTATTTTCAACATGCAAGCATATACATTTTAATCTGTTTAATTTAAATACTCTACGTTCTAGTGTGCATGTCTGAGCTTCCCAGAAAGAAGTCTACGTTCTAGTGTGCAAGTCTGAGCTTCCCAGAAAGAAGTCTACGTTCTAGTGTGCAAGTCTGAGCTTCCCAGAAAGAAGGGTTCTACTTGGGAAAAATTTTGAGATTTGCTCTTTATACAGTGCATCCGGAAAGTATTCACAGCGCTTTACTTTTTACACATTTTGTTATGCTACGGCCTTATTCCAAAATGTATTAAATTCATTTTTTTCCTCAAAATTCTACACACAATACACCATAATGGCAACGTGAAAAACTTTTTGGGGGATTTTTGCAAATTTATTAAAAATAAATAACTAAGAAATCACATGTACATAAGTATTCACAGCCTTTGCTCAATACTTTGTTGATGCACCTTTGGCAGCAATTACAGCCCCAAGTCTTTTTGAATATGATGCCACAAGCTTGGCACACCTATCTTTGGGCAGTTTTGGCCATTCCTCTTTGCAGCACCTCTCAAGCTCCATCAGGTTGGATGGGGAGCGTCGGTGCACAGCCATTTTCAGATCTCTCCAGAGATGTTCAATCGGATTCAAGTTTGGGCTCTGGCTGGGCCACTCAAGGACATTCACAGAGTGTTCCTGAAGCCACTCCTTTGATATCTTGGCTGTGTGCTTAGGGTCTTTGTCCTGCTGAAAGATGAACCGTCGCCCCAGTCTGAGATCAAGAGTGCTCTGGAGCAGGTTTTCATCCAGGATGTCTCTGTACATTGCTGCATTCATCTTTCCCTCTATCCTGACTAGTCTCCCAGTTCCTGCTGCTGAAAAACATCCCCACAGCATGATGCTGCCACCACCATGCTTCACTGTAGGGATGGTATTAGTCTGGTGATGAGCGGTGCCTGGTGTCCTCCAAACATGACACCTGGCATTCACGCCAAAGAGTTCAACCTTTGTCTCACCAGACCAAAGAATTTTGTTTCTCATGGTCTGAGAGTCCTTCAGGTGCATTTTGGCAAACTCCAGACGGGCTGCCGTGTGCCTTTTACTAAGGAGTGGCATCCGTCCGGCCACTCTACCATACAGGCCTGATTGGTGGACAGCTGCAGAGATGGTTGTCCTTCTGGAAGGTTCTCCTCTCTCCACAGAGGAACGCTGGAGCTCTGACAAGTGTGACCATCAGGTTCTTGGTCACCTACCTGATTAAGGCCCTTCTCCCCCGATCGCTCAATTTAGACGGCTGGCCAGCTCTAGGAAGAGTCCTGGTGGTTCCAAACTTCTTCCATTTACGGATGATGGAGGCCACTGTGCTCATTTGGACCTTCAAAGCAGCAAACATTTTTCTGTACCCTTCCCCAGATTTGTGCCTCGAGATAATTCCTTTGACTTCATGCTTGGTTTGTGCTCTGACATGCACTGTCAACTGTGGGACCTTATATAAACAGGTGTGTGCCTTTCCAAATCATGTCCAATCAACTGAATTTACCACAGGTGGACTCCAATTAAGCTGTAGAAACATCTCAAGGATCAACAGTGGAAACAGGATGCACCTGAGCTCAATTTTGAGCTTCATGGCAAAGGCTGTGAATACTAATGTACACGTGATTTCTTAGTTAAAAATAAAAATGGAACAAATTGCAATCAGGTTATTGAATTATCAATTAACAATTTGGATTTTAATTTCAGTCACATGTACTCTTTAATATTCTTGAGGCCTGGCTGAGTATACATCACCAGCTGGTCCCATCAATGGGAGACAATGGGCAGTATTTTTAAAATGGGAGACAAGCCAAGCCTGGCCCTCTCAGCCTGGGACAACCCATCGTGACTACTACCGTTCTGTCTCTTTTTCCGAACCACCAACTCACCCACCAACCCCTTTCTTCCTCTAGACATATATAATTGGACACATCATCAATTTTACAGGAACTGATTTGGAGCGGTTCCACTATGAGATGGCTGAGGCCGCTGTCCATCTTTCTTTGTCACACTTCTTCCCCGTTCCTCTGCTCCCCCTGTCCCTAGAGCTGAAAAAAGACAAGGCCTGACATCGGTGCACTCTGAGGCTCAGCACAGCTCCTTTTCATTAGATGGTGAAACCACTTTTTTAAGGTTACCATACACGCTTCTATCTGGACACAATCCACATACACACCTACCAACGAGTGATGCCAGCCCAGGGGAGGTTTTAGGGGAGCTAAGACACAGCAAGGTAAACTACACACAAAACAAACACACACACACACACACACACACACACACTCACATGTGACACTATAATTCAGCTTATTTTGCTAAACTTGTGTCTGGTACTCCCAGTTGAATGCAGCTACCTATCTTTGTACTTCTCAAGTCTACACCCTGCTGGTGGCACACTTTCATCACTTTCACCAAAGTTGTACACTGGGAGATATTTGTAATGTTAAGCCCACAGGCTGTGTGGCTGGATATTACTACACTGGGCTTGCGTACAAAGAAGCGAACTAAAGTTGCAGAATGGGCATGTCATTTCTTTGAGTACTGCAGGAGCATTTTAAAGTTTTAAAACTGGGTTCAGAACAATTTCAGACCGCGTACCAATTTTCCAACTTTACAGCGCAATGTAATTAATTTCAAATGTTTTAAATGTATCTTTTGCAATTAATCATCACATAATTACATGCAAAACCATTTGTTAAATGTTAGGACTTTATATGTATGTATTTATTTATTTATTTGTTTATTTGTTTGTTTGTTTGTTTATTTATTTACTTAATAGTTTAAATTGATTACTTATATGTTTAATTTACATTAATATTGTTGTTCTTTATTCAATAATTTGTAGCAGCACCTTTAATAGCAATTACAGCTTGGAGTCCTCCTGGGTAAGTACAAAACGTTATCCAAGAGCAAAACTTATATAATAGAGTGCTTCTGACATATTTGCCTTCAAACAGGTTCTCTCATCTCCGTGGCGGACTTTTGGGGCAGAGATTATTGGTTAACTCCCTGACCAAGTTCCATTTCTACTACTTTTTTCATTTGACAATGACGGTGCACAATGTGCACCAAGGAACATTTAAAAACTTTAGAAATGGTTTTACACTCTTTTCAGAATCAACCTTACAGGTGTGACCTTACAGTATTGTTCATATTATTAAACCTTTATTTAACCAGATAGTTACATTGAGATGAACCATCTCTTTTCCAAGAGAGACTTGGCCAAGAGGGCAGTAGCAGATTATTTGATGACTGATAACATAAATTCAGACATTTACAAAACATTCACATTTCCCAACAAGTTATTTCTTCCAGTACTTTAATAATGTCCTTGGAATTTCCCAGAGAGACCAGTGTTTGCAGTCTGAGATCGTGTTGTAGTTCATTCCACATGAAGGGGCCTGCAAACATGAAAGCAGACCTTCCCAATTTTGTTCTGGCTTCAGGCAATAAATTCCCCGGTTAATATGAACATTATTAACGGTTATACATGCACGGAAAGAATCATTGTCACAAACTACAATTGCCACAGATGGACTACAATTAACTTACAGAGACATCTTAATGATAAGGAAAACAAACAAGATGAAACTAAGCTCAATATGGACTGAAATTAAAAGGGAACAGAGTACTTAAAAAATAATAAATAAATAAAAAGATACACTTCTGATTATTTTGTTATTGTCTGTGCATTGGTGGGGTTTAAGAAAAAACCTTTAACAACAGCGCTCTATCTAAGGGTGAAGTCTCATATCTTAACAAATCATTTAGCTAAAGTTGTTAATTTGAATGTTGTTTATTTCCGCTCACTGATTAAGAACCTGAACAAGCATTGTTAGTGGTAGTGCTTTACAGGTTTTCCACTCAGCCAAATATCCAGAAATATAAGCAAGAGAGGACTTTGTATTCTGACTATAAAGTCAATACCAACCACCTGACCTGACCACCTCACCTGGCACATCTCAAGTTTAAGTTCAAGTTCTATTTGTCACACTTTACATGATAACAGGTAAAACAAAGGAATACAATTAGTAAAGACTAAACAAGCACAAACAAATAGCATAATCAAACAGAACACAACTTTGCTATTGGAAGGTTTGAGTGAAGAAGAACGTTTTAGTCTGTTCTTAAAAATGTCAAGGAATTTAAAGTCTCTGAAATTATCAGGGACATTAACGGTCACCCACGGAGCAGAGTTTAGTGCAGAGGTTTAAAAGGAGACCAAAGTCAGAAAAGCGGAGATTGCGAGTTGGATTGTGGAAGTGGAGGAGTTCAGCAATGTGAGTAGGTGCCTGTCCATGTACTGCTTTGTAGGTAGTTACCATCAGTTTAAATGTGATGCGGAATTTGATAGGCAGCCAGTGGAGTTTGACAAGGGTGGACAGATGTGTTGCCAGGGCCTGGTATGAGTGAGAATTCTGGAAGCAGAGTTTTGTATGTATTGGAGTCTGTTTATAGCTCTTGCTGGAAGTCGAAAGAGATTGGCATTGAAACAGTCCAAACGAGAGATGACAAAGGATTGAATGAAGATCTTTGAAACAGATTCAGTGTGGATAGGTCAAATACAAGAAATGTTTGAGGTGGGAAAAGCTAACTCTGTGATGCTGCGGATGTGAGGAAGGACAAGAAGGGTCAAAAATCCCCACAAGGTTCTTCGAGGTGTTCCTGGAAGGGGTGTAGGGACCGTTAAGGTACATATCTAGCTGCCCCAGCTTTTTAGTCAGAGCCCTGGTCTAAATGAGTATCACCTCAGTTTTTTACTAATCTAACTTAAGGAAGTTAGCTGCCATCCAGACCTTGACTTCCAAGAGGCAGTTTGCAACCGATGTGGGGGGACAAGATGGCGGTGGGTTTAGTGTGCATGTAAATTTGAGTGTCGTCTGCATAAAAGTATAATTTTAAGCCAAAATTGTGCAGAAAATGACAGAGTAGGAGCATGTATATATTTAAAAGCAAAGGGCCTAGGATTGAGCCTTGATGGACACCTGAGACACAGGCTGGGGAGGAACAGCAATTTCCTAAAGACACAAACTGTTTTCTATCAGACACATATGGAAAGGACCGTTCAGGGGTATACCAGTGGCTCCAAGGGAGCTCTCCAAACATTATAACAGGATATGAAGGCTGCATCAAACGCAGCAGAGTGAGAAAGGAAATATTACCAACATCCACGCACAGAGAACGTGAACGACCTTAACCAAGGCAGTTTCGGTACTGTGCTTGGCTCAGAACCCAGACTGAAGAGTGCACCAAATAATAACATAAAATATAGCATGTACAAGTACAAAATGAGCAATATAAATGAGAAAATAAGTAAAGATGTCATGTGCAATGTTGTGTATATACTGCATTACATTACAATACAATAACAAAGTTATTGTAAAACGGAGTCCGTTGAGGGTTATCATTAATTTGTTATTCGTGTGTGTGTGGTTGGAGGCAAGGGTTGTTCTTATTGAGGATCCGGGTAGCCTAAGGTCAGAAGCTCCCTGTGCATCTCAGTGCTGGCCTTGTGGACCTGGTAATTTTTCAGAATGCAGCATTGAGAAAAGTCTGTTGTCCAAGTGGCTCGGATCCTGGGATGGTTATCCTGGACCTGGTCCTGTACACCCTGGTGTGGATGTCCTTGAGGCTGAGGGATCACTGCCGGCGGTACGTTCTGGAGAATGTGCAACTCTATTTATAGCCTTGCCATCCAGCCATGTGCTCTTCCCAAACCAGCAGGTGATGTTCCCCCTCAGGACGCTCTCGATGGTGCAGGAGTAGAAATTCCTTAGTAGCTGTGGGGATACTTGGAATTTCCTCAGGCTTTTGAGGTGGAGCTGTCTGCCTAGTCTTCCTTACTGCACTGTCTATGTGTAGTGACCAGGCTAAAGTCTCGATGAGGTGTACCCCAAGGTACTTCAAGTTTTTCACCCTATCCACTGGGGACCCGCTGATGTTGAGGGGGCTGTAGCTCCTCCCCTGCTTCTTCCCATAGTCATTGGTCTTGCTGATGTTCAGGAAGAGGATGTTTTTCTGACACCAGCAGGTCAGGCATTCCACCTCCTCCAGGTAGGCCATCTCATCGTTGTTAGAAATCAGGCCCACCACAGCCGTATCATCAGCAAACTTAGCAATGGAGTTTGAGTCAATTGTGGCCACGCAGTTGTGTGTGTACATGGTGTGAAGCAAGGGGCTCAACACACTGCCCCGAGGCACTCCAGTGTTCAATGTGAGAGAGGATGAGATGTGGCTGCCAACCCTCACCACCTGAGGTTTGTCTGTCAAAACCTGCCTACCCCCCACTGGACCCCTATCAATTCGCGTACTGCCATAACAGGTGTACAGAGGACGCTAGAAGAGGGAGGTGCCACAGGAGTCTCGATTCCAGGACAAGTAGGCTCAGGTAATGCTTCTTCCCCGTAGCTGTCATCCTACTAAACTATGTACCCTGGTGATACCCACCAGACACCCCCACCCCGGAAACCCCCCACCCCAGGATACCACCCAACCCCGACACACCTTCCTCCAGTATTGGGTTGATGACAATCATGTTCCTGTCTAATACTACTATTCATACATTTACCTGTAATATATTATAATATGGTTAGATGCTAAACTGCATTTTGCTGTCTCAGTACCTGTACTATGTTCAATGACAGTAAAGTTAAATCTACGTAATCTCATCTAATCCTAGCCACACAACCTTCTCAACCTAGACATAGGCAGTAGACTTGCCAGCCCAACAGACTGTCTTTTTCTGCGTTGAAGTGGGCACTCAGGGTGGATTCACAGGGGCTTTCTCCACTCTGCTGGGCTCTGTTTTATTCATCCCCTGCGCCCTGACCCTGCCAAGGCCCTGTTCTGACAAAATCACTTCTGATTAAGACAGATCTCTATTAGCCAGCCACTCAATCTGGCCTATTCATCATTCCGTTTAATAAATCCCTCTTGCCTCCCGCCACCCTTCTCCTGCTCACTAGCCTGTCTGTCAGACCAGAGCGAGGCGCAACGGATATTTCCACCACTGTTTTAAATGACTGATTATGGACAATTGGCGGATGGAGAGATGTAAGGGAATCTTATGGGTGATAAGACGCTGGTTTAATGGTTATAAATGACGCGGCCTGCAGGAGACCAGCTGGTAATAGAACCATTTGTTTAAGGCAGAACAAGGGTGGAGAGAATTGAAGGCAGTTTTTTCTCCAGCTGAACTCCCCCTCCCCATCTCATTTGCCTCAGCCTCAAGTTGAAACACCACCAATCCCTAGATTGACTTTTAAACAATAAGGCCCGTCTCTCTTGCCATGAATGAGAATTGATAAGGCTCCATGGCATGGTGGCTTTACATTTACAAAACTATCAACACCCACACACTGTTGTGACGAAAGAACAAGACCCAGCCTTCTCTCACAGTTTTAGTACACAGAATAAACTATCCAAAAAGTCTAGAACACTTTACTGTTAAAACCGTTAAACCGTTACTGTTAAAAAATCACAACGGCTGAGACCTGAATAAAGCCACACAGGGAGGAATTCAGAACAACAACGACAAATAAACTACTATGGAAGCTGTGTGTCACAAGAGCCACAATCAATAAACAAATTTCACAAAAGCAATTCCATAGTCACATTTCTATAGTACTAAAATCTCTACAAAACACAGATTAAATTAACCTTAACAGTAACTCTGTTGGTGTCAAGGAGGACAGCGGAGGGTTGGTTCTTAAATGGAAGGGGTTTCTATCAGCAAATTGCTTGCACATAATCAACTGGTCATACTCAACCATCCAAATGAAAACTAATGGTCTTTGGGCACTCGGTCTGATTGCCTCACAGAAAAACTTGCAAGTAGAAACGTTTTGCAGGGTCTTCAATTAAAAACAGGAAATTTCCACAGACGACTGGTCAGCCTCTATGTCTACTCTACTGTGTCCTGGCTGGTCAATATTAAGGCAAAGAAAGAACAAACTGATTCATTCCATTTTTACTGGCAGGGAAATTACATTCTATGGGTTGATTTAACTTGTGGTCAAAATGCTTGATCATTAGGTTTCATAATTTTATTTTTATTTATTTTTATTTAAATTTTATTTAATTACTGCATATACCGCATTTAATAACTGAATAGAACAGAAATTAAAGAGCATGCAAGAAGGATGATAAAGCAAGAAGAGTGAACACTTCTTTGGAGAAAACAACATGTCAGTTGGTACTAATCACATGCAGCATGTGATTTATCATCCTGAGGCAGAACACGTTAAGGAGGAAAAAGTTTTGTAGATTTTCGCAAAATGGACTCAAAACATACAAGGAGGGGGAGAGAAAACTTGACGTTCCTCTGATTCATTTTCAACAGTTTAGGAGCATTAATCATCACATTACTCTTGATTAAAGGCTTTTGCGTTTCTAATTAAGATGCTGACAGGCAGATCAAAGCACGCAACGCACATTTTTGCCTTTTAATTATCTGTACAACACCACACCTCGGGCAGGTCTTCACTGCCTATCTCCTCAAACTCGGCCGAAAGACTGAGAACAAAGCTCTAACACTGCTTAACAGTTCATTATCCAATAAGAAGGTGTTGGGATTAAAAACACACAGGAGCACACAAAAGCGTGCGCACACACACACACACACACACACACACACACACACACAGTTTAAAAAAAAATCACAATTAGTAAAGACCTGGGGAGGACTGTGGTCCTCTTTATTAGTGCATCCCAAATTGAAACAGTAATTCTGTCTTTCAAAAATGGACATGTGTCACGCTCATTTGCATGTTTTGACAGGGCCTGTCACAAATACCCGCCTCCCTTCCTCTATCACAGCCTTCAGTGTGTTTAGCACCTTTAACCACCAATACTTCAGTATTTACACTTTTTGGTAAGAAATTTAAATCAGTTACTATTTCCGCTTTGTTTTGGCGATTGAGTTAAAATAATTTAAGTTTACTGAGAAGATCCACAAGAAACTGCAACGTTTTGACACAATTTCTGTACGAAGTTCTGTGGTAAGGAAGATAAAACTGTCATTGTCAAACTGTTCTTAGACAGGTAATGCATCCAAGAATTGGAAGAAGTCTATTATTTAAATACACTTCGGTTCCATCACCTCCATTTCTTCACAAAGGTTTTCAATTGAACTGTTTGATTATTACTGAAATCAAACCAATACCAGATGATCTTGAGTTCTTAATACTCTCAAAAGAAATGTAGCAAAAATAGTACTAATGTAGTACAAAAATAATCTACCCCTACCTCACTCATCTTCCAACATTAATAGCCCCGTAAATAAAACTGTGCCATGTCAACAATATGTAAAACATGTGTGCTCCACCAAAAACAACAAACAATCTGCAGGGACACAGGACTGTCTTCAGTAATTTAGCTAAGAAAGAGAAGGAGGGCGTGAAGCACAACATCAAACATAAGTTTGAGCCCTTAACACTCAATAGGTTGATATGATCTGACAGATGGCAACACTTAAAGATTGTTTTCCTGAGCCAAGATATGGTACAAGTACTCATGAGCTAAGATATGGACCCAAACCTACAAGGGTTTAAGGTTGAACGCGACTTACGTTTTTGGTGTAGTACATAGCATGCACCAACTATTGATAGTATAAACTAATTACTAAAATCCATATGTCTGCCTCTGTACTGAGTCTGAAGCTAAATTCATCCGAAGTTTAACACAATTATTTTAGAAAGGAAGGCATAACAAGCTGTGACCTATGAGAAGGCTGCTGGGTGGAGAAAAAGAAGCGATGTCACAGAAACATTAAATTTAAGCATTATGAAAGAAGACAACACAAACAAAAGCTTCAACATACAAAAAGGAATAATTAATAGGAAGTTGTGCTGTTATTGCCAAATAATCCACAGTGGAGGTGAGTAACACCGTGAGGTGACGGTAAGTTAGAGCTAGCTAGGCAGAGTTCAGTTCTTAGAAATTCTGTATTTATGGAGGCGAGGGGCGACTGCAACGTTTGTGAAGAGTTGTGTGGAAATATATACCGTAGCAAGCTCTGGGATACAAAAGCAATTAAAAAGCAATTACTAATTTAAGAACTGAGATCTTTTGGGAAAATAATGTATTGCTTCTTCTTGTAAACATTCATAAGGTGGTATAAGTATAATAACTAATACCAATCCATGCTTCTATCTATGTTTGTTATTCCTTACTTAAGGACTTAAATTGAGTTAAGAAATTTGCTGTCTTTTGATCAGTGTTGGACAACTGACTGATTTCTGCTCAGAAATACATAGATCAATGCACTGCTTTTTATACAAGCTAAAATGATCCTTGTAATGATCCTTGATGATGTCCTTGTAAAACTGATAGCATTATTGCAGCTTCTTATTTTTAAAGCCACTATAGGCAACTTTTTTGTATTAACATATTGTCAATACCTTCCTACAGTATGCACATTGTTATGTCTATGGGATAATAAAAAATTTGCCGTTCAGATCAGTCCTCTTGAAATCTATATATTCAAGATAAAAGTTGTCGCCAGGCATGATCTCCCGCAAAACCGTGACAAGGAAGTGCATCACAAAATCAGGAAGAGATACCCATACTTGGAGTATATTCGTTGATTGCAAGCGATGTGCAGTGACCACAGCGTTCTGAATTGCCTTCTTTGCGACGGTTAGGGAAAAATAATTACAGCAAGCAAACTGTAGATAGAGCCAAAACCACCTCTTACCTTATCTTAACTACCTACAGCTGCTTTAACTAGGGCTCTATTGTCAGGTTGAAGTAGCATTCACCAACGAAATATTTCATAGGTTATTTAACTACTTTATTTAAGCACTTATTCAAGCAGCAATGAAAAAACAATTGTTACACTGGTAGATTGCACAAGCAAACAACACAGTTTGCCTAGAACCTTGGGCTGAAACCAACACACTTCCCTGCTTTTGTGTGAGGCAAATAATACCACTATTATAGAAAGGATATGAGGCATAGAGGGGACTCACAAAAGAAAGAGACATCATGTGCCTCATTTAACAATGACTAAGGCCACTGAGATAAAGGGCGATTATTGTCAGTTGCCAATGTGAAAACAGAACATGGACTAGCCCATGGACAGTAAGTGTCTTTCTGCTTTTAGCTTACAATATCCCCACAAGCAGTAATTAGCTATCTAATAATAGCTATCTAACAATAAGGGCATGGGCGTGATTACCTTGTTAGGGGTCTATGCAGTGTAACCAAAGTGCAAATTACGAGGGGGGCTTTGACCCCCCTAATAAAGGTCCAACCCCCCCGCCCCCGAAGGAAGTGAAAATGAATGGTTGAGGGGAGGGGGGGGGGGGTAAATTAATTAATTTTGCTCTATGTAACATTTTATTTTTATTTAACATTAAATTCACTAATTAATTTTAGTAGAGAATATTAAATTATGTTTTTTCCAGCTCCGCCCAAATAAGTCTTGTAATACAATTACAATAACACGAACATCCTTAAAGTGGGTCCTACCATTTCCATTGACTGCGTCTCGTGACGATTCGTCATTTTGGCTAGAGTGCAGTACATTCAAATCGATCTGAAGAGTAGATAGAACGTGTGTAGACATTAGCCCTTTTCTTGTAAATTAAGTCTTGTAATTTAAGTGAAATTGTGTTAAGTTTCCAATTAGTTCATTTCCCCAGCGTGTTGATGATTTAAATATAGGACGACAGCTAGCTAGAGACCAGTGGGTTATCTAACTTATGGCCATGTCCTGGGTCTTTGTGTCAGCTTGCTAGTTAGCGAGTAACCACCAGCTACTACAATATAAATACAATATGAACTATCAATAGGTCATATTGTGGTTATTTACTTTTTCCATTGGTTTATGTGTATCCTCTTTTTTACCCAGTTAAATGATTACCACCACCGTTTCTGCAAATTTTATAAGAAACAAACACTCTGTACTCAGTAGTTGATTCCTATAGTTTTAGCTGATTGGGTAACTGAACAATAATAAACTCCCATCATAAGTGTAGTAAGCACTGGTTCTATTTAAATATCAGAGGGCTCCTTTATATAACTCAGATTTCATTCGTCGCCATGAGCAAGAGGAAGGCATGTGACATTCGTCAGTTTTTTGGCAGCTCACTCAAAAAAGAATAGTAAGTTCAGTACTAAGTTGGAGATGGTAATACTATAAATATTCAGTGTATACAAGGCACCAATTGTTGTAATTTATGTACTGTTGTATTAAGGATACAGTGAAAGAACAAGATGGAAGGGAGACTGATAGTTCAGAGGTAGAGGTGAGTGAGAAAGGGGGCTGCACTTGATGGTATTTGTTGTATTACTGTTCCCAGGTAACATACTCATGCATTAATAAAGTGTTACACGCAGCGCGCACCCCTCCATTAAATTGTCATTAGGAACCCGGGCTAGCTTTGTAGGAAAAAAAAGTTGACCCCCCCCCCCCCCCCATTTGTTCTCTTAGAATTCGTACTCTGAGTGTCACTGCATTTTAACCTATTGTTTTTGTTAGCGAACAGTATTATTATTATTCAGCCAACATGTTTAATATGTGATGCGCCAGTGATGACGCTCACATCTTGTTATCGCAAAGTCATATTCTTCTCATTATTAGGTCGATTTTTAGCGCCCTAACTACGCACGCAGTTTTGACCCTATCGTTTCCATTCCAACCCTGAAAGGTCCAGCATAATAGCGTGTAGTGCGCGTATATGTAGCTAAGTGATTGGTTCATGTGTTATATATATACACAGTATATATACATTTTTTCCGGTTTTTCCCCCTATTTAAATTAATGGGTAGAGAGTTTTCACGGGCATATACAGCCATCTAGCGTTGATGTTATGTATTTGCATGTTGTCATGTTTGTATACTGACTGTCTTGGCTATTAGGCCGAACACCAGTTGTAAACTGCATCAATGACCCCGTCTATTGTGTCAGGATGTGTTCCCCCTGTTATGACGGGCAAATGTAGTGATAGCAGTCTGAAAATCACAGGACGTAAAAGTTTTAGGGAAACAAGTCAGCAGTATGAATTCGACAGATGTGTGAGCTTTCTTTCTTGTTGACAGGGAACACTATCTGACAGTAACATAGGTGTAGATTTAGGGCGGGACGGTAGGGACATGTCCTTACCAATGCCAAAGGACCTCTCAATTGTCCCTACCAATAATCTAGAACGTACGGCTTTCGTTAAGTCATTGTATCCACTCCAGTGACCCCACAAAAAGGTTAACAGTAAACGTTGTTGGGAGCCAGCTCGGTAGATGGCCAAGTAGGTAGAGAAACGGAGTAGCAGCTGAAAGATTGCCGGATTGAATCCCGGCCAGACGACAATAAAAAATTTTTTTTTCAAATGGCCCAAATCTTCACCTATAAATATAAGCAGCTAGTGCCACTGCATCGGCAAGTAGCCTTTCAGAAAACAGCCAGCCAATTTAGCCATCCCTTCAGTTTGTTAGTTTATATAATTCTGTGCTTATAAGACAATCTTAAACTAGTTTCCTTTCAGTCCCCCCACAGCCACCCAACAGTGGTTACAGAATTATGTCCCCACCAATGTCTAAACACAAAGGTAACGAGCAAAACCTGGTATGGATTTTCTAAGAGTTGGCTATTGTCACGCAATGACAGCGGAATAGATTAATTTGGAGATTTATGATCAGTCAAAATTGGCATAAGTTTATTTTATTAATTTAAGGGCTTGATAAACCTTTATAAAGTAAAGGCGTCAATAAATAAACAAAAAATAATAAATACGGTCTAATAATTCTTAATCACAAAACTAATGATCAGTCAGGAATTGATGTGTTTTTGAATAGTAATACTACTCTACTAATAGGCTAATAGTTATTTATCGAAAAGAGGCACAAGAAGCCTAATTCTCCATTACAATAACTCACTAATTGTTTACAACTAGGTAGGTGAGCCGCTCGCCCAAGACACATTTTAAAACCCCTGTCAACAAACGGGGTCTGAAGCGCAGTCCACTTGTGCTGCGGTGCAGGTTTTGCAAGCTAAGGTGATCAGTCCAATCACTGAATGCATTCCATTCGCATTTGCTCAGCGAAATACATTTTCTAGTTAATTATTAATTTATTGATTTGATTGATTTGATATAGAACTTTTCTTGACACCCAAAGCGCTTTATGCTGTGTGGGGGGACTCACTGTTTGGTCGAAACTGTGTAGCACCCACCTGGGCGATGCCATGGCTGCCATTTTGCACCAGACTTGCTTACCACACCACACCTACTGAGAGTCACAAAGGGCAGGAAAGGGGATTAACAAGCTAATTGGGAGCTGAAGGGATGATTAGATGGCAATTTAGCCAGGACACATGGGTTACAACCCTGCTCTTTTCGAGAAGTGCCATGGGATCTTTAGTGACTACAGAGTCAGGACACCCGTTTAACGTTCCATCCAAACGATGCACTCTGTACAGGACAGTGTCCCTGTCACTGCCCTGAGGCATTTGGCTGCCAAAGACCAGAGAGCAGAGTGACCCCTACTGGTCAACCAACACCACTACCAGCAGCAACTGGTCTTCCATCCAAGAGAAAACCAGGACAAACCCTGCTTAACTTCAGAGGCAAGCCGATGTTCATGCAAATTTCCATAAGATCCTCTGTCATACACAGGTGCACTTTTGCATGAGTGCAGAGGACCATAGACCACACAATGCCATACAAATGTTATACTATAAGAGCATAAGGTGGCGCTATACAAGGCGACAAAAAGTGAAAGCTTTAAAAGGCCATGCCCCGCAGCCTGTGCAATTGCAGTAAAGGTGCATGTCATCGCGAAGAACAAGTAAAATATATTTTTTAAGATAAAGGTATGAAGCTAAAAATTACTATGATCGTTTAGGACACTACAAAGGGTCTGCTTGTCAAGACAGAACAATATTGCCCTTAAGGAGGCAGAACATGTGCGCTGTCTCACACAAAACAAATCTTACATATTCAATAGCTTATGGTAGCCATCTTGTTCAAGAATACAGACTTTTTGCAGAGAAGTTTCAAAGCTCTGTCTACAGATGCTGCTGACCAATTTACACTAGGATTGGTTGAAAGATCTAGGAAAAGATTACTTTAAGTGTTAGTTGAGTATTTACTTAACGGTGTTCAAGATCAGTCCGAAAGAAATTACTCTAAGATTTATAGTGAGTAATTTCTATTTGTGCTAATTTAATGTAAGTACTCATAATTGTTGTAACTTATCTTTCCCATGTTTTACATGTTGAATCGACTGCTGTTCTGCATGAATGCCTTCAGGTTTGTACAAAGTCACAAGTGAATGTCAGATTGGTATGCTAACATATCACAGTTTGCATGGACACAGAACGTTTTCATTTATTAAAATGCACGTTGATAGTTTGAATAGTGAGGCAAATTCAGTGGTTTTCAGAGCCATGGCTGGACAAAAAGAGTTACACTGCCTTTTAAGGAACTCAATTACACAATTATTACATTGACAAAGCTTAGCTAATGTAATATGTTTGTCAAGACCATCAAACTATAAAATGTTATGAACTTCAGCACTATCAGGTGATATGTGTTATCTTGTTGTCAAAACTGTCCGTTGGGATGCCAGCAATTAATGTCATAAAATGCCATAGCATAGACTCCGGTGATGGCTGCCATCACAGCTATATTTTATGTAACTTCTTATGACAACAAAAGGTTTATAAAATCTTTCAAAAATGAAATGTCAATGAAAAGTCTAAAATGTTCAGTCAGTTAAGTGAAACACAATAAATTGGTCTTAAATTCTTTCCAAGGATGGTAGCAGGGGTAGCTAGATAAGTACAATTAAAGGTCCCTCTCAGCACATAACCTAAGATAATATCAATCATCCTTCTGACCAAAAACACAGTATAAACCAACTATATACTGTTCGAATGGTACCGCCCTCAAAACAATCTGTGGCCCAGAATCACATTACTGGCTGGCATTTAATTGCAGTTAGATCATTAAATGACCTCTTTCCTCTCTTTCAATCACTACCTCTGCTCATCTGGGATTTTAATAAGATGATGCTAATGATTTTCATGGCGTCTGCCAGAATCCAGGTTTCCTAATAGACCAGTTTAACCATTGACTAATACCAGATATTAGAAATAGCATTGGTCAGATATTGTTCTTACAGAAACTCACTTTTTAGTGTCTACACTCAGGGATATTTACAGATAGTACAATTCAACCATCAACACTTGCAGTGAGCACTTAGTCAGCAGTAACTACAGCAAGGCTTCCAGAGGCTTAAGTCTATAGCTGACCGAGATGAAAATGTAGATAGATGTTCTCCTCCACTTTGTCCACTTAGCCTTTTCTTTGAAGCTATCATACACACACATTGTATAATCAGGAACTAGGATAAGTGGCAAATGGTATTACAATGTGTCTAACTTTAATGTTTAGTAATTTAGCCCTGAAAAAAACATATTTTACCTACCATACCCAAAATATCTTGTTGTCTAAATGAATCTACAATACCGGACTGATTCATGTGGAGATTCAGATTTATTGTCTCGCTTGAGAAATAAAAGGAAAGGGGTTTTAAAAATGGCTGGTTTTAAAATGTCTGAATTTACGTTAAAAATATTTTAAATAAAGTAAATTTAAAAACTAAACGTATTTAAAATAATTGATTGAATCTGTAGAAATTGTTAAAACATCCGTAGAGTCAAAAGTGCTCATTTCCAAATGGTAAAAAACTATGGTATACAGCATCATTGAATTCACCAAGTGCTAAAAGATTTTAGAGAAAATCTGTCTATAATGCCAAGAGGCTATAATTAGGTAATGGTGGGATCTTCCAGCAGGAAAATGATCAAAGCATTCCTACTCTAAATTCACACCAAATAATTTAAATGTGAATCCAGTTACGGCCGACCCAGTACCTTCACCTGGCTCTGGGCAATGGTATAACTATAGAATTAACTTTTCTTATAATGCCGAGCAATTGAATAGACCAATTTGAATGGATTACATACACTTCACCCACAAATAAAGAGTTCCAATAACTGTAGAAGACACTTCAGTGGTGGAATCTAGCAAGTTATTTTTACTTTCTCAAAATGCACTTTAACGGGTCTTAGGAGTTTCCTGCCATTCTCTCCGCTAATAAAGCATTTCAAACTCTCTCATTCTGCAATTTGACGGGTTATGGCGGGAATGTCCCTGGCTCTGGTCTTTCTGTCCCTGCAAAGTAAATATCCATCCCTGACAGCAAATATATTCTGTCTAATATTTTGCTCAAAGAACTACAACAATGTAAAATCACCCAAACCTTATGAGCATGACAAACGTGACAAAATGTTTTTTAATGGATTATTAAATTGTTTTAACATTAGCCTATATTAGACAGCAATGTGGGGGAGCTGACGGCTTTAGCTTTTTGCCACTAGCCAGACCAATAATGCAACAGCGGCGCTGCTGCACTAGGCCAAGTCAGGCCAAGTTATGGTGAGAAACACTCCAAGTTCTGGTGACATTGAGAACATGTTCTGCTTAGACTGACTTTCAAAACAAGTCGTGATGAGATTGACAGCCAACTGAGAATGACACCATCTTGTGGTGAGGCCAAAACCAACTTTTAGTTAGACTGTCTATGACAACAAATCCTGATGAGAATGACAAGTTTTGACGAGAATGAAAACAGCTTTTCGTTAAACTGACTTTGAAAGCAAGTTTTAGCGACAATGACCCCAAGTTTTGATGAGATCGATACAAAGTACGACTGAGACTGACACATGTCCTAAAATGGACACCGTAAGCACACACAGCTTTCGGTTTAGTGTTAAGCAGGTAAAGTTGCATTTGCAATGGAAACACTTGCGCTCAAAAGCTTGCCCAGACTTGATGGACATCTTGTTCAATGAAAATCCAGTTTCAAATATCTGACATTGGAAATTATTGATGCATTACATTTTAAGAATAATAAAAATATGATGAACACAGTTAGGCCGAGTGTATATTTAATATATGCAATTGTCCCAACACAGAAATTACAAGGTATCAGCTTTCAGATAATACTGGACACTTTCATACGACACTTAAACCTATTCAGTTGGTTGTTCAATCGAGGTACAGTGCTGTGCAAAAGTATTTGCCCCCTTACAGATTTCTTCTGTTTTTGCTTTTTTGTCACACTTAAATGTTTCAGATCATCAAATTTTAATATCAGACAAAGATAACCTGAGTAAATACAAAAAGCTGTTTTTAAATGATTTAATTTATTAAGGGAAAAAAGCTATCCAAACCAACCTGGCCCTATGTGAAAAAGTAATTGCTCCCCCCTTGTTAAATCATGAATTAACTGTGATTAACCATATTTTTTGGAAAGCTGAGTTCAATTTCACTAGCCACACCCAGGTCTGATTACTGTCAGAACTGTAGAATCAAGAAATCATTTAAATAGAACCTGATTGACAACATGAAGTAGGCTAAAAGATCTCAAAGAGCAACACATCATGCCCCGATCTGAAGAAATTCAAGAAAAGATGAGAAACAAAGTAATTGACATCTATCAGTCTGGAAAGGGTTACAAAGCCATTTCTAAGGCTTTGGGACTCCAGCGAACCACAGTGAGAGCCATTATCCACAAATGGAGAAAACATGGAACAGTGGTGAACCTTCCCAGGAGTGGCCGGCCTACCAAAATTACTCCAAGAGCGCATCGACTCATCCAGGAGGTTACAAAAGAACCCAGAACAACATCTAAAGCACCGCAGGCCTCACTTGCCTCAGTTAAGGTCAGTGTTCATGATTCAACAATAAGAAAGAGACTGGGCAAACATGGTATCCATGGGAGAGTTCCAAGGCGAAAACCACTGCTGACCAAAAAGAACTCAAAGGCCCGTCTCACATTTGCCAAAAAACATCTTGATGATCCCCAAGACTTGGGAAAATATTCTGTGGACTGACGAGACAAAAGTGGAACTTTTTGGAAGGTGTGCGTCCCGTTACATCTGGTGTAAAACTAACACAGCATTTCA
The DNA here is from genome assembly GCA_026901105.3 of Galaxias olidus. Classification (NCBI taxonomy): domain Eukaryota; kingdom Metazoa; phylum Chordata; class Actinopteri; order Galaxiiformes; family Galaxiidae; genus Galaxias; species Galaxias olidus. Next base: position 180,492 of record JAPMUY010004154.1, read on the forward strand.
GGAAAAGAACATCATACCGACAGTCAAACATGGTGGTGGTAGTGTGACGGTCTGGGGCTGCTTTGCTGCTTCAGAACCTGGGCGACTTGTCGTAATTTATGGAACCATGAATTCTGCTCTCTACCAGAAAATCCTGAAGGAGAATGTCCGGCCATCAGTTCGCAACCTTAAGCTCAAGCGCACTTGAGTTATGCAGCAGGACAATGATCCGAAACACACCAGCAAGTCCACCTCTGAATGGCTCAAAAAAAACAAAATGAAGGTTTTGGAGTAGCCTAGTCAAAGTCCGGACTTAAATCCAATTGAGATGCTGTGGCATGACAGGCCGTTCATGCTCGAAAACCCTCCAATGTGGCTTGAATTAAAACAATTCTGCAAAGGATTGCAGTTGTTGCCGCCAAGTGTGGCACAACCAGTTATTAGGTTCAGGGGGCAATTACTTTTTCACATAGGGCCAGGTTCGTTTGGATAGCTTTTTTCCCCTTAATAAATTAAATCATCATTTAAAAACTGCATTTTGTATTCCCTCACGTTGTCTTTGTCTGATATAAATATTTGTTTGATGATCTGAAAAATTTAAGTGTGACAAAGAAGCAAAAACAGAAGAAATCTGTAAGGGGGCAAATACTTTTGCACAGCACTGTATGTCTTTAATTATAGACAAACATAAAAATATATTTTTTATATATTGTTGTTTCCATAAACATCAATAACTACATAAACAGACACATATTTTGACTGGTTTATTGCCATACATGCAAGTAGGCATCGGCAGTGCTCGAATTGTTAAAGCTTAACATGGGGATGGTAAAATATCTGACCTGGTTTATATATTTCAACAGCAATGAAAACGTACATTATGGTAACTTTGAAAGGTAAAGAAAATAGCTTAATGACAAATTTAACCAATCATTCCATGACAACAAACCCCTCCTCTGGAAATTTGACAAATCGCACCCTGAACTTTCTTGACATGGCAGAACTAATTCAATCTAACTTCTGAGAAACCCTAGCGCAATCAAATTAGTTATTCATAAAGGACACAATATTTAAACTCAATTGTCAACTGGATAGCTGTCATATGCTCCTAACCCTAAACCTAACCCCTTACCTTTTGTCTTGGATGCCTTTCTTTTATGGAGTCCTTCACTCCTAATCAACAACTGAGCGCTAGACATTGTCATGGTCACTGTTGAACAAAATAATTTGCCTTTTTGTGCTGTTTTTGAAGTTTGTCGTCGGAGGTGGTGGCAGGAAGGAGAGTTTACAATTGGCATGGCTCCCTATGGATTTTGTGATACATTGAAGAGGGTAACTTCACCGAAGTCATTGAGAGTGGAATGAGGGCTCCAAGCCAGTAATAACACAGCCTCAAATATCATTCCCTCATGAATGATGCATGCCACCTGGTAGAGCCCACCTTGCCTTAATGTTTTTTTAGACAGGCCGAATCGCAGAGTGTAGGGACAACTTCTATTTTACACACAGCAGCACATCGGCCTCGGCTGCTTTTTCTTCTCCCGGAATGATGATGGAACGTGACCCTAAGATGACTGACGGGCACAGTGGTGGCCATGCTGTTACAATGTCCCTGCCCCAGCAGGTGCACTCTTACTAATCTCAACACAGGTAACACCGATAATAAAGAAAACATCCAAGCTTTAAACATACATACTAATACAGAGTGGCATAAGTGTGCATATCTAATTACAAACAATGTCCAACTTGCTCTATATATCAGTTAAAGGCTGCATAAACCTGTAAGCCAACACTTTCAACTATATTTAAAAAGATGCATGTTCAAAGTATAAAACAATTTCACACAAGCTATTACGCACAAAAAGAAAAAAACAATACAAGCGCCTAAAGACAAACAGCAATACACGTACACACACACCCACACACAGAGTGTTAAGAGTTTGTGAGTAAACAGCTGTGCAGTGGCTGAAGACAGAGGATGTGTTGTTGGAAATGGACTGACAGCAGCCCCACAAACAGAGTGGCAAGAGGAGGGCCGTGGGCTGTCCTCAATAAAGAGGCCACCATGAAATAACCCTGTGTGAGCCCAGCACAGACAGAGCCCTGAGGGGACGACTCAATCAAAACTATACAATCTGATCCTGGGAGGTCAAGAATGCAATCCTTCACTGGCTTTAAGGAAGCAACTGGGAGGCTACAATGGCTTCCATTTTATAATAATCTCTTTCATTTATTATTACTGGTGGAAAGTTTCTTACTTTCCATTTAGCGGATTAGTTATTTTCCATAGCTAACTTTAAATTTAATTGCTAGCTTACAGAGTTAAGTTTCTCACCTAGACATTTACACAACCCACTTTACATGGATACCTGTGTCCACACCATTGTTGTCTAGTGCAGTGGTTCTCAACCTTTTTGAGTTGCGACCCCCCAGAACAATCAGGTTGGTGTTCGCGACCCTCCCCCCATTTTGTATAGTTCTGCATTAATTAATGTATAGCCGTAAGAAAAGTTGGTTAAGAGGGTCCTGCTCAACGCTTTCAATTTGATAAATTTGACGCATGGTTCTAAGAGCACACACACTGATACTATAACGTCTAATCCTTATACCAACCACAAAAATATCAACATAGAAATACAACTGTCTCAAATGTCCCAACGGGATTGCGGCTTTGCAGAAGATAAAACAATAGAGCATTATCAAAACAATTTTGCTTCGGATCCGCAAGTGCTGGCGTTGCATACAAGTGCAACATAAAGCGGCATTTTTGAATGTTTTTCAATGGTCTGCAATAGCAGTTTACGCTTTCCAAAAGCAAATGTATAAATGTGTGAGGCTGTGTGAAGAGGGTCATTTGCGTGACTCCCAATGCGTGAGAGTTGGCAGCTCTGCTAACCCTTTAAGCCATCTCTCCATTGTTCCATGTGATTGCTAGTAGTTAGCTAACTACCAACGTGCCGTGTGTGTGTGTGTCCGATCTAAACTCAAGTGCAAGTGTACTTTGTCGCAACCCCCAGGTTGAGAACCACTGGTCTAGTGCGTAGTGTTAAGAGTTCCTGTGTCTGTTTTTCTAATACGTACTGTAACACACAAATCTCTTTCTCTTTCTGCAACTACTGCAATCTAACAACAACAGCAGATGGATGAAAATAATTGGAGAGGACAACTCAAAAACATTAGATGCCTTCTCATTGATCAATCTAATTTGTCTGTCAGTGTATAGCGGGATGGGGGAATGGTTAAACACAGTTTCTCTCCATAAAGCAGTCAGCTATGATACAGTAGTGGGAGAGTGAAAGCTGCGACGGCAGTGGGCAGTCCTGGCATGCTCTGTTGCCTGATTGTTATTGGGGCCGACGCATGACAGCCCTCCATGCGCCACCTCCACGGCGGCCCAGGGCAGGGAGCACGCTGACAGGGTGCACAGGGGAATGTGGCACGGGTTTTGGCCTGGCACGGCCATGGCATAGCACCCTTGGGGCCGCAACCTCTTCTTAAACCCCTGACCTACCTTACCTTTGTCCCGTGGCATCGCAGAGGCTAACAAGAGGGCAGGCAAGGCTGCTTAAGAATTCCGCCACATCCGTTGCCTGGGCATTCAAGCTCCTTATCCGTCCCTCCCCTCTGTGTTGCTCTCCCCCTCAGAGACCTTTGGTGAACTACGTGTCAACCAGGGGAGACAGGCACTCATCAACAGTGATACCTGGGAGGTATATTAATGCAACGATGACTGGCAATGGGAAAAACAAGCCTTCTCCCTTTAACGAGAGAACAAAGACATAGATACATTCTGAGGATGTTAACGTTTGTTATCTTTACCCATTAAGGAAAAATAGCTCAAGTATATTGATTTCTCTATCCATGATTCTAAAAAGAGCTGTAGATAAGTGACAAAGACGACCTAGCATGACACAAAGCTGTTGAGACTGCCAGAAATAGAGGAGTTTCTAATGAAGACAGAAAATGCAGAAAGGTGAATGGGTTCTGGGGTCTCCCCACCAGCACCAAGCAATCAACAAATGTGCAAACTTTAATCTTACAATATACAAAGTTGGGAGACTTAAAAGGGTCCTCTGGAATCCAGACGGAGTTGAACCATGAAAGGAATTGATTGAGAAAAGCATGTTATTTCCAATGCTTTCATTAGGCAGTTTGTGTACATTTCTCCCACCAGACCTTATGTTATGGATGGAAGGGGGGTCTACAAGTCTAGTTGAGATGGACTTATTTAGTCATGGGTCTTAGACATCAGAAAAAAAGCACCAAGGACATATGGACATTTTTTACTTCCTTATTCCAAACTTCCAGGCTTAAATTAGCTAGGATTTTTAAGATCAGGAGCTGTTTTTGAATCTATAAAAAATTGATTAAATGAAGTGGAAGTCTGGCCTAATGAGCTCCCTGGGCTACAGAGCAGCAAGACCAAGAGAGGAAGGAGATAAGGGAAGCCTTTGAGGAAGAGGGACTGCGGCCATGCCCGCAGTGTGCTAGTTATACATGGCTCAACTTGGTTTCAATGGCACAGACTGCACCTGTCTTGGGCATTTCTTTTCTGATGCCAGCGGAAAAGAGAATGACGACAAGCATACAAGTATCGTTAGCTTTTGGGTATAAGCACGAATAAAAACAAGGTGATAATAATATAATTACTTCCTAAATATTTTGACTTCCGGAGTCTAAAATATAGGCCCTAAAGTAAGTGTACTACTTTCCAACACTGTGATCAAGTTGTAAAGAAACATATGATAAATAAACCAACTAGCCATTGACCTGATATACATGATATAGCTTAATTAATTACTATGACATGTGACTATGACATCCTAAGGTGTTATTCTGTTTTCTAGACTTATCTACTCAAAATAAAGGTTCAGAAATTTAGATCTTGATCAACCATAAACAGCTCTTCCAAAACTAGTAATATAAGTATAACTGCCGTCACAATGACACGTTCAGTATAACCGTAATAAGTTACTAATCCAAAGGCTACAGAAGCAGATGTTAACTGGAAAAATACATACAGTTATTTACTTGGAAATGTTGGCCAATATGCAGATCCATGCATACACACTTCAGACGATCACCCTCAATACTGTCCCCATGTCCCTGTCACCACTGACATCCATCTTCTCAAAAAATATTAACATGTATATTTTTTTTATGAAAAATCTACACCTGTCCTTTACCAATCCCCCGCACGAAAGACAGTCAACTAGATAAACAGAAAGTCGGAAAGTGAGCCTCGATTAGGCAGTGAACAGATGACAATGTAGAGCAGAGACAGACATGTCTTCTCTCCTGGGGAATGTGGAAAAATGGGATGGGGGTAGAGGGGTAATGATGACATACAGTGGCAGGCAGTCAACAGGCCAGGAGCTTCATTTATAAACGTTGCGTACGGACAAAAGAAGGCGTACGCCATTTCCCAAGCAAACTTTGGGGTTTATAAAATCTAAACTTGACAGGAGAACGTGCAGTCCCTTACCGACACTGACCCATGCATACGCACATAAATTGGAGAAATTATGAAGTGCGACTGTGATGGCAGAAGGAGGACACTCGAGAAACGCGTTGAAATCAATAACATTGTGTAAAATAAATCAAAGTCTTACCAGTCTCACATATCATTTATGAATAGTTGATTGAAGTGCACAAATTTTTTTTGATAAAATTGGAGATCTGTTTTTGCAAAATAGTCCCTCAAAGAGGCTATGTTGTACAGTTCAATCGGGAATCATATTTAATTGGATCTGTAATTACTAAACAATACTTGCATGTTATGAAATGTATTCTTATAAATAATTAAGTGAACAGTAGGACAAATTACGTTAAAACTGATGCCGTTTACGATGCCTCAGTCTGTTAGATACAAGTTCACAGTTTCATATTTTGTCAGTTACTATCAGGGTACTTACCACACCCAAAGGTGTTTGGCAATTGGGCAGTCAGTATGGATGAATATTAATTATGGGCATTTCACTGACTATTTCAATGCAACTATGGGTGTTTAAAGGTTGAGACGAGACGCTGGTTCACATGCGTTACATTTTGAGTTGACTGATTTATGAAGGGAAACCGGAGAGGGATGTGCTTGTGTAATGAATCAAAATATTTGGTCCGCACTTTGCGTTTCGTCCGTACGCCAGATTTTGAGTGAAAGAGAGAAAGAGAGAGAGAGAGAGAGAGAGAGAGAGAGAGAGAGAGAGAGAGAGAGAGAGAGAGAGAGAGAGAGAGAGAGTACAGGTTAACACAATCTTTGGCTACTTCACCCGTCAGTGATTAACACCTGCCAGACCCTCTCTTCCTGCCAGTCCTAAGCTCAAGGAGGGCTGTCATTACAAATAGTGAGATTACAATACCAAACCGGGGCCGGGGAACCATGGTTCCATGCACAGGGGGTCATATTCTGGCAAATGCTGTGGAACTCACAAAGGGGCAGAGGGATATATGGAAGGGTGGAGGCGGAAAGTATGAGAAAAAAGGAGAAAGAGAGAAAAGACATCCTTCTTATGATACGCATATTTGTATATTTGTAAGGTGAGGGACATACTAGCATATATCAACAATAAGGCTTACCCGCTTGCCCAAGGCAAGTACAATGCCATGTTAGGGGCTAGTAAACCGCTAAGGAATAAAACTATTTGTATAGGAGCAAGTAAAAGCGTACTTAGGCCAAGTAGATTTCTGGCACACTTGCCTGACGGGCAGGTGAAAAAAAAAAACATTAACGCTGAACCCTGACTACAGAAACATTTTATTGAGAAAGACATCATGAGAAGAAACAGGACAGACATGTGATCTATAATACTTTATTTATTTCTTGGGAGGCAATTTTGTCTTTTATTTGAAAGGACAGTAGATAGACAGAAAACTTGGGGGAGAGAGAAAGAGAGACATGCAGCAGAAAGGCCCGAGCCCGAAACGAGCCCAGACCGCTGCGTGAAGGACTAGCCTTTGTGGTGTGTGCCTTTAGCCCAATGAGCCACCAGAGTACCTCTGTCATCTATAATATGTTGCACATTATACTTCCATGTTTAACTGGAGGAATTGTTGAGTACTTCAAAATAACAAAAAGGATGCAGTGTTTTATGATCTCGAATAATGCAAAGAAAACAAGTTCATATTCATCGTCAAACAACATAATACTAATGTAATTTTCACCATCTTACTTTGTAAGAAAATGCATGTTAACAATTTATTTGTTATTAGTAATACCTTCTTGGTGCCCATTGGTGGGGCTTATATATCAACATATCACAAAGAAAGATGCCACACGAAACGAGGCGAAAGTGGAAGTCAACAGACTGAATGATGCTTAAATTATAAGGTAATTATATAATATTTATATTATAAGTTATAATATTGTCTAAATAAAACCGTCTTTTAAGAAAAGCACTCCTGACCAAGAGCCAGGAATAAAAACAATAGCTATTTACAGACTACAGTTGGTTATAAGCTTATAAGATTATAAGCTAAAAAGCAAATTAGCATTCATGTTCAATTTACTAAATATTCAGGTGTTCAAACTGTGCCATAAATAAGGATAATTAAAATATTCAATCTCACTATTTCTGATGGAATAGTGGTTTTACAATGTAGAAGAGGGCTTTGGATCCTCTTAGTAATCAACATTTTTAACTTGGCTGGCTACTCTGTAACATAAAGAACTTGTGCATCAATTGAGGCTAGAAGTAGACTGGTCGCTGCCCCTTTTTTGTCTGTACTGGACTACAGTGATGCATTATATTCACATGCATCTTCTCAGTGCCTACAACCAATAGATACTGTTTATCATGGAGCACTGAGGTTTAGCATCAATTTGAATGTCCTCATTTATCATGTTCTATTGAGCCAAATGGCCTACCTTTTCCATTCGGAGACTTAATCATAGGTACATATTTATTTATAACGCAATGTTAAGCCTTGTCTCATCTTATTAATGTACACTCATCTCGTTTAACAGTGTCCAAACATACTCCATACGGTCACAGGACATGCTTTTCCTATTGGTCCCAAAGACCCAAACTGAGACACAAGGGTCTTTATGCACTGTCCCCTTCACCTGGAGTGCGTTGCAGGAAACATTGAAATTGCAAGAGCTTGTCTCATAAGCACATTTTAAACAAACGATTAAGGCCCTGAAAGCTTAATCTTTTAATAACAGCCAATGCTTTGTCATAAGTGACTGTTATGTCTTTCTTTTTAGCTTTATCTGATAGTGTATTCTATCTTAAATTGTTAGTATGGATGTTGTCTATATGTCACTTGTGTTTTGTCGTTATGCCTCCTTGGCCAGGTCTGTCTTGTAAAAAATATTTTAATCTGATTAAATGAAGGTTTAATAAAAAACTGATAATGATTAATGCTTGCAATATCCACTAGCTGGGTAGTATGCAGTAGACATACTGTATTTATATGCTAACTGAGAATAATGAATCCACATTTCTCAGATCAGTCTGATGCCAGAGTGAATCTTCCATTCTGACACTGAAAAATGACCGGTCTCAACAAGACGCTGTGTGTGTGAGCGTGTGTGACAGACACCGGCAACACAGTGACAGGCCGGTAAAGTGGAGGTGTAAGGCATTATTAGGATCACACACCCACACACCCACACACCCACACCCACACACACAGACACAGACACAGACACACGCACGCACGCACACACACACACACACACACACACACAGTGAAGGACATAGTTACGCTTGTGACAGTTTGCACGCATTCAAATAGAGAAATATTTTACCCTTTGTGATTATTTCTTTGCAAACAAAAATTTTTCTTGAATTGGCTACAGAAAAACACAAATAGATCTACAGTATACAGCTTGACAGGGTATTAGAATAGTAGATAGATCATTATCTTCATAGAGTCATAGAGCATCTCAAAGTATCCTGGAATAATGTTTATTGGCTTTAGCGAAACACATCTTCAATAACTATAGAAAAAGGCAGGGTTTTCAAGCTACTGTGAACACATTAAACTTATCTAGACCATTCTAACTAGATCATTCGGTACAACCTCTGAAGACAGAATTCACGATTTGTTTTTGTGAACTAAATACAACTACATTGTCCCGGTCAAGCCAAGTAATAAATGATGCTACATCTCGGTTTATTAAGACAAAACTACGACAAACCCTCTTAAAAACATGAAATTAAAGTTCTTAGACTAATATTGCTAAAAACATTTTAGCACTTTTACAGAAGCACCAGTGGCCCTTAAAAAGTAATTTTGGAAGGGATAATGGAGGGGCAGTACTGTACACATGATGGTACTGTACACAAAAGGATAAGGATACATTGAAAGGTTACAGTAACAGCAAGGCCGTCAGGGAATGAAAATAGCACCCACACAGCAGAAATATTGTTGGGAGATTACATTCTGTACAACATTTGGCCATTTTGTACTAAACTGTACAATATGTGAAAAGGCTAGATTAAGATTAACATTTGAAATCTGGCCCTGGATCCCAATCGACTTCAGCGTCCCTCTCCGACTTTTACAATGAAGAGTCTAAATACAGTATATGCAAATTGTCAATCACTTATGTGAAGTTTTGTACTGGCTATTTAAACTCGTTATATATTTGACATACAAAATAATAAAAGCAGCCTTATCAAAATCAGAGTTTACCATAAGGATTCCAAGGTCAATCCAATTATTGATTCTGGGACTGTATCATAGCTTGGACCTCTGAACTGAGAGACAAATAAATAATTATATCATAGTTTATAAACAAAATATTGACAGTGGTACCGTCTTCTCCAAACTAACTATTCATACCATCTATGAGTCGCGCGCTGCAAGAGGGAAACTGCATCACGATTAACGATTAAGTGGAAACTCCACCAAGAGCTGGGAAGACAGAACTGCAACGTCTCAGACAACCTGTCATTCTTAGCAAAAAACAAACAACATTTTTTTTTTGAAAAAACACTACAAGCCTATAATGTATAATGTATAGTGCTCGACCAACACATGCGGAAAATATGTATATATTCCTAAACAATGAGACAGCGGGCAAGTGTGAGGAGCAAGCTGAGCGAGATGGCGAATGTGTGTGTGTTTATGTAGGCTCCTGATAGTGACCCCAGTGCCTCATCTCCAGGGCATAAATAAACATGTGTGTGCCTGTGGATCCTAATCAGAGAGAAGAGAATTACATTTATTCCGGTGCAACTATTAATATTTCAGAGCATTCTCTAGCTCATGTGAGAGAGCATGAATGATTAATTTAGACATCACTTCTGTCACAATCCCTTACCCAGTCCGGTCTGTGATTCACCTTTGAGAATACCAAACAAAAGGAATTGTTCCCCATTTTTAGTGTGGTTTTGGTGTGAACGCCCTTGAAATGATCTCCAGCTAAATTCTAGTCAATTTTCTACTTAACAAAAGAAACAAGATAATCTTTTGGACAATAACATTGAAGCCTCCTTAACTATTAATGTCTTTAAACTTTATAAATGAACAACACACCTTTTTAAATTGTATTTCCCTCATTCCATGTCAAGGCACGGACTGCTCTGACTTGGTGACAGACGGGATGCCTTGAAAACGGCCTAACAAACTGACATGTGCTCCACATTTGTGTTTTGATTGTGTTGGGCTTTGATTGTGTGACGCTTCTGACAAGCTGATACCACAGGTAAATGAGATCACCATCATTGCCACTCGTACCGTCTTGCGGGCTTGAAGGTGTGGGTTTGTATGGGTGTTTGACAAGAGGCATTGTATTTGTCTGTAGATCCATGCAGGTATCTGCATGTGTGTGTGTAAGTCTCTACCTGTTGGGAGGGGAGCCGTATGGGAGCGTGAGGGAGAAGGATGAGAATGACGTGACACGTTCCCACTTGCCCTGGGGTGGTTTTGGTGTGGTTGTCATTTTGATGTTTGTTTCGTTCCTCTTCTCCATCCCCGCATTATTTCAATACGACACCCAAGCACCATAGATAAATGATAGATTCAAATTGCCAGACTTATGAGCTACAATACTAAAGAATATAGAGTTTTCCACGACATTTCTAAGAATTTTGACAAGCTGTTAATAATTGACAGGTACCTTTCTCTGGGGAGTTTGAATCAATCAGAAGTAGTGTATTGGGTGAGAAAGGAGCGGTCATGGTGAAATATGGAAAATTACCATTTTGGTGTAGGTACTGTATTTTTCTCCATAAGTTCTGATGCTTTTCACAAACACAGAGTAGTATACTTTGACAAAAAGCATTCAGTAAATTCAAAGAAAGTAATTTAGGCAAACCTTTGAATTACACAAAAATATTGATTGACATAAAACATTATACATTTAACAAACTCACACAGGTTTAACCCTGCAGCAGTTGAAACAACTTTAGGACATTTAAACATTCTATATACGCTGTCGAAACCTCTACAGTACCATGATACACAAATTGCACTAAAACAAATCTCCATATATTATTGAACGTCAACGTCAGCATGTTGAACCGTCCCCTCCCTAGAAATGAGTAGGATATAAAAGACATACATAGGCCTACAGTAACAAAATCCTATTGGTAAAGGTTAAACTCACTTTCTCAAATTCTCTTTCAACCAGGCAGAGGAGGAAACAGTAGAGGCAGTGAGAACAAGGAAAAGAAGAAGAGGTTGTCGTGTTGGAAGAGGAGGAAGAAAATAAAAAAATGGGAGAGATTTCAGTTTTTGAAAGAGTGTTTTTCTTTCCCTCCCTTTCTTTAGCGATGAGGGGGTTGCTAATGGGTTTTGACAGAGTGCCGGCAGGCCGGAGGAAGAAAGGTTGGGGTTGAGTCGATAGTGGTGCAACAGAGGCAAGAAGCTGGCGGCGGCTAGGAGAAACCCCTGGCACTAGCATAGAAGATGGGGGGTAGGGGAATAAGGTAATGTAGGGGGGGTTGACCAGTGATCATTAGAAAGTCAATGAGTCCTCCAGCACTCGCAGACATGCTAGCTTTCTCAAGGAGCCACGGGCCGGCCACTGGGGGGGGGGGGGGGGGGGGGGGGGGGGGGGGGCAACAGCACACAGACATCAGATACATAAACAGCATGCAAACATTGATACACTTGTGATACGCAAACAAGGGAATGCAAGTGTAAAACCCACACACATGCTTTTATTTCTGGAGGTCTGCTGCCATGATGGCAAGGTCAATGGTGTTCGTATCTTTTCAATGTCATTCCCGGTGTAAATTATCAATCGGGGGGCCTCTTTCGGGTTGCTGACATTTGTGTCTAGAGCACTCCTGTGATCCCAGAGAGAATGATCCCAGGTCGGAACCAGGCTGAGCACCAAACACAGGCCCCATTCCTTTTTTAACAACCTTAAACAGGTCAGCACAAACCTCAACCTCTGATTGTAGAGACATAATTTTGTAGAGGTATCACACACCCAGAGAATCCAGGACTACAAAAATGAAAGCATAGCTAATGAGCACCTTCCAATCCCTCTAACGTGCATCAATCCACAAATAGCCTAACCAAAATCTTTATTTTGAGGTTTTCGGGTCCTGGTAGCTGCAGGGCTCTATCTTACATCCACAAGGGTTTCAAGGGTACCTGGATGTTTGTGTAGAATTATATCTTGCTGAGATCTGTGTTGAGGTGTAAGCACTCTCTGGCCCTCAGGCAAGTGATCCTGCCACTCATGGCAAATGGGCTGGTTAAGTTGCAGCAATACAGACATAACCTTGTGGAGAAATTAGTAAGAGTAACAACATTCATCATGACTACAGGTCTGTGTGCATGTGTGTGTGTGTTTTAATACAGGCCGCAACACTGGCAAACAAAGCGTGGTGCTCCTTGGATTTTGCAGTGTGAAAAAGCAGGATAATGGAAGATGTTAATGTTAAGTTTAGGTTAGGTTATGCAAAGTGAGTTTGGTGCATGTGTGTGTGTGTTTCAAGGGAAGTGAGGCGGAGGACCTAATCTTCATCAATAGCCTTCCAGCTTCTTTTTCAACTACCAATCAATATGCATGCAATCAAACTGTTGCAGGCATTATCTCGGACTATACACATTGATATGTGTTCATTGATCATTATTCTAAATGCTCCTATGCCTTTTAGGGGTGGCAAAACATTTTGGCCCTATGGGCACCATCTGGTCGTGCTCAAGACCTTTCCTTCTTCTTGTAATCCTCTCACAAAATCCCAGACTGAGCTTCTGTGGACTCCTACAGGCCCAATATAGCCTGAGTGGTCCCATGGGTTGAAAATAAAGAGAAGGGATCCCAGACTGGACACTGCACGGTAAACAGACTGGCCTATGCCCCAGTCTGAGCTCAATGCAGAGTGTGTCACAGGACAGTGTGATTGGGGTTAGCTGGTGATCGGGTTGATTAAATTGGATTGGGACATGTCCACATTGTAGATGTGTCTATATCTTTATAAATCAGTGTGCCATAGCCTCAACAGTCCAGATGCTGTGATTGAGCTATGTTGAGCAAGAAAACCAGATTGCCCTATGAAAGCAGACAGATAAGAAAAAGAGACAGAGCAGAGAGTGGGGGCCAGAGTGGGTGGAGCAGCTCGCATTGAGGCTAACAAGGGATTCACTTTCATTCAGGCTCCTGATGTGCCGCCAGCCCTTTGAAGGGATTATTAACACGTTTTGATTACTCTGGTCCAGTTGTCTATGAAATGGTCCAAAAGCTATGAAATGGGTGATCTCTAACTATTTCCGTACGCGACTCAAGCCCCTTCGGTTTTAGTGCACTCTCAACTTTCAATCCCACCCCACCCTGGTCAGTAAGACTCAAAGCAATCCACTAATTGCAGTCTCTGATATCATAGAGAGTGGGCTAATACACTATTATGCTAACAGGGGAGACAGACAGCTTCTATAGGTGGCCTGGGGAGGAACAAACAAGACAAACATTTATTTCACATTAACGCAATAGCACATAGTTTGCATTTAGGAAGATGAGCTGCCCTGAATTTTGGATAATTTAGAGAGTTGTATGACACTTGTTTTGTGTTTGAAATGAACATGTTCAAGGTTTAGCATATGATATTATACTGTATCATCAATTGTTTAAATTTGTTTTTTTAAACTGCTTAAAGTTAAAGATTTAGGAACTAAGTAAGAAAAAAACACGCTTTTTGGAAGCATACTGTGCATTAGCAAGAGCTCTATATATATGAACACTTCTATATTGTGAAACTAAATATTAATCTTAAATGACAAACGAATCAGACCAACAAAAAAAATGTAAATTTGTGTTAATTCAAACTGTGTTAAAAAGGACCTGCCTACTGACAGCTTGACTGGATACCAAGGCACTTTAGCTTAGCTTGAGTCAAAAACAACGATCCAATTAACCATGTTAGGTCTTAGGAGATTCAAGAATCCTATACATATAGAACCCAGTTTATTCATGTGTATACTACCGTCTATACTTAACTATACCTGCACTGTACAGTTAATACTCTTCTATTGTATACACCTCGGCATTATCATAGTACCCCTTCCTACTTTTTCAACAATGCTACTTATACATACATATATGTACATACTAGACTGCTAACAAATGTTGGGTCACTTAGAAACGTCCTTATTTATTTCTAAAAGCATATATATATATATATATATATATATATATATATATATATATATATATACAGTGCATCCGGAAAGTATTCATACCCTTTTACTTTTTCCACATTTTATTATGTTACAGCCTAATTCCAAAATGGATAAAAAAATATATATATATTCTTAACATTCTACATACAATACCGCATAATGACAAAGTGAAAAAGTTTTTGGGGAATTTTTGCAAATGTATTAAAAATAAAAAAATAAAATATCACATGTACGTAAGTATTCACACCCTTTGCTGTGACACTCAAAATTGAGCTCAGGTGCATCCCGTTTCCACTGATCATCCTTGAGATGTTTCTACAACTTGATTGGAGTCCACCTGTGGTAAATTAAATTGATTGGACATGATTTGGAAAGGCACACACCTGTTTATATAAGGTCCCACAGTTGACAGTGCATGTCAGAGCACAAACCAAGTTATGAAGTCCAAGGAATTGTCTGTAGACCTCCGAGACAGGATTGTATCGAGGCACAGATCTGGGGAAGGGTACAAAAAAATGTCTGCAGCATTGAAGGTCCCAACGAGCACAGTGGTTTCCATCATTCGCAAATGGAAGAAGTTTGGAACCACCATGACTCTTCCTAGAGCTGGCCGCCCGGCCAAACTGATCAATCGGGGGAGAAGGGACTTGGTCAGGGAGGTGACCAAGAACCCGATGGTCACTCTGACAGAGCTCCAGTGTTCCTCTGTGGAGATGGGAGAACCTTCCAGAAGGACAACCATCTCTGCAGCACTCCACCAATCAGGCCTTTATGGTAGAGTGGCCAGACGGAAGCCACTCCTCTGTAAAAGGCACATGACAGCCCGCATGGAGTTTGCCAAAAGGCACCTAAAGGACTCTCAGACCATGAGAAACAAAATTCTCTGGTCTGATGAAACCAAGATCGAACTCTTTGGCCTGAATGCCAAGCGTCATGTCTGGAGGAAACCAGGCACTGCTCATCACCTGGCCAATACCGTCCCTCCAGTGAAGCATGGTGGTGGCAGCATCATGCTGTGGGGGTGTTTTTCAGCGGGAGGAACTGGGAGACCAGTCAGGATCAAGGGAAAGATGAATGCAGCAATGTACAGAGAGATCCTTGATGAAAACCTGCTCCAGAGCGTTCTGAACCTCAGGCTGGGGCGAAGGTTGACCTTCCAACAGGACAACGACCCTAAGCACACAGCCAAGATAACAAAGGAGTGGCTTTGGGACAAGTCTGTGAATGTCCCTGAGTGGCCCAGCCAGAGCCCAGACTTGAACCCGATTGAACATCTTTGGAGAGATCTGAAAATGGCTGTGCACCGACGCTCCCCATCCAACCTGATGGAGCTTGAGACGATCTGCAAAGAAGAATTGGAGAAACTGCCCCAAAATAGGTGTGCCAAGCTTGTAGCATCATACTCAAGAAGACTTGAGGCTGTAATTGCTGCCAAAGGTGCTTCAACAAAGTATTGAGTAAAGGGTGTGAATACTTATGTACATGTGACATTTTATTTTTTTATTTTTAAGACATTTTAAAAAAAAATTAAAAAACTTTTTTCACTTGATCATTATGCGGTCATCATCATCATCATCATCGTCATCCGCTTTGTCCGGGGTCGGGTCGCGGAGGTAGCAGTTCAAGCAGGGCATCCCAAACTTCCCTTTCCCGGGCCACATTAACCAGCTCTGACTGGGGGGATTCCAAGGCGTTCCCAGGCCAGTGTGGAGATATAATCCCTCCACCTGGTCCTAGGTCTGCCCGCGGCCTCCGCCCAGCTGGACGTGCCTGGAACACCTCCCTAGGGAGGCAGCCAGGTGGCATCCTTACTAGATGCCCGAACCACCTCAACTGGCTCCTTTCTACGCAAAGAAGCAGCGGCTCTACTCCGAGTCCCTCACGAATGGCTGAACTTCTCACCCTATCCCTAAGGGAGATGCCAGCCACCCTCCGGAGGAAACTCATTTCCGCCGCTTGTATCCGCAATCTGGTTCTTTCGGTCATGACCCACCCTTCATGACCATAGGTGAGAGTAGGAACGAAGATAGACCGGTAGATTGAGAGCTTTGCCTTCTGGCTCAGCTCTCTCTTCGTCACAACGGTGCGATAGAGCGACTGCAACACCGCACCCCTGCTCCAATTCTCCGGCCCATCTCTCGTTCCATTTTACCCTCACTCGAGAACAAGACCCCAAGATACTTGAACTCCTTCACTTGGGGTAAAGACTCATTCCCTACCTGGAGTAGACAATCCATCGGTTTCCTGCTGAGAACCATGGCCTCAGATTTGGAGTTTTGCCGCTTCACACTCGGCTGCGAACCGATCCAATGAGTGCTGCAGGTCGCAGACTGATGATGCCATCAGGACCACATCATCTGCAAAAAGCAGTGATGCAATCCTCTGCCCACCAACCCGTAGCCCCCCTCCCCCCGCGGCTACGCCGTGAGATCCTGTCCATGAATACCACAAACAGGATAGGTGACAAAGCGCAGCCTTGGAGGAGGCCAACCCTCACCGGAAACGAGTCCGACTTACTGCCGCAGACCCGGACACAGCTCTCTCGCTTTGGAGTACAGAGATTGGATGGCTCTGAGAGAGACCCCCTCACCCCATACTCTCGCAGCACCTCCCACAGTATCTCCCGGGGAACCCGATCATACGCCTTCTCCAAATCCACAAAACGGTATTATGCGGTATTGTATGTAAAATGTTGAGAATTTTTTTTCATTTAATCCATTTTGCAATTAGGCTGTAACATAATAAAATGTGGAAAAAGTGAAGGGGTATGAATACTTTCCGGATGCACTATATGTATATATATATATATATATATATATATATATATATATATATATATATATATGAGAAAGAGATCAAAAATAAATTGTTATGTGGTAAATGACTATTATACCTCAAAACGCCATATTTTCTATGGAAAACGTACGTACAGAGGCCCATTATTAACAACCATCCCTCCTGTGTTCAAATGGCACATTGTGTGAAAAGCCTTGTGCAGACATGTTAGCACAGCTGAAAACTGTTGTGTTGATTAAAGAAGCAATAAAATTGGTCTTCCTTAGGCTAGGTGAGTATTTGGAGCATCAGCATTCGATAATAGTCTCAAAATGACCATGAAAAAATAACTTGCTTCTGAAACTCGTCAGTCTATTCTTGTTCTGAGAATTGAAGGCCATTCCACGCAAGAAACTGCCAAGAACAGCACGAACTGGCTCTAACCAGAGTAGGAAGAGAAGTGGGAGGCTCCGGTGCACAACTGAGCAAAAATAACAAGTACATCAGAGTCCCTAGTTTGGGAAACAAGACACTTCACAGGTCCTCTACTTGCAGCTTCATTAAATTATACCCGTAAAACACCAGTCTCTACGACAACAGTGACGAGGCGACTCCTGGATGCTGGCCTTCTAGGCAGAGTAGTAAAGAAAAGGCCATATCTAAGACTGGCCAATAAAAGGAAAAGATTAAGATGGGCAAAATAACTCAGACATTGGACAGAGGACGATCGGAAAAAAGTGTTAATGACAGACTCTACGTTGGAGATGTTCGGATCATACAGAAGAACATTTGTGAGACGCAGAAAAAATGCTGCCTTATGTTAATCATGGTGGAGGAAATGTGATGTTCTGGGGATGCTTTGGTGCTGGTAAAGTGGGAGATTTAAAAAGGATAAAAGGGATCTTGAATAAGGAATATCACTCTATTTTGCAATGTCATGCCATACCCTGTGGACGGTGCTTGATTGGAGCCAATTTCATCCTACAACAGGACAGTGACCCAAAGCACAGCTCCAAGCTATGCAAGAACTATTTAGGGAAGAAGCAGTCATGGAATGGCCAGCACAGTTACCAGATCTCAACACTACTGGAGCAGCTTGAGGTGTGAGCTCATTAAGTCAATCCAACTGTTGGGAGGTGCTTCAGGAAGCATAGGGGAAAATTTCTTCAGATTACCTTAACAAATTAACAGCTAGAATGCCAAAGGTCTGCAAGGCTGTAATTACTGCAAATAAAGGATTCAATGACAGAAGCAAAATTATAATTTAAAGTAAAAAACATTATTTCTAACCTTCTTAATGTCTTAAATATATGTTCTATTCATTTTGCAACTCATTTGATGAATAAGTATGAGTTGTCATGGAAAACATTAAATTGTGTAAGTACCTTTGAGCGGTAGTGTATACTTGTTTTTGCACTGGTTAGATGCTAAAATGTATTTTGTTGTCTCAGTACCTGTACAATGACAATACAGTTGAATCATCATCAACGATTATGTTGTCTATAACTAATTTAGATGTTACTTTAAGAAGAAGCAGCCACAGATTTTCAAACAAGTCCTTCTAAGAAGTAACTGTGAGCCCTTCTGTCTTACGACAGTGGATTTATCAGTGCACAGCAAACTTCTGGAAAATGTTTTAAAACTAGTATGTTTTATTACAATTGAAGTTATTATACAGTATAATAGTTAGACAATCTAAGCATATTTGCAATCTAAGCATACTTGCAACCCCCGAGGACCTAACCCTGCTGTTATGCAAATGTTTGGAAGTTTTTTTAACGTGACTGGTTATTTCTTACATGAATCATAGCAATAATGTTACTCTGAGGAGAAAAGGGGGAGTCATGATTGATCTTTTGAGGAAAAATCTGACAATATTAACAATGCACTCAACAACATACTCAACAGATGCTGTCTTTAAAAAACCAATATAAAATCAATCACACACTTTACATTCCAACATGTGGGGAAACAGCAAAAACCTTAAGTCTTTAAACCTATCAATCTAATAAATTTTATTATTTTGCAAGTTAATAATAGCATACATTTTCACATTTGACTTCTGTAACACAGAGCCAAGGGTGGAGCCAATGTCAACCCACATAGATTTGTTTCAGCTGGATAAAGAACTGAACAGAGTGCCAAATATATAAGATACATGACATAGAGCCATATATCATGATTTATGTCCCATAATTGTCAGGTTACCCAGGCAACATCTTGGTACCACTGATATGGGAATGTTCAAGCTTTAAAGCCTGGGATGTAGCTCTGGACAACTGGGATCAATTACAGCTAGAGCCAATTGCGAACGATGCATAACTTCTTTCCAAGCAGCAACTAAGATACAGAGGGGGCCGGTTCTTGTTCTCCAACCCTGTCCAGAAAGGGCGCAATGATATCCACCAATATCATCTTTTTCAGCTCAAGATGATTTCGGCTTTAACCAAGATGGTAAGCAGTTTCCAACAGTTCCAGGTCTGTATGGCTTTTGCCAAAAAGCTTGTGTATGCAACGCAGCTTAGGTATTTGAAGTTGTTACTAATCAACTGTCTATGACAGAAACTGAACTATTTAAAAATAACATCTGAACATCAATGTGGCTTTGACACTGAACTCGAAGCGTTAGAAACTCTGATAACAGATGCAGACAAGAGAGCCTGGTGCACTGACCATTAACTAAATATCCTGTCTGTGAAATATATCTTCATAAAAAAACAGCATTGAGCAAGAGGCTTTTTTGTGAAGTGTACAAATGATCTGTGTAAAGGGCTAAAGTGGCAGACTTCAAAAGGGCCAGCAGCACAAAAGGTAAAAGTGGCCAGGCCACGACCAGAGAAAAATAATGTTGGATGTAAAGGAGAAGAGTGAGACAAAAAAGAGAAAGAGAGACATCGGGATGTACAGAGAGGACAGACAGAGAGCCAAGCAGAGAGAGTGAAAGAGATAGAGGGGTGTAGTGAAGGTAGTAGGTTGGTCCCAGACTGGGAGAGAGCTCAGGTGTGAGTTGAGAGGAGGTACCTTCTGTTCTTAGCTCTGAGGCTCCACATGGACAGGGGAGCAGCCCAGACATTGGCCTCTTGTTTGTCCCAAATAAATCCAGGTGGCCCACAATGCCTGCCCTTGCCACTCAACACACCATTGCACACGAACCAAAACACATCTGACTCTCTGTCGGGGCTGTCAAATAAGGTCTGCTTACACACCTTTAAAAGATTGCCAACCTTTTGTAATTTGATTCCATTGTTTCAAGTCAGATTTGTCGGTTTGTATTAACTTCTCCACATTAAGTTTGCATAGTACATTAGTACTTGTGGATGTAGTGATGCAAAATGTAAGTAAATGGTGAAAGATAACCAAAGTTTTTAAAATCAGTGCCTTTCCAAATTTGTTTTTGGTTATTACAGTCTTTGGCATGCCATTTCAATAAAATTATTGTAAAGCTATTTTGCTGAGAATCATTCAAACTAGGTTGGGATAAAATTAAATAGAATTTTCAGGTTTCAAATTTGAAGGGCCGCTTAACCAAATGAAATAAGTATTTTTATAGCTTTTATTTATAAATATTTGCTGTTCCTAAAAATATGTCATGCTTAATTGGCCAAACAATAACTTGGCCAAGAGGCATAACAAATCCAATCAATGTCCCACAAATACGCTGACGATTGCACACCTGGGTTCAAATTTTAATCAATTGCAAGTTAATAAATAGATGTAAGCTACATTACATGTTTTCATTTAAAATGAAAAATATGCAAGGTACAAGATGTATAAATTATATTTTCTGAATTTAGTCTTATATCGTTTGCGAAAAATCACACAAGAAGCCACACCATGTAGAGCTCTAAATAATTGTTAGTCTAAACTGTATTGCTGGCTTACTGCTCTGTTCTCAATTCCTCATCATTACGTTTGTTAAATATATAGGGAAAATATAGTTTGGATTAAAAAACACTTTTTTTTTTTTTCATGAAACCTTTTCCAACTAATAACCTTTATGGGTGATTCCTAATAGTTTGTTTAAGCTTGCGCGAATGTTTTTAACAAGGATAGCTCTGAAGAAGGGTTCAAGTTGAGTTCCTTAGTTTGGGCAATGGGTTTAATTCGGCAACATAATGTCTCAATGTTGACATTAAGCATGCGTGTCTCAAAATACCACATGTTGGTGCGAAAATAAAACAAAAAATGTTTAAGGATTTTAACAAACAGCACTAGTTAAAAAAAGTTTATGGAAACAAAATATTACGAGGTAATAAGCTCGACAAGTGTTAGAAACAAAATGACCAGCATCCTTTGATCTATAAAAAAAGATACTGTAATGGCCTATATTTGCTTTAGAATAACATCTTGACAGTTCTACCAAATATTCAACCACTCCACAGGAAACATGCTCAAACTACTCACATCCATTTACAACAAAGCAAGAGCTCACACATCAAAACTTGTTAAGTTAACTGCAGATATATTGTAAAGGTATTGTGCTGGTGCCATTATTGTCATTTCTTGCCGACATAGTCCAAATTAGGAGTGAAGGCCTCCCCGGGAGAAAAGGGTGAACCTGTCAATGTAGACTGGGGAGCAGACACTTTCAAAACCTCCAAAGCCCGACAAACACACACACATGGAACAATAGCACATTTCAACTAGCTTAAGATCTTAATCGCCATATTTGCCATCATCTGTCCTTTGTGTGTGTGTGTGTGTGTGTGTGTGTGTGTGTGTGCAGCCACATGCTGTCTGCACATGAAGGGAAGAAAACAAAACTGAGGCGATTTTTTTTCAGATGTCCCCAAACTTGCATTTTCTCTGCTTGCATTTACATGAATTCCGTAGATCTGGACTCAACATTAACCATTATGCATTACATAGGTTGTTAATAATTTCATTACACTGTCAAAAAGCTGATTTAAAAGGCAAAATAGCAGAGGTATATTGTATCACTGCAATATTCAGTTTTTTTTATTTAAGGTGACTATATAACAATGTCGAACTTTTGTCTAAACAGCAATTAATAAAAGAGGTAAAATAAATGTTTAGAAAATTAAACCAATATCATAATCTTGCATGTTCCCAGAAAAGCAGGGCCTTATCAAGACTTTACTTTGTAAAATTCTTAGAAATACCAAGACATTTTTTATTAATCAATATGTATGAAATATATGTTACAGATAAACAACCTCAATATTAAAAATCCATAACAAGACCAGACTAATAAAATATAATTCAAATGCTTACTGCTTTAGATTGTTGGTGCTGTTTAAACAACAACAATAAATGTTTAATAAAATAATCTAAATGCCTTTATGAAGCCAATGCAAATTGCTAGTTTGTTAAAGCAAAAGGCCTGTTTATTTATGAACATGCACGCATTAGAAGCCACAATTGACCAGACATAGAGGGTCGTTCATTAGCTCATCTTATCCTAGACAAAGTCCATTTGGCTCTTGATGTTGCCTTAAAAATCTATATTTTACATATATATATATTTTTTTTTAAAGAACATCGATTAATCAAGATCAGAGATCTGCTTCATTTGCGCAAAATAACATGAATTAGCTGAAAAAAAAAGGTTCTGGCGCTTTGTGTCAGAAATGTGTTTTGGAAACTTGTGGCACTTCCATTCCATTTTAAGATTATACAATTATAGAACAGGTGTAAATTGTAATTATCCTATGAATAAGATAACCCAAAACACTCAAGATATTGTCTATCCTTGGCAGGAGTACCAACAAAAAACTAACTCTGGGATTAATAAATAAGTACTTGCCGGCTAAGCGTTCTCTTTTCAGGAATTCTAGTGCTCACAGAGAACCGTCTAAAGACTTAAACAGTGTGCATGTTTCTGTTTGTCGAGTCGCCCTTCATCACCTTTTACAGCGGGAGAACAGACTGGCTTTCCTCCTACTATGGCTCAAGGGCGCAGCCTATCTACTGAACAATAGAATGCATGCCAATCCATCCAGACAGCCAGGAGACCTGTCATACGGCAGGTTCATTGTTATGGGAGTTAAGCTACGTGTACTGCCGAGGTTATGCTCTTTAGGGTGAGGACAGGCTAGCCCCCCAACGTGAAATTCGGATGAGAATTCTGACCATAATGCTTTACAGGAAAGAGTGAAGAACAAGTAGAATAAATCCAGATACACATCCAAATTGGGGTACCAAATACACACTAACATGTGTTTGCAACATGTTGCAATGAAGATGTAAAAAAAGAAAGCCTATACAGACTTAAAAATTGTTGATATGTGTGTAAGTGCAAAGAATATAATTCGTAACAGAAAAAATTACTTTGCATTTTGGTAACAAATAATATAAAGGACTAAATATTACCAAAAAGGAAAATATCAATCAAAACATTAAGGTATGCCCCCTTCTCCACAAACCGAAAGAGATTCAAAGACTCCGTTGCTGTCCACATATTATCCAAACTCCAACCACCAACAAACACACTCGCAGACAAACGGAACTCCTATCGATAACCCCCCCCAGACAAATGCTTTGCTGCCCCACTGACTGACAGATGGGGCGACCAGCTGACATCTCGGGCAGGGGCCGTTTCATGTTCCCAGGGAGTCCTAAACGTGAGGGCTCCCAGTCCGTAGGCGCGGGGCAGCCAACGAAGAAGCTCTTTTGTGGGGGTAAAAGCAAACGGGAGTTACCCTCCTTGGGGCGACCGGAAACAAAAGGAAAGCAAACAAGAGGGAGGAAACGGAAAGAGCTAATATGGCTCAATGTACTTGTACATATTTGGGTGTGCATCTCTGTATGTGTGTGTGTGCATTGGGGAAGGTTATCATACAGAAATTACAGAAAAGGAAGTGCTAAAACTGCTAACACGAGAGAATGCTTCTTTAGGAATGTAGATAAATAAGGAATTAATCATGGGTTATAGCGGTCCTAAAGTTGTGCTAAAATTATGAAGATTTACAAATTACCAATAATTTATATTTTCTGATTGAATTTTTCTTTGGCCTTAACATTATCTGTAATTCCTCACAAACCACCTATTCTCACTCTGCTAAGTATATGGTAGTTTATATTACTTTAGTTTTCCGGCATCAGCCCACTGTCATCGGTGTGTCATTGTCATCACAGAATTAACTATTTTTGATCTGGGTCCCCGGTGACGAGGTGGCTGAATTCTCTCTCAATACCTTTTCTTTACTTCATACTTCATTTCAGTTATTTTCCCCTCTTCTTTTTTGTTGCCTCAGATGTATTGGCTCTTTAAAGCGCCCATGGGGGCCTTGAGTTCTTGCTTTTGTCTCCGATTTTCTTCTGAAACAGTTTTCTTTAACCCTATCATCCTCATCCCAGTTGTTCTTTTACACCTCCCACCCCACACACCCTCAATCCCTCAATCTCTCTCTCTCTCTGTGTGTGTGTGTGTTGCTGTGTCATGCAGGGGTCAGCGCTCCACTTTTTCCCTGTTGGTGCAGAGAGGTAGGGGGTATCTTTGTAGTGACAGTGACCTCAAAAAAGCAAAAAGTAAACCGATTTAAGCTACGAAATAAGCGCCCCTTTATGATAACAACACTGTCTAGCAATTGGTTAATGCTCTTATACCTGAGTAATATTTGTTATAGTATATCCATAAGCAAAAATACTACTGTAAATCCAGATCAATACCTGATTCAGATTGAGATAAAACCCCAATTTAAGAGATAAGAATTTACCACATAATAACAAAAATGATATGAAATCATGAAAACATTATAAAATAATTGCGTTTTAAACGTCTTCTTGCTTTTTTCACAGAATAGTAATCAACAGGGGTAAGTGGTTTAATGAACGCATACTGGTTTTGCTAGTATACACTACAATGTAATTGCCCTGTTAATAGAAATTAGGCAAATGTGAAGCAAGCACAGTCATGCCGTTACAATTTATATGTTTTTCATGTTTTTAAGGTAATAAAAAGATCTGTCTCTAAATTATAGTTTTTATTTAAGCACATAAATTCTCAAAAGTGTTTTTTTTTCAAGAATCAATGCTGGCTTTTTACAATGCATGTACTGAACAAGTCAAACAGATAAACATTTGCACAATTACACATAGACCACTCATAGATCACTTCAAAACAATTCTATATTTAATGGACATATAACCAATTAAATTATTTCAAAAGGAACAGAGTCGATAATTATTTGTGTTTTTCAATATTGTTTTTATAGAGTTTTAAACTTGGCAAACAATGTTACCTATATAATTTACAAAGCAGGAAGCCTCAGTTGTTTTTTACTTTATGAATTATCAGGCTATAAAGCACATTTTAAAGACTTTGAAGTTCTGTAGCCATATTCCAGTCATATTTAAAATTATTATAAAAACATTCATATTTATAAAAAACATTCTCAAGATACTGGTAATTCCTGCAGTGCAGACAGGACATACTGTTATGGACCCAGACTGACATCTATGTATTGCAAAGATCTAATTAGCTACATGCTTATATGGCCACCTTGAGACCACTTAACTTCAACTAAAATGATAAGTTGAAATGTAGGCGCAAACAGCCACAAAGACTCAAAAATATAGAAGCTTGCTCAAATGCTCAAGTTTGTTGGTTCAGCTCGAGCATTGAGGGTCCATATGCTGACTGGTCATTGTGAGAGTATGTCTTTTGTCTGTGCAGCCTGGAACTAGCGATTGCACCTTAGCTACCACAGTTCAAGCGTAAACAGTTTTTGTTTGCCACGATATACACTGTTGCCAGTGAACCCCTAAATCCTAGGACCAGCTGAGTCCTAGGGTGTCAAAGATAATGGTGATTTATTGCAATACGAGTCTTTCACATTGAACCCCTCCAATCGTCCCCCGCACCCGCCCCACTTTCTCCCTCAAACCGATTAAAATTAAGCCGTAAACATGTGAGGATGGAATTAGCACATTTAGTGAGTCTCCTCTTCCCACATCCCATTTTCGCTCCAGAGCGGCTGATCCCCGCAGCCGAACGCGGGTGCAATTTTAATGACTTGCACCGTTTTTGAAGTCTACATGAAAAAAGCACTGCCCGCCGTTTGTGGCGGCACTAGATATGGCGAGGCCGCGGCTGGCCGTTATTGGGGAATGGGAAGGGGGGCAAACACCGCCGACTCGGACTCCAGGCTCTTCGATAGGATCGGTGTCATTTTCCTCTCCACGATAAGACGCCTCGCTGACAAGGCCCGATTAGGAGAGAAAAAAATCATTATTGCGACGCCTTTCATCCATCGGGGGGTTTACTGATAAACAGCTCACCCATGGGCAGACAGCAAAATGTTATATGTCACAGCATATATATGTTCAAAATATAGCTGCTAGCTAAATTCCAGAAAATTTTTACAATTAATTTCCTCCATCAGAAAAATACGGACACACACTATCATTGCAAAGGCATTTAATAAAAAGCGTCCTTTCTCCATGACTGAAAACTCAGGCTCTGAAATATTTAAGTACCAGCTCTCAGCATCATGGATCAAGCAATTATCAAATAAATTCATATTCTTTTTGTAACACAATACAGCATTCAAATGTTATCAAACTACAAAAAGTAAGTTATCCAACATGCTATACCATAAGGAAATCCGCTTTAGCAAACTGTCCTAATAAAAGAGAAATGAACAGAAACTCCATGAAACATTTACTCTACACTTCATCACAAAGCAAACTAACTATAAAGCAGAAGTGGAGAAAGCTATACTTTTTTAAAATTAGATTTTACAAGGACTACAAATAGTGTTTATTTGTTTTTAAGGTATATCATTGTCCTTTTTAATAGAAAAAGCTAAATATAATCTAAGTTGGTTCATAACAGTTGTCTTGCTAATAAATAAATTGTTTAAAGCACATATAAAACTAGAAAAAGGAATGTTCACATAAAGAAAAAATAAAATAATAAATCTTATTAAAACAGATGTGAAAGGAAAATCAGAAAATATAACAAGAGGTTAGAAAAACCACAGACTTTTCCTAAAAGAAAAAATAACATTATTCTCCCTGTTCTTTGAAAAGATTTTGTGATTGCAATATAGGAAATCATATGTATAATGATATGAACATAGCACATCTACTAATTAAATTGTAGTTTTATTTCACTGCAAAACGTGTGTTTGCTCGATAAAATGTACAAAAACAACATTGCCTCAAAATAGCCTGTGTCCTTTCTAAATTTAACTCTATTGATTTTTCCAGATAAAAGGAGCAAACACCACTTTAGTGGTTAGGCACCCAAATAATGATCAAGTCTGCCTCGTAGTAACAGGGACAGATACAATAAAGGAAGAAACGAAGGAACATAGAAGGACTAAAACTGAGGGTGGGTGAGTGTGTAAGATGGGGACAAGTGTGCCATGTTACTAGGGCACTCAAGCACCCATGGACTCACAACAAGGCTCAAAGTCCTGCTCCGCTTCAGAAGAGAAAGCCGAGAATGTTTTCTCTGTTTACAAAACATATTTATTTATTTTTCAATCCCTATCATTTATCTTGTTGTTACTCTCCATTATGACAGACGGTGCTCTTCCACTGGAGTCATATTTGATGACGCAGACAACGACCTCTCTTTTTTTCGACCCTCTCTTTTTTTCCCTCGCCTTTAATACCGCAGCAGTTGGAAATCAAACCGCTGTAAAAACAAATTGATGTACTCTTTAATATAGTCGTCAGATCATCACAGGTTACTCGCGCGTCTCTCTTTGTGACAACTGCAGGGCTGGTCAGCTTAGCCTGCAATGGCTGCTGCTTTGTTGGCCGCTTCAGTGATTTAGCACAAAAGAGAGGGCGATTGAGAGAGTTAGTAATTGAGAGAAATGCAGAGAAAAGAAAGATCCCAAAACCCAATTGAGTCATTGGCACCTTTGATTGACAAGGTCTAATCAGCTTATCTCTGTGCTAATAAAGTTGATTGCCTGCAGTGCTGCTCTCTACCTGGCACGGCGTGAACTTTGGGCAACCGAGGGGCCCCTGGGGCCAGGGCCCCGACCCTCTCTGCTTATCTAAACGTGGCTGAAATCAATCCCTAATGAGCTGTTTTCATTTTCCATCATCGATCGCGGGCCCCAACACCAGGACTGCTAGCCGAGAATCAACCTTAACCTTATTGCTGGTCCTTGAAAATGCACGTTTTATGCTTTAGTAGTTTGTTTTAGTACCATCGCCTTGTGTCAGCTCCTGGTTGCAGTGGGGGGTTAAAATGTCTGTAAGCTCTTAATTAGGGTTTGTGCCCTCATACGAAGTGTAAACATTAAAACATATGTGAGGGGGGAATAGGTTTTCAAAAAGTATGCAAACAAATGAGTACCGTTATTTGCTTCCGCATGTGACAAAATAAAATGTAAAAAAAAATCTGATAACTGTCTGACCCGCTTCACTCGCAAAGGCAACTGCCTACCGCTACAGTGAGTATCAAAAACACACATATTTCACCCTGATCTGATATTGGATGTCCTAAATAGCATCTGATCAAGGGATTATTATGTCCATGCTATTCTAAGATAGTACGACTTGTTGTCTATGTCTTCAACCAAAGCCCTGGGTTTGGTTATTTTGAAACATAAAAATATATCATTTATTTCATAAAATTGAAAAAGGCTAAATGGGGCAAACACTAAATTACATCACCACAGCAGTGGCTTGACCAGCAAGCTATGTTTTTGGGGAGGTTGAATAAAGGTTGAATAAAGGACATTGAAATCCCCCCAAAAAGTATTAGTATTAAATATTTTTCTATGATTGCTGTTATTAATTGTAAATGTCAAGATCAGTAGGAATAGAGCTGAAGAGTACTATAATAGTATAATAGTAGACTATAATAGCGCTGTAGAGACCTATTATGTGAATCACTCATCATATTGTCAGATACCTTATTGATACATTTTATAGTACAAGATTTGTCTTTAGCATAATATATTTCAAGCTTTTTCAACAGGTAAAAATTAAATTCATAAAAAATATGCTGTGCCGTTACAATTCAGTGATTTTTTCATAATACAAAACAATGCCCCAATTAGAGATGGAATGTAATTTTACTAGTACAAACATTTTATGTAATAGTAATGTTGTTGTGCTACGATGCAAATACTAATTATACGTAATATAATTATATTTCAATTGCATAAATAATATCTAACAAAGTTTCATACATAAGTATATCAGTTCTCAGTTCTCTCTGTACAAAATGCAATATGTAGACAACAATTCCAAAAAAGATTGACGTAAATTCACAACTCAATCAACCCTCTATAAAACCTCCTCAAAAAAACTATACAAAATGTACAACCAATCTATGAATCAGTCTCATCTAACATTCGTAAGCAAGCAACGGATTCTTCACATGTATTAGAAGTATTATAGAGGAGTGGGAAGATCATAATGAATAAATTGGCTAAATGCATACCTTCTTCTTCTACTTATACTGCTCTTTAGCAGAATGGTTCTTGTGTTTGGATGCCACTTTGCTTAACTTTTAAGTTATTTCTCTCTTCTGATAAAGTTTCACACAAATATAGCCCTGATTCTTGATAATGGTGGGTACATAGCTCATTTTGGTCAACAGAGCCACCTCAATATCACTCAGGGGGCCTTTAATGCTCTTGACAAACCAGTGCCTAGCTGAAAACATAGACGATATACAAAAAAGAAGCCTTAAATTGAATAGAATAATACTCTGTAAAGACTTAATATGTTTCAGAAGTGTAACCACCGTTTCCATCTTCAATATTACCTCTCTGTACCCTACCTTCCTTCTGGTCATTAAGAGAAATACCATCAAAGGGGTGCTGGCAAAAAGCTGCAAACTAAAACATTACTTATTAAAATACGAAGGAGCCAAACTAGCCACTTTTAACTACAAACAATTCCTCTTTGACGTCTGAGAACAGTTTGTGTTAAAATTTTATTTTCAGTATGATACAAAATTGCAAAAAAGCGTGCAAAAAGTTTTAACACTTTGTTGACCAAGTGTTAGTGTTCCTTTAACAAACTCTGCACTAGAATTGCAAATGGTCTATTATTTATGTTTTACATACCATTTATAACCCGGCGAACTCACGGTATATTTTTCTTTTAAATAGCTGATTTGTAGAAAAGTTCAGCCAATACTCAGCACAACAAATTATTACCCCAAAAATATTTAAGATATATATATATATATATATATATATATATATATATATATATATATATATATATATATATATATACACAGTATGTATATACAGTATATATATTTAAAATATATAAAAGAAGTCTTGGCTGGGCAAGGGATTTTACGAAAGGGAACAACTCAAAAACCTTGTGAGTGAATTTTACTGAAGAATGTACGTGCTTGGGTGGCTGTGCTACTTATATTTTACATATTGGCACATACACTTGATGCTCTATGCTTGTGACTAGTGGCATGGCTCTATCTCACCTGTGTTCTATGCGCACGTGTTTCTCTTGCTGTCAGGTTACCTAGAGGATGTGCATTTGAGGAGAGGTCTCCTTTAGACAACTGGGTGAGAGGGCATCAGCAGGATGGGAGGGCATTGTGGATTAAACGCGCAGGGCACGCCACACACACACACACACACATGCACAAAGCCCACCAAACCCCTAAACACCACACTACTGGCGTTAACCAAAGCATGAGCATGGGAGCGGATAGGATAACCATCCATTGTTCTCAGCCACACACACAGAACGAAGGCCTGCAACGACAGAGGGTCAAAGGCTATGCGGTTGGTCCTTACAGGGGAAACCACTGGGAACGGGAATGCTAAACATTGTTAAGTATAGCTGATTTCAGAAACTTTGACCAAAACCAAAATGTGGCAACACTTTGAAACAAGACAACTTACAAATATGACTGATGCAATTCAGAATGCAGGATGCCACAGAAATTTGACAGAGTGAAAAATTGGAATAATGTGAGGCTGAGGGATCATCAGAAACAACATTTCTAAGCAGTGAACGCAGATTGCATTTATGAATTTGAGAGCACGACTGAACATCAAAAGGCGGTGGTCTGTGCAACCCTTTCTCGACTTGAATAATTAAATCTGTCAATGTCTCAGGCATTCACAGCCCTGCCATTATAGTGTATATTAACAAACTTTTTTAAACTACAGTGGAAGCTACAGAAAGCCAGTCAATACTTCAAGAATGAGCTTTGATACCTCTCTAGGCAATACAATGAGTCTCAATAATACAGTGATTGTCAGGAAAAAACAGGAGAGAGAACTATACTAACTGGTTTCATCAATCTAAATGAGCTCATTGTTCCATATTTTTAAATAAAAAAATTATGTTATAAGAAAAATAAACATTTAAAAATATAACTACAGGCTGTTCACGTAGTAAGTAATGTGCTTCCTTTCCACTCCATGAATTAAGAATAGAAGGCCGAAGTTACATTGTTACATCAGTAGACCCCTTGTCTGGTTGTGCTATAAAAAACACACTCTCTTTCTCACAGGGCCAAGCAGATGCCTGTTGAAAATGGGGATGTTTCTTTCTCCCCAGGAGTAGTGAAGTCTGCTCTGTGTCTTCTCTACACTTTGCTTTCCCTGTCTCGTTTTTGCTGCACTCGTGAAAATGTCACCAGTCGTCAAGGTGATTTTTCTCTTTCACTCGGACTCTCTATCCATCTCTATGAGTGAAGCAATTTGCTTGTTGCACATTCAAGAACCCCACCCCCACCCCCGAACACAAAACACATACACATAAAACCCGCCCTCACACACACCTCGAATATTTCACAAACACACCTCCACACCATGTCACAAACACACTGCCACCATGGTTCATAAACCCCTCCCCAAAACAATCAAAACAGAATGCATACCAGTTTCAACTGCTATCTGGTAGCCAGCTTCCAGCCTCCGTGATGACCTTTCCAGCTTCTCTGTGTTGTCCAACAGATGTGCTCTCTGAGACAAATAAATGAGGGACAAAAATATAGAAACATTTAAATTAACGATTGAGAAGACTTTCCAAGAGGCATTCCAAAGAAAACATTTCAACACTGTTTACAAAACAGTCAACAGAATTAACCCAGTTTTAAGAAATCATCTATGGAAAAACTGGGATTATAATCTGCAGGCCTATTAAAAGTTGTCTGATAATATTGCAATATAGGTTTTGAGTTGTTTCTACTCTGACTTGAAAAATTTGAAGCGCCATTAGGTCCCCCCCCCCCCCCCCCCCTCTACATCCTTTAATTGAGGTTTTCCCTACTTGTCTTGCTGATAGCTACAGCGAGTCATTACTTCACGTTTAGTGCTGGGGCAAAGTTTAGGGAGGGAGGGAGAGCTAATTGAGATGTAATGAATGATGATTTGCAGCTTTCATCTAAAAAACATAACCTTGCAAGGCGCTGGCTGAAGAATATTTGAAAAAACCCTAATTAAAGACAAACATTTTCAGCATTGGTCTGTATCTTTTATTTGCCCTAGGTACTTAGAGCTATAGTGGGCATTTTCTCTAGCCTTGGCATGGAATTTGTTACCATAGACATTAAAAACATCTCAAAAGAGCAGATGTTAAGCTGTATAAGGACATGGCAGCTATATGCTTGTTTCATGATTTTGTCAGACAAATTTGGAAGAAATATATTATGTCTGGTGTGTTGCTCAGCTTTACTAAAATTTCAAAGTTTATTCAAATTCATTCCATTTGACACTTGGTGGACTGAAAGATAACACAAGCGAGTGATACTTCCAACAAACTTGCATCATGAAACCAATATGATTTCTCTATATTTGGTGCTGTTGGCAAGCCTAGCTCTGCTAATCAAAATATGAGGTATAGTAATTTCATTGGAAATCCATTATGAATATCAATTTACACTATTCTTCATTAATGTTCATTGTTAAGATCAATATGTTAATTGTTAGTGGCATACAACTGGGGTATGATCAAATCCTTCTATTTGAATAGGCTACAAGGGTGATGAGCTCATGTGAACTTATCTTGGTACACTGTATGAGTATGGGCTCATTTCCTAGCAATCAACTACACACTACAATAACCAAGACACCCAGTTCTATTTGAAAGAACTTTGCGACAAAGAAACAAAAGTTATTTACCAAGGTGTATTTGCAATTTTTTTTCAAGTAACCTATGGTACAGATTTGTAAGCACCTAAGTAAGAAACATTGGAGTACACTTGAAAGTAATTACCACAGGAAAAACTTAACCATCTTACATGTATAACAAAGTTAAATGTAGCCTGAATTGGAGTTTAGGGTTGTAAGAGTCGTGGTTAACAGCATTGGTTTATACTCATTTGGTCAAGTGGTCTCTAGTACACTGTTACACATTATGTGGTAGATGTGTTTTAGATGGAAAACTGAAGAAATTAGTCGTAAACGAAGTTTATCCAAGCAATAATAATCCCATGAAGATGACGTGAAAATATATTTGTATTTGCATAGATTGAATGCAGGTGTTTGCACGTCATTGAGATGAAGTGGTTGGCTTTACCATGGCCAATGGGGAACACAAACAATTAGAAGGTCAGGGCAACAAATATTATATTGAAGTGTCTTGAAAACAATCAACACAGATTATGTGTCCTTGGTCTTTCTCCTCTCATCATGCTGGGGCACGAGATTCAGTACCTCTTTTAAATTGGTTTAAGCAAGCCTCCATTCTTTGACAGGGGAATAATTCAAAGCTAAACTTAAAGTTCTAGATAAATTGTCAAATTATGGAGTGGCTAATCCCTAAAAGGAAATAAACATAGAAAGAAGTAAGGCGACCCACTTTTAAAAGTTTGACAATCAGAAGGATGGGAAAAGATAATAAAAATGTTGTCTGTTTTCATCTTATCTTGTCTTCTTGCTGTGGTTGACAGATGTCATTTACAATTGGTAAAGTGCTATTAAATAGTTGATGGATGGGCAGGGAGGATGGGGTATCTATAGGAGAGAAGGAGACTGAACTGGGAGTGTGCATGGGGAAGGTGGATGGTGGGGGGCTATTGTAGAGTGTGGAACTAGACGTGTTGGCTGCTGCACTAGTGGTAGTGGTGAGAAATGGCAACCAGCTGAAGCTTAATTAGCCCCTATGGATCAGCAGAGATGACTGGGAAATATTGACATGCAATGCTTAAGCTAATACACCTAGACCATGGATGTGCTTGTGTGCCTAGGAGCACAAGGCGACCAGGGATACTGACAGAGTAGCGAACACCCCCGGTTCTTCAAAGAGCTCAAGTGATTAGCATGTTATCATTACCATTCGAAACGTGATTTTCCTATTCCCTCTCGGCAAAGGTGGCAAGTCTAAGGGAGACGGCCAGCAGACTCGCTGCACGGAAAAGCCACTTCAAAGCTTTCCCATGAATTTCTCTCTCTTTCTCTGCTGCGTTCAGTCTGCATTTAGGGTTGGGGGTTCAGGGAATTGGTAGAAGGGCTGTGTGTCTGCATGCGTGTGTGTTTGAGTGTGTGTTTGTGTGTATGTGTGTGGGTGTGATCATTAGAATAATATGTCCTAGGATTCCATGCTGACAGGACCGGAAGAAAGAGGTGAGAATGCATCCAAAACAGACCCAGTAATGACAAAGATTGGCTCCTAACAAAATAACCTCCAAAATAAGTGAGCTTGCAGAGAACAATGAAGTGTGACTAAAATGCGTTATTAAACTCAGATAATAACTTTAATCCAAGCAAAGTCATTTTAGCCTAGCATCTGATATCGGTCTTTGATAATGGCACTAACGTTAAAATGTATCCAAACTAATGTCAAAATAACTATGCATGCCAGGACATTTTCAGATTTGATTCTCTAATTGGGGATAAAAACCCCTGGGGTGCAACAACTGTCATAATCAAGCGGTGACCCCTGTGGCATAGATATATAGCAGGAAAGCATGCTGGAATAGGGCATGCGCACACACACACACACGCACGCACACACGCACGCACGCACGCATGCACACACACACACACTCGGTTATCTATCCAGAGAAATGATAATGGCCCATTATACAATTTATTATTTCCCCACATGCAGCTTATCATGTACTGTTTTTGAATCCTTTGCTGCTAAGTATTGTGCATCTGCAAGTGCAACAGTGTGCGCCCCTTCCTATTTGCGCTTATATGCATGTATGCCTTTTTATCTGACACCTACATTGGGAACAAAGGCCCTTCTTAGACTGTAAAAAAAAATTGTTGTTCTTTTCTTTTGCCAAGAAACGCACTTCAGTTGTAAGTTATTAACAGGAAGCCCCAGAACAATACATCTGCAGCTCCAAAAAATCTTCCTCCTGCCTTCTTTCAATATCAAACACGGGCGATTACTATCACCATTTTCAAAAGTTCAGATGATTCCTTATTATTTCAATAAGGGTGGGTGAGAGTCAAAGTGAATAATGATGACAGCTGTGATTCAGACTGACTGTGTGATCTTCTCCATGGTTTGTTTGGGACTTGTAAGATAAGGAATTACAAGTGTCAAACAGCTGTGAATATGGGTGCTAAATATTTAAATATGTTTTTCAGCAAAAGAAAAAAATATAAAAAAGAAAACGGGTTTAAGTGTGTATAAGATGTACCAGACTTTGATTCAAATGCACGGAGAGAGAGGAGGAGGAGGGGGGCAGAGAAAAATATGATGGTAAAAGGAGTGAGAGATTCAAACCAGACGGCACAGCCTGCACACTTCCCCAAAATAAGAAGTAACTGAACGTGGCTCCTGACCTTAAGCAAGTGGAAATGAAAAAATGAAAGGTTGGAGTAAAAAAAGGAAACAAAAGCACAGGTAATTACAAATAAAATAAAATTGTGCTCTCAATTATGAATGGGCATGAATGGAGCAGCTTGGATAGGAAATTAATTACACAGCACAGGGAAAGTTTAGGACTTTCTCACTACTGTCTAATTCTAGGGCTTATTTATGAACACAAGCCCTCATACACACATACTCTAATCTCTTTATGTATAAAGAGTGGTACATAAACAGGGTCAGTTGATTGTTGTGTGTGATAGATGTCTGTCTGTCTGTCTGTCCGTTTGTTGTGTGTACCTAATTGGCGACCATTTTGTAAAGCACCTGAGTCTTGAGAAAAAGCGCTAAAAACTATATCCAATGATTATTATTACTTTTATTAGTTCTAGAATTCATTGTCTAATGGGGCAATCACTGATATTGAGGGGGGCTACATAATTACAATACAGACATTGTTCACGTTGAAAAATAAACAATGAGATTTATTGTTGTTGCCGAGTAGGCTGTGTCACAGCACAATTTGCATGTCCTGCCCGATTTGCTTTGGGTACATTGACCTCTGTTTTACTTCCAGTGTGCTAAATCCAAACAACATCAGATGGCTATGTCTGGATCACGCTGATAAACAACACAAAAAATCTTGAAAAAATATGTGCACTTTTTATAGATGATTCAATAAATGGTAAATAAATCTGTGATTAGCATCTTAAACCTTAACTTCATTTGACACTTGTCAATCAAAGACAAGAAATACGCAACATAGTGGGTAAATACTTGAATTTCTGTAATTTGTCACATAAATAATTAAGGACATCAATTAAAATAAACATAATATTAGTAAGAAATTTTTAACAGGCAAGACATTGGGAACTTTCATTTAAATATATTTATGTGATTGATCTTACTAGTGCAAAATGTGTCTGTGTAACTTATTTTCTAGGAAGCTGAAGATTATGGGAAAGTTGAGATTTGGGGAATAGAGTTGGCGATAGACATTATTGGCAATACGTCATCAATGTTGCTTCGCCTTGGCGGCGTGCACTTTTGGGGGAAAACAAACAAACCTTATAATTGGTTATAATTAGACATAGCTCAACTTTGTAGATGTGTAAGATTTAAGAAACTAATCTTAAACTAAGTAGTCCAAAGATTACGTTTGAAGATAGTAAAGATAATCATTTTTCACACCATAATAAAACTAAGATGTTTTCCAAGATGATGCTGTACTACTGTATTAACAAATATTGTTAAGCAGCTACCTTTGGAATGGGTCTACATGTCCTACTCATTTCCTGTTCCATAAGATTTTCCCTGTAGAATTCAACGTTTTATATCTACAGTTTTCTTGAACACCTTATCCCGGGTTTGTACATGCCACACTTGTGTAACCCAAGCTGAGAGATGCTCCCAACAGAAGCGAACCAACAGCAGCTGTGAATAGCATTATGCAAGTACAGTGCTGTGCAAAAGTATTTGCCCCCTTACAGATTTCTTCTGTTTTTGCTTTTTTGTCACACATAAATGTTTCAGATCATCAAACAAATGTTTATATCAGTCAATACAAAAAGCTGTTTTTAAATGATGATTTCATTTATTAAGGGAAATTAGCTATCCAAACCAACCTGGCTCTATGTGAAAAAGTAATTGCCCCCCCCTTGTTAAATCATGAATTAACTGTGATTAACCATATTTTTTGGAAAGATGAGTTCAATTTCACTAGCCACACCCAGGCATGATTACTGTCAGAACTGTAGAATCAAGAAATCACTTAAATAGAACCTGTCTGACAACATGAAGTAGGCTAAAAGATCTCAAAAAGCAACACATCATGCCCCGATCTGAAGAAATTCAAGAACAGATGAGAAACAAAGTCATTGACATCTATCAGTCTATCAGTTTCCAAGGCTTTGGGACTCCAGCGAACCACAGTGAGAGCCATTATCTACAAATGGAGAAAACATGGAACAGTGGTGAACCTTCCCAGGAGTGGCCGGCCTACCAAAATTACTCCAAGAGCGCATCAACTCATCCAGGAGCTCACAAAAGAACCCAGAACAACATCTAAAGCACCGCAGGCCTCACTTGCCTCAGTTAAGGTCAGTGTTCATGATTCAACAATAAGAAAGAGACTGGGCAAACATGGTATCCGTGGGAGAGTTCCAAGGCGAAAACCACTGCTGACCAAAAAGAACTCAAAGGCCCGTCTCACATTTGTCAAAAAACATCTTGATGATCCCCAAGACTTGGGAAAATATTCTGTGGACTGACGAGACAAAAGTGGAACTTTTTGGAAGGTGTGCGTCCCGTTACATCTGGCGTAAAACTAACACAGCATTTCAGGAAAAGAACATCATACCGACAGTCAAACATGATGGTGGTAGTGTGATGGTCTGGGGCTGCTTTGCTGCTTCAGAACCTGGGTGACTTGCCATAATTGATGGAACCATGAATTCTGCTCTGTACTAGACAAACCTGAAGGAGAATGTCCGGCCATCAGTTCGTGACCTTAAGCTCAAGCGCACTTGGGTTATGCTGCAGGACAATGATCCAAAGCACACCAGCAAGTCCACCTCTGAATGGCTCAAAAAACCCAAAATGAAGGTTTTGGAGTGGCCTAGTCAAAGTCCGTACTTAAATCCGATTGAGATGCTGTGGCATGACCTTAAACAGGCCGTTCATGCTTGAAAACCCTCCAATGTGGCTGAATTTAAACAATTCTGCAAAGAAGAGTGGGCCAAAATTCCTCCACAGCGATGTGAAAGACTCATTGCCAGTTATCGCAAACGCTTGATTGCAGTTGTTGCCGCCAAAGGTGGCACAACCTGTTACTAGGTTTAGGGGGCAATTACTTTTTCACATAGGGCCAGGTTGGTTTGGATAGCTTTCTTTCTCTTAATAAATGAAATTATCATTTAAAAACTGCATTTTGTATTCCCTCAGGTTGTCTTTGTCTGATACAAATATTTGTTTGATGATCTGAAAAATGTAAGTGTGACAAAGAAGCAAAAACAGAAGAAATCTGTAAGGGGGCAAATACTTTTGCACAGCACTGTATATACAACAGAAGTTTATTTAATATTTAATATATTCAATACTTCAAAACATAGGATAATGCTTGACTTGGATCCTGCATCCATACACTAGGAACTTGTGTGCTTCCACAGATCTGTGGTAAATTAATATGATTAAAATAATATTAAAATATTAACACAAAGGACCCACATGTGCCGATAATCTCTGTGGATTTGTTTTTCCAGAGCTTTGAGTTGCTAGCATTCTATAAAGTTGGGTAAAAGAGCCACAAAGTCAACTTTGCTATCCTTAAAAAATATTTTTAAAGACCACTGTGCATAACTTTTATTAAAACTCACCAATCCCATCCCACTATCCAGTGTAAATATTATTCAATAGTGAGCGCGAAGAGAGTCGTCTTTGATTGACATGACCATTTCCCTAGATAACTTGTAGAAAGTTAGTTGGGAAGCGACAGCTAACACTCAAAAGTTTGAAAACTTAACACAATTACTTAATCATCAATAATACATTATTTAATAAAATCTTTCAATAAACAATTATATGTTTGCTGTTTTTAGCATGGGATTAGCACCCAGGAAGTGCATGCTAGGGTAACGGACCCAAAGCAAATCAGGCAAGAGATGTAGAGGGGGCAGCGACATCCTTAAATTTCTGCATAGAAAGGCCTGAAATAGGAAAGTGGAGAAGCACTTACCTCTTCACGTAACTTTATCAACTGCCATGTAAAAGCAAAGTGGAGAGAAACATAGAAAGTGAGAGAGACAGAAATGTTAGTGGATAGACATAGCAGGAAGCAGGTCAGTGTAGAGCTTGGTACAAAATTTACTTTGAGAATTCACTCGAAACTCACACACTTTTTTCAACAAGATAAAGATAAATTTCTTGTGCTGTCACTTATAACAAAGACAGGGAATTGATTGCACAGCAAAAAAAATGATTGTTCTATAAAACTTAAAGGGAGAACATAAACATATATGAATACAGCTTGGGCACATCCAAAAGTAATGGGAAAACATAACCTTGCAGTAATCTCCCAATTTCGAATGTTACAGGAAATCATAAGAGTGCCGATATAAACACTATTTCTTTCACTGTCCTGGTCATCATTGCTTACAAATGTAGAAAATGTAATGTAAATACACAACCCAAAATAAATGCTAGTTGTGCAAACTATGATTGGACTATATACGCATGTATGTATGTATGTATGTATGTGTATATGCATGTATGTATGTATGTATGTTACTAGAAAGGTATTATTATTATTATTATTTGTATTATTATTATTTGCATTACTATTATTATTATTGTTATATACAGTATATGTATGTATATATACTGTATACAACAGTAAAGATTAATATTAGGGTAATCGGGCATCAATATTTCTCAAACACATTACCCATTTATATTTGATTAAAGAGAGTAGCAAATCTTGAGTTAAATAAACATCTTTTGTGATTTCATTTTATGTTAACTTTGACCCTTTAATAATAAGAGATTTAAAAATGCTTAATCTCAAACAATTGCTTCCACACCCTGTGCATTGGAATGGAGAAGAATCTTAACATGTGTGCAAAGCACATTCAGCTGAGGAGAGAAAGACAAGTTTCCCAATTTGACAGCTTTTGCAGGTGACTTTCTAATCTCATTGAGCCTCTCAATCTCAATCTCAATCTCTTATTAAGCGCCATTAAAAGGTTATCAGATTTAAAAGGAAGCTCATGGCCACTATGAATGCCCTCTTATCTCACTTAATATGTGGTGGTGATTTAGAAGTTAACCAGTTTAAAATAATCATATCAGAAAATGAGGAAGGAGGACTTGGATCATGAATTATAAAGTTTATTATCTGTAGCAACTGTAAGTAGCTTGGTAGCACAGGTGGACTAAAAACAATTAGCCAAAACTGAATACAATACAAAACTTCTCCACATTAAATTTGTAACCAAGTATTTTTCACATAAATATATACAAATATATTTAATTTCTAGGTAGAACTCGTATTTTCAACAGAATGTAGTCTATTATTTTAGCGATTAATAATATATTTGAATCCCCCTTTTTTGTGTGTGGAAGAGGGACACTTTTAAGTAGACACCCCCATGTAAAATGCATTATAAATGAGGTCATAGTTTGAAGCTATAGTACATATGAGTCTATTTAGAGTTTGAACAAGCACACCAAAGGACAATCAGTCACCCCAGCCCCACGCCTGATTCAATGAGTACTAAACAAAACTTATTCTATCTGGCTTGTGCCACATCACTGATTATAAGTCCTTAAGGAAAATTTGCTAAAAAATATATGACAGTTATGTGAGAGTATTTCATTTTACCCATTTAGCCTGACTTTCTTTGGCATTTGTTATTTTAAGAATAGCCATCAATGCTAGGTTTGCAAGGGAGAAATACAGTTGTAAACAGAATATTGTGAGTGTTATAATTGTATATCTGCGCGTGCTTTTGGTAGGTTTCTGTGATGCCAGTCACTATTCAAAATTGCACTACTGCTATTTTTGTGTTATGATAATCAGCAAAAAATTCAAAGAATGTTGATTTTTTATTCAATACGGAATTCGATACAAGTGGTAATCTGCCTTTGTAGCCTATAAAATCTGGTCCATGCCGGCTCAAACCAGCACAATCTCTTGTGGCCAAACATTCTGCTGTGACTGAAATCGAAACTATTTCGTAGTGTTTGTGTGTGAAAGTGTGTGCGCTAAATGATTTGTGTGTGGTATGTTTTAGTGTGTGTTTATGTGTGTGTGTGTGTGAAAGAGAGAAAAAGTATGAGAGAAACAGGGTGGGCATTGAATGCAGAGGGGAAAAGAAAAGGAAAAATCTGAAATGGTTGCCTACCATGTTATTAAAATAAAGTGATAGCGCCAATTCAGTCTCTGTCCACATACAGATAACAAACAAATGCCAAACTCTATTAAATCCTCCTGTAGCAATTATTGCAGGGCCAGCACACCATTTTCAGAACTTGTGACTGTTCTCCCTATTTACTAAGCTATAAATCCTTGCCATGTAACAAATAAATGTGTTACCAGTAAAGATCTGGTCAGCCGGGTCGTGTATTGTGTGTACAATAATCCTGGCCTCTTTCAGATCGTCAGGATTTTGAATTGACCAATTGCTCAACACCTCTTTCCATTCTTTACTCATGTCTGTCATCTTGTTCTATGAAATAACTCCTGAAATTACGGGTACTCCACTCACAGCAAGACGGAGTTGTTTGTGTTCTCCATTCGTTTTTTAAATATAAATGAGTGAAATGGCAACATATAAATCTTGATTTATATATATATATATATATATATATATATATATATATATATATATATATATATATATATATATATCCTTTGGATTTGTGTGTGTGTCCATGTGCCTGTGTTTTGTACACAAGCTTTCAAAGAACAATATTGTCATTTCATTCGAAAAGTGAGTTCTTAACCAAAAATACCAATTGAACATTTCATACAAATTTTGAAGGTTACAATTATGTAATAATAACTTAGCGATGTTTATAGAAACCTAATCACTATATGTTTCATTTGGGAAATCTTTATTACATTTTGGATATGCTGAAGTTATAGCAAACTTTTTGAGTGGTTAAGGGATCTCTAAATTTGTCCATTGTCCTTGTCAGCTCTCATTGATTAATTTCAACAACACATGAGTTTTTTGTTTGCAAATGGATTGCAAATTTGTAAACATGTCTTTACCTTTATTTCAAGTAGCAATCCTCTAGCTTATGTTATAGTAATCCATAAAAACTTTTAGAATCAGTGATCCCATACAATTTAAAGACAGCTAATTATTTCTCAATTAAGTTTTGGACTAAATCGTCTTTAAATATTAATATAATTCAACGCAGATTTTTTTTGAAAATTAGCTATTACCATTCATAATTAGTACATTTAGTACACCAATTGTGGTGACAGTTTTAAAATGAATATTTTTAAATAAAAAAATGGGTCACAACATTTATTTGACGAGAACGATCACGGCCTTAAATGTGACAGTTTTGGAACTAAATCAACATTTGATTTCTGTATGAAATGTCAGTCACTAGTGCATACGCTGCAGGAATTATGTACATCAATTATGCATCTTGCCTCACATTACATATGTTTGTTAGATGTGTAGTTCATGGGTTTTCATTAAGGTTGAAATATGGAAGCAAATAAATCACATGAGTACTTTATTTAGCTTCACTCAGCGGAAGATCATCTATCTGTTTACGAAGCTCAACCAATACTTAAAAGGCCAATGTGGCCTTTTCTGTGCATTGTTTTGCAAATATTTACAATCGGTGTTCATAAAAGGACACAAAACATTGATGATCTAACGTAAAAAAAAAAAAGATACCGTATAACATATAAAGATACTAATCAAAGTTGTATATACGTTTGTGAGTGCCAGCTGTGTAAGTGAGTGACAGAGAGCATACCTTAAAAGGTTAAAACTGTTCAAGTATTGAGTTACTGTTTTGATAGAGAAAACCACACACCATTCTGAATGGTAGAAGCTTACCAAAAAACATTAAGATCCCAATAATAGACTGCAACAATAAATAATTAAATAATTATTTATTTTATTTCTAGTGTGACTGAATCAGTAGAATTTTAGGAGTCTGATTTGTCGAGTTAATTGTGCTGGTATAATTTATAATAATTTATTGTGGTATAATAGTCTCATAGTGTGAACTATTAAGAAAAATGGAACGAATACTATTAAACAGGCATTTCAAAAGGAATCTTGAATCAGCCCGAGCCTTACTTTTTGCAAACCAAAATAACAAATCTAAATCAATCAAATGTCCTAATGATAGTTTACTATGACAGGGATGTACAAATTTACTTTCTATGAAAGCTAATTATGGTTAAAAACCAGATGATGGTCAAAATATTACAAAACTGATTTATGTTGCCAAAAAATATTATCAAAATTAGACCCATGGTACCTTATTGTTTAAAGTGTTCACCCTTTTTTGGGTAACATCACCTTTGGAGTTTTCAAGAAAAAAATGGTATTGGGTGAGTCGCCCTTTGTGCGTTTGTGTATACACTGATGGAATATCTTTTAGAGGGACAAATACTTAGCCGGCTGGAGAACAGCTGTGGGTTGTTGAAGCTGGGGGGTGCTGATACTGTCCCAATCTGGCTCAGCCCAGACACTAGGAACAGGATCTGTGACTATTCATTCACAGCCTGGGCAGCTTTGCATTAAACAGTGTTCCTTCCACATGACTTGATGCCAATACTTCTGCGGTGGCCCTAGGTGGCCCCTTGGAGGGGCCCCACTAGGCCCTGACCCCCACGTCACCAGAAGGCGAGTTAGCCACCCACATTGTGCTCTTGCAGGCCCCTGATTAGTGCCTTACCTGATTCTCAGAGGAGCCTCCGTCCGCCCCCAGGAGCTCGTTGCGCACTTCATCACTGTAGGCAATACGTGACCTTTTCTGCAGCAAGAGGAAGATGAGGAAGGGGCCACAATGAGGAAGAGAGAGCCAAAGAGAGGACAAAAAGAAAACAAGAGAGAAAATAAGCTTTAATAGAGCTGGTCAGTAAATAAAACTATCGGACATTTCTGAAGCCCGAGAGCCCCCTGTTGGAACTTGCTATCAGACAATGCCATACACCTGGTGGGTGAGTGTGTGTCTGTCGGGTATAATGCATTTTCAATGTTTACTGTCTAAGTTTGTACCTATGTCAACTTCCAAGGTGATCTAGTAGTGTCACACTGGCCCAGGCAAAAAAAAAATCCATTCCCACTCCCATAAACAAACACAAGTTAAAGAATAAAAACTGTCGACTGGTATAGGGGGGTTTTGG
The DNA here is from genome assembly GCA_026901105.3 of Galaxias olidus. Taxonomy (NCBI): domain Eukaryota; kingdom Metazoa; phylum Chordata; class Actinopteri; order Galaxiiformes; family Galaxiidae; genus Galaxias; species Galaxias olidus. The sequence continues at coordinate 225,412 of JAPMUY010004154.1, forward strand.
AACAGGGGCAGGGGATGGGGTAGGGAGATGTGCTATGGAAGTATCACTTGTCAGCGCTAAATCTTTTCTGTGGGCTGTCACTTCTGTCAGCACAGTGCAATGGCAGGCTCTGTGATAACAGCGATGCTGGGACTTAGACAGGGAATAATTCATCACCCATTGGTGTTCCGTCAGATTTGGGCTCCCTCCCTCTAGTGCTCACCCTCAGCACTCGTTCAGATAGTCCGGGAGAGGGAATGCCATGTCAAAAAAAAAGACAAACACTCAAACACACACATTTCACACACACTTCAGAGTGTGCCACCTCAAACTCTGAGGAGCGATCGCTGGGTACAGCTTGTTTACAGATGCCGACCCTACCCAAGCAGCTTCTTGGTTTGCCCTCCAAACTAACTACACACACCATGCCGAAAGAGAAACTGAGCGAGCCACTTTTTCTTAAATGACAGTATGGGCAAAAATCTAATCAATCTAAACTCTAACCTAACCCAAAATTGAAGCCAAACTATCTCATGCCTTTGTCATGATGTGGCTTTGTTCAGTGTAAAAAAAATAACAAATAAATAAATAAAAATTGGAATGTAAAAACGCGTAATTTTTTATGTTACTAAATGCCACAATAAAAATTCTTGAAATCAGTGATTGTGCAAGGATTAGGCTACTTTGCTATTATTTTTTACACATAGAGCAGGAAACCCATTGCATGTGTGATTTGGCTGTTAATATTGTAACAGTCAAAGCCAGGGACCTCGAGACTAATTACAGAGTAGACTGAGCATCCGAGTGACATCCAAAAGGCATAAATAAAGACGGTACCAAAAGAATACACTCCACAGGCAGCTACTCAGCCACAGGGACCAGGCATAACCCCCAAAGAAAACCACTGTAGGGAATAAAGACTATCAGCAGCACCAAATAAAAGCACTTGCCCCAACACACAAACAACACAATGGAAGAAAATGCCTTTAAAACTAAATCAATAATTTTCTTGAGGGGAGAAATTAGTTGTTTCAGAATAATATAATTTTGTTCTGTTAAAAATACTTTTTTTAATTCTGTCTTTTGTAAGTGTCATTTTTAGCACTTTTACAAATCATTCAAAAGCATTCACACAATACTGTACCCATTTTAACACTTAACATTTAACACATAATTTTAAATAGAATAATTCTCACTGAAATTAACTTAAATGTACCAGAATATACTTTCAATTAATTGTATTTTGTAAATTGAAAGAAAAGTCCTTCGATGTAAATAAGTTAAGGCATTAATTAACTTTTCAAAACAGTAATAAGCTTTAAACAGGGAACCACCAACACCAATAGGTACTACAAACATTAAGGGAAAGGAACCATATGTTCCAGTTTAATAGTATTAAATAGAGCTGCATTTTTACTTAATGCAATGGTGGGTAATTCAGACTAGAAATCTGAAAGGTCAACGTCTTCAAAACTGCTGCTTGTATTCTGGTGTCAAATAACTGTTTGTTGCAGCAAAAGTATCAACCACTTTACAATTCAGCAGAGGTAACAAAAGAAAGTAAACAAATTGTAAAATGCCATTCATGCAAAATAAAACTAAATAACTCCCATGTACCTACTCATTTGAATTCCTAATTTCAGTAAACAATAAAGTCATTGGTATGATTACTTTCCTTCCTTTTCATGAAAAACAAGGGCAAAAAAAAACGCTATTTGCCATTACTGGGACATTTTGTGTGACTAACTGACAGTTGAAACTGCCAAGATACACACAACCATGTGTTATATATACTATGGTGGGATAATAGTAAAAACATTTAATGATAAATTTTTTTGTATTTTTTGTTTTAGAAAAGACTCATTATAGACTAGTTATTTCATGGTGAAGACAAAGTTAAAAAAAACAAAAAACATTTGTCACAACATAAAACCAGCCGTTGGGGCTTTGTACTTTAAGAACAATGAGAACTTTAAAAAAGACACCTTATTGCATCTCAATAAAAAAATATCTATTTCTTTTGAAATGTCTTTGTTTTGTCAGTTTTTCTAATCTTGGGCAAGAATTTGCTTCTATTCCTGGACAAAGAGAAAAATTAAAAAGATCCATCTAAACTTTATGCAAAGCGGACTTGCCTGCCTTTATAACCATGAATCTCGTTAAGTGCAAGACGGAGGTGCTGGCATTCTGTCAAAACAATTTTTTTTAATGTTTGGATTGAGGGAAAAAAAAAGCTTTTCTTCAGCCCAACCAAATGTAATTACCAGGCATACATAACAATTCTATCAGACATGATAATTAACTGTGCAAGATCATCGGCGCAGGAAACAATATTTGTACAACGACAAAAGATTTACTAATAATATTTCTAAATATAATAAAAACAAAAGAGATAAAAAAATATCAATATATCTAAAGGAATGTAGAGAAACCAATATACATTACATACTGCTAATGTATTTCATCAACACACACACATTTCAATACAATGCATTTCCATTTCAATTCATTTTAATGCAATTTAATTAAATCAAAGTGTTTCTTCAAAAAACTATTTAAAATAAACAATGTTACTTATTTAGAAACCAGTTCACATCTTAAATGTGATAATAATTAAAATCCCCATAAACTGGTATTCAAGATAAAGATGTATGTTGTTATGCACTCCAACTCTCCTCTCCATCTTTGTCTATTGCAACAAGCAACACAGGCGTCATAAGTAATTGTTCCGCCTATAAAGCTGAAAATGGAAAAAGTTTATTAGATGTGAAATAAAAGGCATATAAATACATGGGGGAAAGGTGTAATGAGAAGCCCTAAAGTTATTCTGCAGACATGACTTTCTCCCCACTTTCCTGCTTTTCCTTTTCTCCCTAAATGCATGACTAGTGGAATGGTGTGAAGAGCAATTAGCAATATTTATACAATACAATAAGTGTATTATTGCATTATTCTCAAAAGGTGGGAGAGCAGAACTTTCTCCATTTCCACATAAAGACGTAATGACACTTTTGTCCTGCTCTGTGTCACCCTTAGATGGGCATTTCATCTTACATTTGAAGGAAATCCCCTTCACATAGCTTGTTAGTAAAATTTTCTCAAATGATTGTGGCAATGGCAAAATTGAATACACAAGAAAAATAAAGGAATGAATAATTTTTTCAACCTGAGACTCATTAGCCTTGGTAATTTTCTGCGACGAACACGTTAAAGAGCAAATTTTCCTTGAGTCCACACTGTGCACCCCACTACACGTTTAAATTACATTCGTGGTGTTAGGGTCCAACGGACCCGAGGGTAATACAAGTGCTAGAATTGTAGGTAAAAACAAGTAAATATGGTAAAAATGAAAGAAGCAGATTTGCTGTGTACCTTTACTATGTCTTCCTCTATCTATTAAGTATTTTACATACATTATTATGGCTGTAAGGGATCTAGAGGTAAATATGGAAAAATATATGCAAAAATATGGTGAATAAAATTTATATTAAACAAAGATTAATATCACCTTATCCTTTCCTTCTCTTTCCATAGATCCTCTCTAGTTCCCCATAAGGAAAGCAGAGGTAGCGTAGTGTGGCATGTCATTAAAAGGAAACATATACCTTTAACCAGGCAGAAGTATAACAACTAACAGCATGTTCAATAATGTATCGGAAGGTATGTATATACATTTAACCAGGCAGAAGTATAACAACTAACAGCATATTCAATAATGTATAGGAGCCTAGCATGGTATGCAAAAAAGATAAAGAAACCGCCAACACAAACAGTTGATCTTTAAAGGAAAGAAATTGGTCGAGGCTGTTCAATTTAGTAAGTACTTCATTTAGCATGTTTTTGGTTTTGTTTTTTTGGGTTTGTTTTGGCGGTCTCTGGGATCATAAAATAACATGCCATTGTCTGGTATCATTAAACATGTGTAGATGTATTTGGAGGCAAGTAACATTTTGTGCATGCATATATGTGATCTCTGAAGCCTTTGTGCAGTTGTTTGTGTTGAAAATCACTTGCACAGAGGGTGTACATGTGAGTGACTGAGTTTGTGCAAACATGCAAGGATAAAGTGTATGTATATATATATATATATATATATATATATATATATATATATATATATATATATATATATATATATATATATATATATACACACACAGTACTGTGCATATGTTTTAGGCAGGTTATGCTGTTCTGAAGTCAAAGGGTGATCACACCAAATATTGATTTGAGAAATGTTTTCTTTTCATTCACTTTGTATTTTATTTATTGATAAAAAAAAAAAGTATATTTCTGAACAGCATTCTTAATTTAAAGCATTTTTTCACACCAGCCTAAAAATTTTGCACAGTACTGTATATAAAAATAACAATCGCTTATGTGCATTTCTTCCTTAATAGTACTGCAGCGGAACTACAAAATCCAAGCCTGCATGCAATCTTGAATTAGCTTACAGGTTGGTACTTTGTTGGTATCAATACCACTTCCATAAAAAGTATTACCAAAGCACAGTAAATAAACTACAAGACCAAAGATAAGCAGTAATTAATGGAAGAAGAGAACACTGGGGTGGAAAGATTCTTATTACTGACATTAAATAATGCCCCCAAACCGATCAGTTTCAAAATAATCTTGTGACACTTCTACAAAAAACTAATACGGACACTGGAATTGTCACTTAAAATATACAATATAAAAAAAGTACCTATTAACCCCCTTTCACGAGGCAAAATGACTTCCAGAGTTAACAGAAAATTCCTCTCGTAGGGTTACCGAACCGTGGGTACCAGTGTGTACAGTAGTTGTACAAGTAACAGTTACTGTGGAGGTATTCAATGTCCTAGCTCTGATAGGAGCGGTGTCTGACTCTTTCAAAGTTGTTTTTAGTATTACAGTATTATATTAAGTAGAGTTGAGATCAGTCAGTATGCCTAATGACTGTATCCACAAAGTACAAGGGCCAAAGATACACAGAGAGGAGAGCAGAAAAACAATCACAACTGAAAACAAAAGAGCAAATTGGTGTGGAGGGGGTGGTTTGATTGAAGAAACGCCATATACTTCTTACTGGCCAAAAGATCGTCCCTCAACGGTTATTTCTTTAAGGCATGGGGGGCGATTAAACCCAATATTAAAATATGGAAGTGTTTGTAATGAAAAATCAAAGGCCTTGATCTCCCCTCCCCCATCTCTATAAGACTCCTCACCCTCTAGTTTTTCTTCTTTTCTCACTGCACATGAGTCCCAGGCTGTCTGGAGTAATAGAAAAAGAGGGAGGGCAGAAAAAGGGCCCAGGCGTTGATGGTACAAAACTACAGACAGACAGTGGTGGTGGAGGGTAAATCAATAGCGCAGAGCCGTTGGGGAGGTAGCCTTGGTGAGTGGGGAGCCGTTGCAGGGGCTTGTGCTCCGATCACAACGCTGGCTTCTGGCATGCAGTGGGGAATAAAGCGGGCCTCCCCGGGTCAGCACCAGAGAAAAAGGTGAGATTAGAGGGAAGTGGAGGAGGGATTTTGGGGGGTGGTGGAGGGGGGTGTCTGGGTGGTATAGAGTTCTGGTGAGGAGGTAGAGTGGAAGTGTGTGTGTGTGTGGGGGGGGGGGGGGCGTCTACATTGCAGGATACCTGGAGAGTCAGGGACCAATCGGCACGTTAGCCTGTGGCTACCTACATATGGTTCAGTGACCCTCGACTGAAACAACTTTTTTCTTCTTTTTTTCTTCCTCTCCCTTCTGCTATCACTCTCTCTATATATTAAATTTCTAAAGACCTTCACTGTAAACTGATTCCCCTGGTTCTTACATGACCTTGATTTATGATGCAGCGCTGTTTGTTGTCTTTCTACCATGTGTTATCTAAAAATGAATAAGGCTAGACACAAAGGGAATATTTTGGCCTGATGCACGTGTATGTGTCGATTACTTTGGCCGATATGGGCCTGTCACAGATATATCGGTGTCGGTGTAGGTTTCAAATATTTACATACATATATATATATATATATGTAATTGTTTTTATCCCTTAGATAGTTATAGTTATAGTTACCTCTTTTGCAAGGGACTATTAGCATAAAATAAAAAAATTAAATAAAAATAACAACAATAAAAGAAGCAACATAAAACAATATGCAATGACATATCTGTTTGATAACCACATTTGAGGGCTTTGTTTACGTGTATATATATATATATATATATATATATATATATATTAGGCCTGTCGCACTAAAATGCGATCACAATTAAGTGCTTGAGTGTCCTTAGTTAATCGCAAATGAATCGAGAAATATACTATTCATCTCATCATAATGTATCGTAAAGGGACATTTTTCAAGTTTTTAATACTAATATTAACATGAGAGAGGGCAAAACATGCTTGCTATATTTCCAAGAAAAGATGCATCTCAATAAACAGACTCATTGCACTAAAGGTACATCGGTCAGCTAGATTTTCCCTTAGTTCAGTAAAGAACAAAGATCACTCGCACTTAAACTCGCACTGTGTCCAACCTCATAAGGGGAAAAATAAAGGCTCACAAAAACATTCCCTTCTACTATTTGGGATCAAAATAGGATAATGCAGAATAAAACAAACAGTAAATAAAGTTGGAAGCAAAAAGCGTAAAGGGAGTACAAGAACAAACATTACAGAAATAGGACTCTTGGATAGAGTGTGGTCTGACACAAGCGGGATATTACGGGGCTAACACAGTAACGGGACTGTCTGTATTAGATGCCTGTGTGCTTGGCTAGCAATTTATATTGAAGACTAGTTGTACTCCAGTGGTAACTCAATTCACATCAACAGTAATTGCAAAAAACTTTGGTAGGGCTTTGTAGTTAAACTTGCCATTTAAAATACCTTTTAATATCTACTTCTTGCTAGTTAACTTTGGCAGTCCTAATATATGTAAACATACATAGGCTATATATGTGTATGCGAAGATTATCGGCCGATATATCAATATCGAAAATCTTTTACTGCCTAATCCTTAATCGGTATCGGCCCCAAAAACCAAGCATCAATCAGGCCCTCTAGTTTGAACATCTGACTGTCCCTCTATATAAAAGCTCAAAGGACGTTCCCCTATCTCTTTTTCTGCCAACATGACCAATATCGGCACTAATCCCCCAACACCCCCACCATTAACATAAGAATACAACAATATGCAAAGGACCACATCAGTACTGCTAATTGTTCTGGATATTTTCTTATTTTACTGACTCAGACCACATTGTTATGTTAATTAGCCCAGTAGGCCCCTCCAGATCCTTTACAAACGTGTGACCTCTTGAACTTATCTGCACACGTACCAGGTTGTATGGTGCCCAACGGAATGGTAAAGGAATTCACAGCAGTTAAAAGATGTGAAATTGACTGTTTACTTGTATTAAGGGAGATGGTAACACCTCCCACATACAGCGACATGATTTATGATTATTCCAAGATTGAGTTTGGTGCATTATCTTGGTTCTCTTGGTAGGCAAAATAATAATAATGTGCTATAAAAAATTATAAATTTTTTAAATCTATATTATCATATTATTACCACGTGTATAGTTCCATTTGATATGCAAAACTACTGCAGTTCTAGACAAAACTCTCCACTGCAAAATACTATCTATATTTACATTTTCAATAACAATGGCTGATTGTTCTTGTTAAACAATCTTCTAAATATTTTCTTTCATTTCACACATCTGAAAAAGCGCACCAATAAATAACACTATAATAACAACAACTCCAACAACAATAATAATAATAATACAGCAGTAAAACAAATGTAGTTTGTCTTAGTGTTGGGGAAAGCTGATGCTTTTTGAAACAAATCCCTAACTAAAAAGTAAGATTCAACCACAGGCTTCAAAACTACCAAACAAAACCGGAATTGTCAGTTGCAAAGACCAAATGATTCTTTCAATTGTCTTTATTTTTGCGTGCGACTCATTAGAACCACAGGTGCAGAAAAGCAAACGATATTGGATGAGGGGAAACAAAATTGCTTTTAAACTTGGATAAACAGGAAATATATATAATATTAATAATACATAATATTTGAGGACGTCTAATCAAGACACTCAAGGTCCCCTTACAATAAACAGATAAGTAAAAAATCTGAATAAAATATGCAAACATACTCTCAAAAGTTCCTCCGATACTAATCCCCTTTATTCCCATCATCAAGAAAAAAATAGCTAAAACTGACTAAAAAAGACAGTTGGAAATTACATGTCTGCTAGATGATTCATAATATATTTAATAAATAGTTAATGAACACCCCTCCTTCTCCCTATACTCAAGCCAGTCTGGTAAAAAATAAACCCCCAAAAAAAAACAATTGGTGTCACCTATTCCAGTATAGCTTGTCAGCACATCGCTAGGGTGTGGGTGTCACATGTCAATTCTGATTTACCATGGTGACTGGAACAGGTTTGGGGCATGGAATCAGGGGGAGGACAGAAGTGGTGTAGGAGCGCTTTCACATCGTCCTGTGACTTTACATTTCCTCCTTTATTATCTTTGGCCCCCACTCTCTCCAGTCACTCAATCACACAAGCCCCGAGGACAGAGGGGACCTGGGAGGGCCTCTCACTTTAGGCAGACTCAGCCAGACATGCATCTGACAGCTATACCGATCTTTGTCACTGTGGAAGTGTGGTAGCTGAGGAGTGCAAACAAGATAAGCGAGCGCAAATGATCATAAGAATAGGGGATTAATTTGTACCCTGCCAAACATAACCAATGTTATTGGTGTATCAACAGGTTATAAAATAGGAAGTTGATAAGGTACATTAATAATGTGTGTAACACCAGTTTAAGTAACACCAATAAAAAAAACATTTTACCACTGAGACCTGTCATTTCTAGACTCCATGTAGCACCAAATGTTTTGCTTTCGACCCTAATTTCTTTAATTATTGGGAAAAAAGATCTCCCCAACCCTAAATCCTCCTTAATTAAGAAAAGGGAGCTGAAAAAAGAAAACATTTGGTTGTATCAAACATAGATTACTTTAAACTATATTATAATAGGAGTAATAAGTTGAAGTATAGGTCTACACCGTTCATAACAACTAATTATTACCCAAACTTATGTAGAACCTATACAGTTTTTGCTAACACTCGGGACAAGAGTTTATACACTTGCACACAAGCAGATTTTTTTGTATACCTATGGGTTAAAATATGGGGGGCCTTAAAGAGACAGGAGCTAAAACGGAGCGTTTCAGACAGAGGGTGAATAGAAATGCTGCAGAACCAGGCAGTTTGGAAAAAATTAATTGTTAATCGAACATCAAAACGCGTTAACCTATTCTAGTAGAACTCCTAAATAAAAGTATGAACCTGAATATTTGCATAATAGGGCCCCTTTAATAAGAAGTTATTAGATCATCAATAAACTAGAATCTTATTATTTGTAAATGTGTGATAATTATCTATAAATCATTTATAAAATATTAATAACTTATCTTGTTATTTTTTTTTAGATTGAGAACTTTGCAGTGACATGAAGTTCACATTCTTGGTTGGTTCAGTCTGCTTTCTGCAGGTTTTCCCAGTTACTCTGCATTGATTATTTATCTAATCAGATGATAATGATCAGCTTCCAATTCATAATTTACTAATGCCTAAAAAAAGTAACTAACCTTTTAGAAATAATTTCTAAATAATAGTTTACTGATGGTCTCATAACTGTTTATTACTTAAAGTTATAAGTGTTACCCCTTCTTTAAAAAAAAGCCTCATTTGGAGAAAGAGAACCCGTGATCTATAATCTGTTATGCATGAGTGTAATTTCAATAAGGTTCCACAGGAGGGCACACATAACCGATGAGATGACAGCAGCTACATATCATTATGTGATTGCGTCATGCAATCACATACTGTTACCGGAAAGTCATATTAATATTATTATTATTATTATTATTATTATTATTATTATTATTATTATTATTATTAAGCCTGTTTTTTGCACCTTATCAACGCCCGCAGTTTTGACCCAATCGATTCCATTCCGGTGCCCACATGTTTTGGGTATTGCAGTCCATTGCGATTACATTCAGCTAAGTGATCGGGTCACGTGTTATATTTTTAGTTATTATTTTAATTGGTTTTTGGCCCCATTGAAATGAATGGGGAGATGGTTTTGACTGGGAGAGAGATTGTCGGTTTTGACTGGGAGAGAGATTTCTTGGTCATATGTCGCCATCTAGCGTTGATGTTATGTACTTGCATGTTGTTACATTTGTACCGACTGTCTTTTTTACTGGGTATGGAAAACCTGTGCATATCATACTAGTACTAGCAACTGGACTGCACTTCATTTACCACAGGCGTTGCACTTAACAGCAGGAATTGTAAATTAATTACTTTCAACGTGATTGGATTTACTACGAGTACGCTGTAGCAGTAAGTGGTCTACTCTCAATCAAATTAAACTGGCTTATGATAGCTTTCTGGAATGCTGCAAAACATACATCTTAATGTCCAAATTAAGACACTGGCTAACACCTATCAAGGGTTCCGCACAATGCATACGCGCTGCTGTTAAATGTATTTTTTTGGTTTTGATTTAGTGAACTCTTAACAACCACAATTTTGATATGGAGCTATGCTATATCCATGGACGTTAGCTAGCATGCTCGTTAAACCATACAGACGGAACTAGTAGTACTGATGATACCGTCTTTCGTCGCAAACGTGACCATTTTACAAATGATTATTACAGCCCCTTATTAGCCAAAGTTTCAAAGTTCCTATTTTCTTCATGCTAAGATAATAATTAGCAAGGCAACACTATTATAATCACGTAGTAATTAAAGAATTTGCGTTTTGGATTGGTATTAGGTAAGCTATGTAGACATTTAGATAAACCTACGCCACTTGTGCGGAACGCATGCAGTAGCCTAATTATGTCACTCTCCCTTCTAACAAATTGTTTTACATCTTGGATGTCCCACAATTTACTACAAAAAAACTGAGGTAGGCTACTTATGTTTTTACCAGAGGAAATTAATTATCTAGCTTGAATGCACGTATGTTAACCAACATTTTATTGCGTTTATCTTGGTCCTTCATTGCAGCTCCCCTCAAGGCTTAGTTTAATATAATTATAATTTGCATAGTATGAATACGTTTGCGAGATAATGCATTTCAAGATATCCTAATAATAATGACATAAATGCTTGTAGATTATAGTTTGCCATAGTAACTAACTAGCCATACAATGCGATAAGTCTTGTTACGGCCATGGTATGAATAATTTGTATGGTGTATTTAGCTGCAGTATCTCAAAGGTTACGGAGACTTCCTAACTTCGTGCAAGGCGTTTGACTAGAGACTTACAAAATAAATAACCACAATGACGAGCACAAAGGGAGAGAAAGAGTTCAGACAGAATAAGTTCTTCATAAAGCTTTTTACATCGCCGAGTTAGTGTACGATGGAGCTCTCCATAGCTCTACATCAAGGAAGGTTATTCACCTGCACTTGGGCTAATTGTAAGACACTGTACACTGAATGTGAGTTAGGTTGTATTTGTTTAACGTTAAAAAGAATTGTGGTGACTTGAATTGGATAGTGGCTGTTAGCATGTATCAAGTGATTCCATAGGGCATTCAGCAGCGGCAAAGTTTTTTAGTTTTTCAAGGCCCCATAAAAGATAGCTCACTGATAATACTGCAAAAGATCATTAGGTTAGGACTTCTCGCGCTATACCATGCTTTGCCAGACCTAGTGGGAGTACCGTCAACAAGGATTTCATTGTGCCGTGTTTATACTGCTGCTTACTGCATGTGAAATCTATTTGTCCAAGTGGACGTTATCTAGCTGAAGTGTGCTTAGCTAACTATTATCCCCTTAAAGGCACCATAAATAATTGCTTGCTGCAAAAAACGAACTCTTTTATTTGTCACCATTGCGTGATTGAAATGGCGAAATCCAACACGACAAAGTAGTGTCAGAATGAACAGACTGTCTGATACATGTAGGCTATTTAAACAGGTGGCAGCACAGTCACTAAGATTATTTAAAATGCATTTCAATGGTAAAATAATCAGTACTGAACAAACAATAACACTCAAGACAACAAACTGCTGCTGATTTTATGTCTGCAGCGCTGTACACGTGTGATATGCCATTCAGAAGCCTTAACGCGAGGTTGAGCTAACACAAGAACGTAGGGGAGACTGGGGACAGTTGCAGCACTTTTTGCATTTCTCTGTTACTCTGAGACTAATTGACATAGACCAGCCAAACATATTGAACTTATATCTGTCTTCTAATTACCCATACAATTTAAAGATGACTACATATGATATATAGTTCACAATATTTACATGAATGGAAGAAGTCAGATGTTGCAACTGGCCCCAAGTGGGCGTTTACACTTGCGTTCAGTTCAGTGCTGTCCACCAACACATGAGGACGTAGTAGTGCTGCAGCAGTTATTTTAGGGGGCTGGCCACCCGCACTGCCTGGTTGCTGATGGTGGAAACGCAATCACATCGCATTTGCTCAGGGAAATGCATTTTCTAGTTTAATTTAAAATGCATATATTTTAAATAAAAGAACAAGTAAATGAAGCGGGATATCATTGTCATTGGGGTTTTCAAGTGGGCACCCTCCATCCCGAATTTTTCGTTAATTTGAGCCCACGACACCTCCAGAAGGCTTAACGGTAAGCAATGACGTCTCAGAGCCAGCCACCACGGTCAGATAATCTAAAGATGAAATACCCTACACACTAGTGAACGCACGGGTCGGACGGGCTCGGGTAAGTTTACTAGAAATGTTTCCGGGTTCGGGCGGGCAGGTCGTAAAATGACAAAGCAGCGTTCTGATTAAGTTATTATTCACTTACAGAAACATTGCGTGTGCATTACCAGTTCCCCCCTCCCTCTCTCAAACACACACACGCATGAGTTTTAGAGTGTTGAGGCTTCACCCAGAGATTTTTCCTTAAATTGAATCCACAGCTTTTGTTTACACAATGTACGTGGTCGCAGCTCTATTGTAAATTTGCGCTTGAATAGCCTAGATCTTCCCAGTTGGAAGGGGAGAAAGAGAGCACTCTTGACAGCTCCCTGGCTGCTGCGGCGCTCAGTCCTGATAATTGTGCTACTATAATGCATAAAGTTGGTGGTTTGAGGGTCGGGTTGCGTTCGGGTCGTTGATTAACGCATAGTTTTGCTGGTTGGACGGTACGGATTGGTTCTTATAACTGGTCAGGTGGGTGCGGGTATTAAAAAACCCTGTCCCATGCATCACTGCTACACACACCTCCAACTGCTGGTTTGAAATATGGAACGCTCAGACAGTCGAAAGATGAATCTTACCCTATCATAACCCTATCTTCATGACTTATATGAATACCCTATACCTACTTCCAACTGCTGGCTTGAAGCATGGAACGCTCAGACAATTGAGACATTACTCTTACAATGCAGGGATGTATGCTTATTTTTTAGGTGGTGGCACCAATGCTAGCTAGCAAGCTAAAGATTTCAGTAGCACAGAGAAATATTTAGTGGCACACGTAGGTGGGCAGTTAAACATGTTTAATCTGTCAAAAATACCTAATTAACTTTTTTTGTGTACCTTCAGCTCTTGATCTCTCTATCGACTTTTTTGTAGGCATTTTACAATAGGCTACGGTAAGCATGTGCAGAGCCAATATGAAAAAGAAAAATAGATTATTGTATTAATATTAATATAATTTTTTGGGAGGGGGTGGGTGGCTGGCGTTATATTAGCATGTCAACCTAAAACATTGATAGGGAACTATGAGCTAGGCAATACCAAGGACATTTCAACATAAAAAAGCTAGCTACATGATTATGAAATTAGATTGCTATCAATGATAACAAATAAATGCAGCACGATTCAAAAAGAATTTCCTGATTTATATATAAATGTAAAAATAAAAGTATAACGATTCACAAAAGGTTTTTCGTGACATATATACATGACGTGGTTCACAAATAAATGCATAACAATTTGCAAATGTATTTTGAGATTTATATACAAATGACACAGTTCACACAAATATGTTTAGGTTTAAACAAATGTAAAATAAATCCACAAAATCCCAAAGCTGTATAAGATATAATTTAATGTGTTCTAACCTCGTCACAATCCTTATAATAAGTTGTGCCAACAGAATGAAACTAGATGTACTTTATAAAGACGCTAAAATGTACAATGTGTGTTCAATAAAAACACTATTTAAATATGGACAATATCAGATACCGTGCAACATCAGAATTGCATGACAAAATATTGAACAAGTGCATATACATTATATAAATAGACTTATGAAATTTCTTAAAAGGTAGACTAGCGTTACTGTAGATAAATAATTAACACTGGAACACCATTGCTGATGTTCATAGCAGGCGATCAGAGTCTATGTCCTCTTCTACTGCAGACCTTTCACCACCAGGAGATCCTATCTTCCTGAGAAGTCATGCCCTTATAGTCGATGTCCTTCTCTGCTATGACCCTAAGTCGGGCAGGGGATTTTGGTGTCTGGCTCCATGAATGCCTACAACAGAGAAATATGCCCCGATTAGCCGACAGCCGAGTGCTACTTCAAAAATCTTTACAGAAAACGTAAAGCCTGTAGACCAACAATAATGGCCTAATGCAGGCAATAATTTCACATTTTCCTAATGAGAGCCAAGTATATTCTAACATATTCCGTACACGTTTTTATAATAGCTTAAGTTCTAAATTAAGATGTGACATGTGACGAAATGTAACAAAATATTTATTGTATTGACATGCAGCCAAAACAAAATACATATTTTTTTCTAGCTAACCCATTTTGGTCTAGTTTTACAGAAACTGACACAAAATTCAATCAAAGGAGCTCAGCTATTTCTTTAGGTACAGAGCAGCTGATCTCCATTACCATTAGCTGTTTGGCTAGCGAACCTTTTCAGAAATATATACCACTACAAATAAAGACTTTGTGACAAAACTGTTTAGTCAGTGAAGTGACATAAAATGTTTTATCATCAATACAACTTCTCTTACCTTGAAAAATCGTCTCAGATTTCACACCGAAGGTTGCGGTTGTAAATCAAATATAGATATTTTCCTCCACAGAAACATCCCGGTAGAAACATGAAGTATGTAGAATCGTACGTGATTGGCTGAAAGGGAAAGTCATATCTGATTGGCTACAGAGCTTCCCCATTTGAAAGAAATGCATTTGTGAGTCGAGCTGTGGGAAGAAGCTCTCATAAATCCATACATGAATGCAATGTGATCACTTCACAAATGCAGATTCGGCAGGTTTCAAATAAATGTAACAGCTTTGGGATTTTTTTCTACATTTGTTTAAACCTAAACGTGTGTACTATGTCATTATTTATAAAATGCAAAATACATTTGTGAATTGATATACATTTATTTGTGAACAGCATCACAAAAAACAATTTGTGAATGCATTTATTTGTGATAACACCATTTATATATAAATCAGGAAATACATTTGTGAATTGTACTGCATTATTATTGATAGCGATCTAATTCCAGACATGATAATCAACTTATTCATTCAAGTATTCATTTATGTCAACAATGTGGTGGAATCATGTTTCTGTGAAAGCAATGCCCCTGATGCCAACGTTTACGATGCGATGCACACAGTGTTCTATATATTATAGCCTACTATCAAATCTCATTCACCCATTTTTTTTGTGAAATAACTATTAAGCACCATCTCCTCAATTACAATTACAAGAGGCAACAATAATGCACACTTTGCAATCAGTTCACTGGAATAATATTTTCCCCTTTTATTAATAGCTTTAGGTGTTCATTTTACCGAGGCTATGTTAAATATGGGAGAATGTGGGTGTGGTGCCAAATGTAAGTTAAATGAAGGGTGAACATGTGCTCACTAAGTTTTTTTTCCTCAAGAACAAATTCAAGAAAACATTTTGAGAAAAGGTTCTTGGATGAGAATCAGTCTCCTAGTGGCACATGTCCTTCGACCATGCTATGATAAACTGAGTTCAAAGAACTAAAGGCAGCTGATACAGTAATGACTCCTTTGTGTTCATGAAAGCAACAACTGGGCTTAAAAACTCTGTATATCCAGAAGGAGCTCCTCGAAATCAATGCTGTGTATAACAGCTTTGGAATTAAAGACAGAATTCTTAGGCAGAGCCAGATCTATTTGTTTCCATATTAAAAGCAATGGACTCATTTGAGCAGAAACAAATAAAGGGCAATTTACATAAAACTTAGATTTTTTTTAATCGAGATGCACGATCCATGAACTTCTGCTGTTCTATTGATGGTTTGTATACGTGGACCATCAAAACACTTGTTAGTCTGTATTAACTCTGTAGCGTTGTATGCAAAGGCTCAAAGGCACAAGAGAAAACTTAACTTAAGCAGATTTACACTGTCTAACAACCTACTTATGTGTTTTCAGTAATATCGTTTTGGGGGGTTTGAGGACAAAGGATGAAGAACACCAAAATGGATTACAAAAATGCGAACTTATATCCTTAAAAGCAAGTTAAAACAGAAACTATGGTAATCTTAGAATATCTCTGCAAAAACTAAATAACACAGATAAGCATAGTCATCTCATCAAAAAGTAGCATCTGGGATGTTATACAATGTCTTTAGAACAACGCACTTACCATAAAGATTCCTGTTTCATTCACAACCTGACTCCCAACTAAAAAATCAACTAGCCTCTTGCCTTAATGAAAAAGACTCCCTCCATTACCCAGAATTGACAATGACCACTGGTTGGCATTACAATATCACATAATTACAACTCCATATTCCATATATTGTATCCCTATATTAACACGTCATAAATGGGATAATATTTTTTAAACAAGTAAAACATTTTTAAAAGAGAGCTGACAAACATTAAGAATGGCCAGAAACAAGCATTAACACTGCATTAATTATTACTTTTACTGAACATTGTCTTTAGTAATTTTCCGTTAGACACGACTCTTTCCTTGTCTCTGCTTCAATTCAATTAAAGGAGCATGTAGAAGCTCTAAACACAAACATTTAAGAATTTAAATAATAATTTTCCAGTTTTCAGGATAGAATTTGTATGAAAGCCCCTAGAATAACTAAGAAACTCAAGAAATTGAAAATAGAAAGGATTTTTCTATACATTTTTATACGTTTGCTTATATTTACATTTTCAGAATGATATATATTATGGAATTGATGGGGAGAGCTTTTCATTCTATTTAACCCACTATCTAATGACTAAAAAGTAAAACATTTGGATGGATGTCTCACTAAATGCCTAGGAAATTAATTGAAAATATCATTAGGAAAAACATGAGGAAGTTTTTAGGGTTACCCGGTTAGAGAAAATAATTACAGCAAGCAAACTGTAGAGGCAGCCAAAACCACCTCTTATAAGAAACTACCTACAGCTGCTTTGGATTGAAAATCAGTGGTCGTTTTAAGGCTATACAGGCTTCTATATCCACTCAACGTAATAAAATGTCAGGAAGAAAAAACAATAAAAATGATGTGTCTATGAGCAGTCGTTCTAATTCTAGTATTTGAGAGGAACTTTATAAGAGCGACACATTAGATGAACTAGGTAATTGAGCTTGGACCAATGGCATTCACATGCCATTGGCATACACAATGGTTTCCTAATAATAGAGAATATAAATCACAAATGATTTGTGGGTCCGTTTGGAATGTCTGTGGTAATACAGCCAATTACTAGTCTAGAATGAACTGAAGAGCATTAATTTCATTACTATACAATCCGTTTTCTACCCATGTTTGTGAAATTAATTAGAGAGCCTTAAAAACGTACAAGTTTACTTTTAGATATTAAAAGAATCTAAGCAAAATATTTACAATCTATCAACTCATCTTTTCTGAAAAATATGTTTCGCAGGTTGTTATGAACCAACTCTTGTTCAATCTGACCTGACAATGTCAATTGGTAAAAAATCTAAAGAGATTGACGTTCATCTTAAAATATAGCAAATGTGAACTCTGGATACAACCTATGCATTGAATGAATAAAAGGACATATTGTCATACACATAGAAAGGCTTGCATGATTGCATGATCTGAACCGTTTTACACCATCAGGCAATGCCAAAAGTCACAATTTGTAGAGCAATAGTGCCATCCGGTGCAAAAGCAGGGGAATAACCCCTCTAGCAATCTTTATGTTTTATGTTAGGTAAATACAGATATAATAAAAATAAAAAAAACAGTTGTGTGTTATATGTATAAACATATAATTGAAAATGTTCAATTCCGATACAGTACAACTAATGACAAAATAATGGCCAAATACAGTTAATATTTTGTAACAGTTCTTAAATGTCCAATCACAACCGTAATACATTCTTACTTTTTAAATATTAATTAGTCCTAATTTGAATAATTCAAAATATAGAAAATGTAAGCTAATACTTTTCCACAGGAACAATAGTGGACTGTTGAATACTAGCAGCAGCCGGCATTACTAGACATGTTTCACTACGAGTGCAGTGGATCTCAACTTAAACACTGACCATCTTAAATTGTAAATTCAAGTGCAAATACCAAACTGAACTACATTAAGTACAAAATAGTTGTTAGTCATTTACCATACGCTTTTATCCAAAACAACTTACAAATAGTTTTTACAAGAGAAGGTAAAAATCACAAATCAAGTAGATAAATACGTGAATCGCTAACCCTATCAGCTATATAACAGTGATGCAATTACCCCATTAAGTAGCCTAGATGTTTAAAGTAGCTGTCACAGTGTTCTCAATAGTTTACTGTTATAGGGATATCCAAGTAACATTAGCAATGAAATTGTGGTCTTGCCACAGCCCTGTGGGGAATTCACATGGTGTGTTTAGTAAGACAAACGTCTCTAAACCCAAACTCCCATTGGGTGGACCACATGATTCAGCCTTTGAAGATGGAGGGTTTGTGTACCCGATAGGTTGTATTAAACTAAGCCTCTATTGGGCCTCTCTTCTGCATGATCAAAGCTATTGCTAAGAGGCCTGTCTTTCTGCTTTCCTCAACTTGAACTTGCGCTTCCTCTATCAAATTAGCTTTTAACTTTTTTTTCTTTCCGTTAGAGGGCTTGTATGGTTGTGCTGGCCTTCCCTTTGGCTAGTGCCATGTCAAACTGCACGGGGTCTTTTGGCTTTATGACCCCATCTGTTCCCTTGATTATCAAATTGAAGCCTTCCACCAGAAAAGCTCATTGTATGTAGACCATGGGATGTCTGTCGCTTTTAATGTCCCTCTTGTAAATGTTGGGTTCCTTAGGTTCAGCTTGGCATAGAGGAAATATGTCTCAATCTGGCTTATTTGTAATGAGAAGACTTTAAAGCATATGTGAACGAGAGGACGAGAGGCAGGAAAGGTGCTGGACACCAAAGTGAGTCTGTCGGAGGTATATTGGGTTATTTGTTTATTACATATTTGCAAGAAGAAGTAGTAATGGCAATGCTCTACGAGACAATCTTTGTTTTTTAATTCTGATGTGTTTTCTTCAAGTTTAGTGCAAGGTTTTGAACTTGATAATAAATGGCAACAAACCGATTCAGTTGTTTTGCTCAAGGCTTAACTTTTTCCAGCCTGAGCCCAAAAGTTCAGAAATTCCAATCTGTAAAATATTATGGACTTACAGTGCATAAATCCTTGTTGTGTTTTCATATTACATCACACATTTAAAGTTTATACACCATATTGAAGAGAAGAACTAGTTCTTTCAATTTATATAAATATATATATATGCTTACTTTAGGGTAATCATCCTGTCTCCAAAACCTTTTGCACACCAATTTTAACAAAAATATTCTGTTTGCCATACACTATAAAACTCAAATCATCACCATTTTAAATACAAGATAGAGATAAAATTAGAGCGTATGAAATGTTCACAATTTCCTTGGTAATTTGGAATATCAATTAAATTAAACATAATATGTATTGTAAAAAACGTTCAATGATCATTGTAGTGATCAGTGTGAAAACGACAAAAAGGAACAATTTAGAATGTTATCCTAATGATACATTTCAGGCCACCAGTCCTCCTTACTCTAACAGTATTAGTAAATTAAGAATGTTTCTGAAAATAAAACAAGACATAACAACTGAAATATACATTTTATGTGTTCAACAAAACACACACTTTACTTAAATAAACAACTTTTGACACTGCAAGGTAAAAAAAACAATCTGGAAAAACACAAAATGTTATTGAAAATAATTCTTATTCATAAATATTATATAAATAATTAACTATTATTAGTATTATATAGATAGACACAGTGAATACTTAGATAACAGGGTTAGGGATGGTGCAACCCCCCTATGCAAGAATATTTCACTCAAACCCATAAATTTGTTGTAGACCGCACAGACTGACGCACGCTATCAAAATCAATACCGTAAGGTCGCCTAGGTGTAAAGAGAGAGGTTTCATTGCCTATCAATCATGATCAAAATAGGAAGGATAGGATACTCAGGGAAGCATTTACACTTTCTAGCTGACTTAGGACCTGTGCGAGAATGGCTAGACATATCCAAAATGATAGGGGGTAACAAAGTTAGTCTATTCTGAGTATTAGTCATGTGAGAATTAGAATTGAATATATTATACACACACACACACACACACACACACACACACACACACACACACACACACACACACACACACACACACACACACACACACACACACACACACACACATTCCTAGTTGATGGTCTCGCCTGTGGATCAGGACCCAGCTCTTCCTCCACCAGTTGGTCTTCCTCTTGAGCGGTCATGCCACCATGGTATATCACCTCCTCTACTATCATGAGCCTCAGCTCATTCGCAGTCAGAGGCCTTTGCCTCTTGAGGGTCTGGAGCAGGCTGTCATAATCTCTGCCCATCTAAAATATGAAAAAATACTATAAACTCGCTGTGCGTACTTCACAAATATATACACTGAAAAAAATGGTCAAAGGCTTAGTTGTAGTCCAATCATATTCTCTTCCATAGAGCCTGTTAGCTCCATTTTTGTGAATAAGCAACAACCCAGCAAAATGTTCCTGTTAAACAATATTCTGAGGATTTTCCAACCATATGAATAAGCATTTATCAAGTGATGATCTGGTAAAATAAAAGAAACAGTCAACCAGATAGAGCTAGCCTAAGTCACCAAGCATGTCGTTCTGCTCTCACTCACTCAATTTTAGAAACATTAGCTAGCTACCTGTCAGTCCTACCTTCTTATAAAATAATTCAAGTGAAAAACAGCCAAAATAAATCCATCTTGCTTAACATTACTAGTTTAACACAATAACTGAAGTACACATGGACAAATTTCACAGACATTTTTACCTCAAAATCCAGTCATAAAATTAAAAGGGATGTCGAGCTTGACAACTCACGCTAATTACGTTAGACAGTTTTACAAATTATTTACTGTGATAAATTAAGACTAAATACCACCATACCTCTGTTTTTCAAGTCATGTAATCGATTAAACATGAAATAGAACTGGTCTTACCTCGAAATATTGCCTCAGATTTCGCTTTGCAGCGTTAAATACGATAATTTGGTCTTGTTTCCTGGGTTAACTCCTTTGGCTCCGCTTCGGCTGTGGTGATTTTTTTCCAGTGACGGGGCATTCAATCCCATAAAATATTCGCACCACTTACCCCATAGCAAATGACAGGATGGGAAGCGGGATTTGTCAGCTATATCTGCTATATCGGCACTTTTGTTCCTAAATTAAAGCGTGCCGGCTGGAAAGGGTTAAACATTGAAACTTTACAATTTTAAAGCGTTATTTGGGGGATTATCTACAATATATGGGAACAGGTTTTGTTACAGACGGTGGTTTACCTATATCTGTCCATATGTATTGTGGTTTTGGTTTGTTTGTTCTTTCCCTTGTTCGTTTCTCCCCTCTGTCTCACTGCACCAGTTCCCAGATCGATCCCGCGTCCGTCCGTCTGTATTTAAACCTCCGGCCATGTGTCCTATGAGGGCTGGCTGAGAGAGAGAGTCGCTGAGAGATTGTTACGAGCTTGAACGTGTATACGTGGTGTTCGGCTGGTACGAGTTGTGGTTGAAAGTTGAGAAGTGTGTGACCTGTGCTAGTTTGTCTATTAGTGTGATTTGGCCTTCCTGTATTTAAACACCCCGTTTGTATCCCTGTACACTGTACAGTGTTTTTGTTACATTTCCTTTATCTCTCACACCGGAGCAAGTGGATAGGTAAGACATATTTGGGCATTCATTTTTGCATCGCGTAGTGATTGCTGTGTATAGGCCATTAGATTAGGGGCGGTGCCACCACATGTTTTTATGTTTTTGTAAGACCTCTGGTAGCCAGTTTAGTTGTTTTGCTGTTTTCATTTCTTTGGCACCGTTCGTAGTCTTCTTGACTCCACAGTGTGAGATTGTAAATAAACCCCATAATTATTGACTTCAGCCATTTGTTTGTCCATTGCATTGCAATGAGTCATACATTCACATGACCTGTCCGATCACTGCTAGCCGGACAACACTCAACTATTGTTCTCCTTCCCTACCTCTGACACCCAGGTGGGAAAACGCATATCGGCATACCTGGCTGACATCTCAGCGTGGACGGCAGCTCACCACCTGAAGGTCAACCCTGACAAAACAGAACTCCTCTTCATCCCCGGGATGTCCAGCCTGTTCCAAGACCTAACCATCACCGTTGATAACACTGGGGTATCCACCTCTAGTACGGCAAAGAACCTGGGGGACACCCTGGTTGACCAGCTGTCCTTCTCAGCTAACATTGCGGCAGTAACAAACTCCTGCAGATTACTTCTCTACAACATCAGGAGGATATGGCCCTTCCTTACAAAGAGAGGCTGCACAGGCCATATCCAGGCCCTTGTAAATCTTGCGCCTGGACCACTGCAACTCCCTCTTGGCTGAGCGCCATCAAACCCTTTCAGCTGATCCAGAACGCTGCCGCTCGTCTGGTCTTCAATTTCTCTAAATTTACTCACACCACTCCTCTACTCCACTGGTTGCCAGTAGAAGCACGCATCAAACTCAAGTCACTTGTCCTAGCCTTTCGGGCGATGACCAGAACTGCACCCTCCTACCTACAGTCGATGCTCAGACCATACACCCAGTGTTCATTTTGAAATGCATTTTTTATTTTGTTTTAGTCTTTGTCGCTCACTGAAAATTGTAGTTGCGTTAAAGTAAAATTTTCGTCATTTCTTTTTGTTTCGTTTTAGTCAAGATTTAGTCAGTGGTAGTCAGGTTCCGCTTTAGTCAAATTTTCATCAATATTTTAGTCCTGACTCGTAAGGGGAATTAACATAAATTGCTCTGGTTTTTATGCACACTTCTACACATGCAACCACTTGGAACAGTAGGCTAAACACGGCACCCTATGCAACTATTGGCTGATGGGCAATGGCTGATGTTAACCGTAATCGTGATGCAGGACTCAACAATAAGGCTTGCCCGCTTGCCCAGGGCAAGTAAAATGCCACATCGGGCAAGTACATCTAGCAACTCACTTGCCCAATGGGGCCGATTTTCAATATTCTACAATTGACAAGATGGTGATGCGTAGCTGTCAATGTTATCTTGTCACACACGCAAAATGGTGACGGGTAAAGACCAAATTTATCAGCTAAAGCGCAAACGATCATTTTAATGATCTTGGAAACATGAGTTTAGTTGGGTGCCGTTAGTTGGAGTTTTGCCTGCATCCCCTATGTGTTGCGCAGTTTGCCACAAGTTTGAGGGCAAGGCGGATAAAACAGTGCCGTTCCAAAAATACTTTGCTGGAGTGCCATAAAGACCCGCCACAGCATCTCGCATTTATTTTGTATCAGTGCTGTTGGCGTTGTCATCCGCAAACAGAGCCGCAAAAGTTGAAGGAACGTTAGCTAGCTATGTTGCCTCAATGCAGAAATGGGATTGTCAAATATGGATCAACGTTACGAACTGAAGTTGGCGATCCATAGCTAACGTTACTATGTTAAGTAGTTTAAAGATGAAAATGAACTTTAGTCTTTGTTATTTGATAACCGCTGATGAATAAAACTATTTGTGTAGGGGCGAGAAAAGATTTACTTCAGGCAAGCAGATTTCTGATCCACTTGCCCCAACGGGCAAGAAAAAAAAACTTAACGTTGAGCCCTGCCGTGATGTTAACCGTAACTAGCTTAGGCAGTCTGGCTGAACTGAATGATGAAGTTAGCACCACTCTGAGGTGAGTGTTACTGCCTCCAGAGTGAGAGCAGGCACTATGAAAGAAAACGCTAAGTTTTCCTGACGTTATCGAATCAATCATATATTTTATATTTACTGTTACCTTAGCAGAAACTGCAGGGTTTTAGCTAGATTTGGAGCTCTCACCGCAGTGTTTCCGCTATGTAGAATTATTGCCGCCATGGCTTCAGAATTTTATTAAATATCATTAAGTCGCCCTTCTAAACCCAAATGAATGGTCATCAGCTCCACCCACTTTGCTCAACTGGCAGAGGCGCACCGTCAGGACATGCAAACCAGGCAAATGTTGGGGGCCCCGCCAAAAGATTATTGGGAAGGGGCCCCCAAATTGTCACTGATATTGGCACAATTTGCAATGACAACTATTCCTCCCATAAAAGGCCAAAACAGCGCACTGCCACTGGGCGAAAATCCCCCTCAGTGGGGCCCCTTTGTAGCGATCAGCCTGACGTCACAACATCAAACCGTGAGTGGCGGAAGTATCGGCAGTACGGCTACAAGTAAAATGTTGCTTGGATTTCTATCCCCATTTTCATCAATAGCCTCTTTTGGCCTTGGATCATTGATTTGTTCTGCCAATTTTGGTCCCACACTAAAAAGTTCTAAACCCCATTAACCTCATCCATAGTCTTGTTCTCAATTAAATACTTACGGAAACGTGTTTATTGATCCATTTCTAATAATACTATTTAATACACTTCATATACGTAATTCTCTAATAATTAGTTATAATGTTCCTTCTTGCATATCCTCATAATATTGGTAAAATGTTTTTATATTTATCTTCTGCCTCCATAGTTCTATATCTAATGAATTCTCTATATAGTGTCTCTATCTGGTGTATTTACATGTTACAGAGTTCTAATAAGCATTATTGTAAGTTAAGGGGCCCGATAGGCTTCTTTGCCTGGGGCCCCCCAGAGTCTAGGAGCTCCACTGTCAACTGGAACAAGACAGGACATCAAATCAGTCAAGCCAAGGTTGTCACAAACTCATGACAATCAAACAAACAACAGCAGAGTACAGCAAGATTGGGCTACGTTACCAGATAACAAGAAAAAATTAGATTTAACTAGCTAACGTTGCGTTATATAGATTTTACTCTTTAAATAAACATTCACACTTTATTCTGTATTGATGTTCATGGCCAACAGGTTATTATTAATAATCGGAATGTTCCAGTCAACGTTAACGTTACGTTAGCGAACTCAAGTCAGTAAATCATAATAGGCGGCTGGTAACGTTACTTCAATAAACGTAGCCAACAACTTTTATAGAGTACCAACGCTCCTCATACCGATCGTCCCGAAAGAGAATTTCCCTACTCTATTCTCCATAGAAATATTTTAGAACCGCGAATATAAGATCCCTGTTCTACCAACACTTACAATTCGCTCCTGGTTTGTAGAGAGAGACGGTTTCTTCTAAACATGCTAACTCGATTGGAACGTGTTAAACTGTGAATTTATATCTAACGTCTTTGACAACGCTTCAAATTAAAAACTACAAACTGTATTTTTTGCTAGGCTCTGGTTGGCTCTAAAACGACTTCCTGCGCTGCTCTGTGCAACCTCCCCTCCGGTCCCGATTTGTTGCTCTCGTTTCTAGCTAGTTAGCTAGGTAACGTCATTCGCCTTAGTTTGAGTGAAGTCTTCCAAGTCAAGTGACATGACATTTAGTTAGTTAGTTCGTTAGTTAGCTATCTAGCTAGTTTAGTTAGTTAGTTAGTTAGTTAGCTAGTTAGTTTGTTTAGTTAGTTAGCAGGCAGTTACAAGCCTCACATGTTGGAAATAAATAAAACGTACTACAGTTATGCACTCCAGAACGATGGTTGCTGTCAGGGACGAAACGGCACCATTTTGTTGCTATAGCAACGATAGCAAGCAAAGCAACCAATCTATATTATAAAAAATACTAAAAACACAAGCAAACAATATATACGATACAGTACTAGCTCACTGACAAACACAACATTTTATAAAAAATGACTAAATACATTTCTATGTATGTATATACACAACTGCTTAATTCATAGTTTGAACGGTAAAGAAAGACTGCAAACTTCATCTGTAGAGAGCTATACGAAACGATAAAGTTGACACAGAGGAAAAATATCCTAGGTCGGTTTTGTGTTACACTCCATCGCTGATGGGAATTTAAAACTGATTTAAGATATGTGGCATTTAAGCACTTTGTGGTATGGGTTTTGTAGTTATTTTTACGACGAGACTCGGTACGTACACAGGCTTGTACCCTAGACTTTTTTGTATTGGACCGTGTAATGCTTTGAATCGTATTAAATTACAGTTATTGTATTCGTCAATGAGATCGCCAAAACATTTTCCGAACGCAAGAGATAAATGGGGGCATGGCCTCGTCCGTTCTCTATATAAGCTATCCACGATATTTTCGAACGTCCCTATTGCTGCGTTTCATTAGTAGTTCCACTTCCCCTCATTCACTTACCCTCAGCCCTTGGTATGACGTAACAGCATACGTCGCACGGAGGTCACTTGCAGAACAGAGGGAAAGTTGTCGGGGGATATAAATGGAACGAACCTGCCCTTGAACACTGTCAGCCGGAACTGTCATTGATCGATCAACCGCCAGTTGTAGGTTGGCGCTATACTGCTTTTAACAAGTAATCGGAAATATCTGCATACTCATTTATATTAGGCTTGTGCAATCAGCGGTGTCAGTTTCTAATTAATTAAAATTTTTAAATGTTTCTGTTTGTGATATGTATCATGATTATCATAACTATTATTGCTAGGGGTTTATGATACCTTGCTCAATTTATTAATGTTCTCCTTTGGTGATGAGCAACTGGCGTTTTACGTGCATTACTGCCACCTTACCATTGAGTATTTTCGTGCACCAAATGCATAAGAGCAATGCATTGTGGGTGATATACAACTTTGGAGTGACCATCGTTGTTCACTCGCTCCCTCAGCCCTCAGAGGGTCGATCTCACCAAGTTCACTTCAGATTTTTAGATTAATGGAACGACACTTAAGATGGCGGCGGGGATTCCCCGAGGGCAAGTGCTGAGGGGAAGTCAACGAGGGCAAGTGCTGAGGGGAAGTCAACGAGGGCATGTTGAACGGCTATTGAAACACAGCATCTGTGGTTTGAAATATGGGCAGAACATTAGGCGGAAGTGTATATACGCTGTTTTTAGCTTCACCAGCATTGGGAATCTTTCGCCAAGTTAGCTAGCAAACATAGTTAAAAAGTAAGTAAAACTGAAAAACAATGTAGTTGAAACGAACAGGGACGAATTGCACAGTTGCAATGTGTATGTGCTGCACATATAACTTATCTAAACTTAACGTGTGGCTGAAAGAACAATATTTTTCAAAGTTTGCCGGTTGAAGGCAATAAACGAATGCGACCACGAAACCAACAGAAACCCCGAACAACGTTGGTTTGGCTATGATGACAAACCTAAAAAAGAGAAAGAAACGCCGTAAACTATAGAAGTTTACAAACGTTTGAAACTAATTATGCCAGTTATTTGTCAATACTAAATGGACGCAAATATTAAAATCTGATCATAATTGAGACCAGTTTTGTCTACATTTGTCACAGTGGACTCGCGGATCAAAATTACAACAGCCACATAACTCAGTTACAATCCCTGTGTCATTATAATTGGTTTAAAAATGCTGATGCTCACCTACAAGTCACCAAACAATTTGGAGTAAAACACATTGCTGACCCCTGAGGTCACCTGGAACAGGTCTCAGTTGTTCCCAGTGTTAACTAATAAAGGTAAAGCAGAATTTTTGTACAATGCAACAATTAGCTGTACAATTTATTAGTATAATTGTTTTCTTATTGTTCTTTTTATAGCTTCACCTGTCCCGGCTTGCCTTATTTAAAGCATATGTGTATAATGTTATATTCAAAATAAATTTGACTTGACAGTATTATCCATGAAGTCATATTACTTGTGAAAATATATAATTTCCATTCAATCAATGTATTACTTTATGTATTTTAATTCATCTATTATTTATTTGATATATTATAACTATTTCTACATGTGCACATTTATGTAAATAATTGCAAATGAATGATTTCAACATTTTGTTAGAAATACATCACAGTAAACCCTGATTAGTGTAGGCCTTCACAACTTAAACAATTAACTAGTTTGAGGCAACAAGTTTACTTAAGTTATAACAATATCTAAAACATAACTGGTTAAGTTTAATGTAATAACAATGTTTTATACAAGTCCTTGGACAAGTGGGTAAGTTTAGTGTACTTAACCATTTAATTTCAATCAAGTTAGCGGTAGTATTCACGACACAAATGCATTTGTGAATAATTTGTGTAATTACTTGCTATACGTTTGCTGTAAGTTCTGGTCAATTTGAAGTAGCCCTATAGCAAACTATGTTCACGGTGGGTGAACAAAAACAAATTCAAATCAAATCAGTTATTTAGAACAAAGTACCATTGATTTCAACATTAAACACTGAACAGTCATCTCGGCAGCCCCCTAAATAAAATGTTTTACGTTAGCATTACAATGTAGCAAAGAAGCCTGTTTAAAAAACAGAATTGCTAGCCTGTCCCACATTACCTTCTCCTCAGTAAAATAGATTTCCTATGTTTGAGGATCAGATCCAATTTAATTTCAACATAAAACCTAACTAATAAGGCCTAACCTGTTAACAGAAACATTATTGTAGTCATTTTTTTTTTGTCTGCTGGATCATTTACCACATTTCCTGAATTCACCCTAGCTTTTCAAGTTACTTAAATCCACGTAATTATTCATCACAAGTAAGAAATCAGCCCTTATATATTTTAAGTTGTTGGGTCACATTCTTTAATCAAGGTTTAGTCATTTGTAATTCCAGGTCTTCCAGTGCACACCTTTACTAGTTTCTCTGCCAGTCATCTAGTACGAGCCAAGGTTGCATAAATGTATGAAAAGTAAAAAGATTATGCAGCTGCAGAAATGTTTGATGGACTAATGTTATATCAAAGTGGGGGTCCATTCAATAGCCCATGCACGATGTGTGTTAAGTTGTTTATTTGGGCTAAACATCAAATCAGCGAAAAACGAAATAATCCATTCAACTGACTTGAACATAGGTCTGATTTTGCTTCTATGCAATACGCAAGTAATACTACGACAGAGCTAAGCACTTCACTTCGTGTTGTTTAATGCCTCTCGATCGCGACCACTGGACGCTACAACAGAGCTAAAAATACACCCGTACGTTACTTTAGGCAACTTTTTCAAATAGTCCTCAAAACCCTCAATGGCAGAGGGGTAAGGAACAACCATGTCAGCCCGTTTTATCGCTGTTTTAGTATGATCTGAAACGGAATTACATATCTTCGCAATTAGCTAGTGAACAGTTAGCTGAGAATTTAGCATTAAACTGTTCAAAACGGAAGTTGTGCCCATAATTCGCCCAAGGTATCATGGGAGTCAGGAATATCGTGGATAGATACAGTCGGTAGTTATGGGAACGCCAACAAAACGTCACATCCGTTTATGCCGAGGGGGAAAACAACACATTCGCCACCATGCAAAAGAGCGGCTGTGGGGGCTTTCTACATGTCAAGTAAACTAAAAACCCAGGTTAACGTTGTATATATTACGAAAAAACTGAACAGATTAGGAGAACCGGTGGCTGCAAACCATTCAGCAATAGGATGAGTTTGGTTGCCTGTGGAATCCGACATCAAATCATGTTTAAGTGTGAAGTCGGCACCGCACTAGCCAGTAGCTAACGTTAACGTTGCTTTGTTCAGTGCTGGATTGAAACAGGACACTACTGCAACTTAGTCTTTGTCTCAGTCAGTCAACCCTGTATAAATAAATAAATACATAAATAAATATAATAATAATACTACTTGCAACACGTTTTACAGCTAACAACCTATTAGCTATTGCTCCCTCCATTTAAAAATGTACTGCTTTAGCTCCCATATTTCCATGGTTTAAACCAGCCACTCAACCGCTGGGCCATGCCGTTTAGGGCAGCGATAGTCCTTAATAGTAATAGAGAATTAAGAAAATAAAAAATAAATGTTTTTTTGTACAGAAAAAGTGATGTGGTTACAGTTGTGAGCGCGAACAGTAATTTATTCGTCTTGGTAGGGGACTACAATAAACTTTAAGAAGACTATTTACAGCCATTTTCACAGTGCCATAAGTTCTTTAAATCCTTACACTAACCATAAATTTTTTTACAGGAATACAGCTTTCTCAGATGCCCCTTTTAGATCGCCACTTTGCTCTGACTGGCTGACTGGCTTACCGCTTTGCAGTAGTAAATAAAATGAAACACTACAATTTATTCCCACTTCGGATTCCACAATGCAAAGCGGTATTTAAGAGTTTTTTTTTCCCAATGGTCTGCAATAGTAGGCTTTGTCTACGTTTCCCAAAAGCAAGTGTGAATGCGAAATATGAGGTGTGGCGTGAGGGCATGTGAATTAAGTAATTTGCGTGTGTTTTAGGCTCAATGCGTGAGATTTGGCAGCCCTGCATATTATGTTTTTTTTCACATTTATTTGGGAAGGTGGTCCGCGGAAATATTTCAACAATCAGGAAGTGGGCCTGAAGTTACCAAAGGTTGAGAACCCCTGGTTTAAACTGTCTTGCTGTGTAGGTTTTAAAAAATTAGGATATAACTCACCTGGACTACACACCCTCGCTGTTCCCCAATAGAACACATTGTTCTGCAGCCTAAAATCTAAAAAGGCTGGACTACAGGAGGAAACGTGAATGTCTGCCGTTTCAGTCTAAAGCGTTCAGTCCCACTCACAGCCCAACAAGAATTGTGGGCCTATTCATAGTTAGTAGTATAACAAGATGTTAACTAACGTATAACTATTAATGTGGAGTGGACTATAGCCTATTTGGTAATAATTGCCTTACTTCTGTGTTTCTTTAAACATGCTGGGACTGCACTTTTTGATCCAAGCAAGTAACTGTTACACCTGTCTGACAGACATTTTGGAGTACAACCCCTACAAAGCCACAGGTAAAAAAAGCCGAGGCTCCCAAAACCTGCAAACACTAGACAGTTCTTGAGGTTGCACTGTGTGGAAATGCCTGCGTAGCACATCCGTCAAAACAGGCTAATGAAAGCGTTGACGTTGAGTAACGTTACTTACGTTGCTGTCTCGAAACTACATGGAATTCACTAAAACATGCTAGTCTATTACATAATCGTTAATGGCTTAAAGATACTGGCATTAGGGCAAGTTTAATTAATCAAATCTATAGTATGTAGGGGAACCAATCACCGAATCCTCCCCCCTCTCTGGTTAAGATCAAAGGAACAGGCCCAAATGGCCCTACTGAACACTCCAGCGCCCCTTTGTTCTCATTCCACGAGGTCATCGACAAGAGCAAAGAAAACCCACGTTTCAAACCGCAACACTACTAACTCAACAGACTTTCCATCTTTATTCAAACAACAAACTAAGTTACAGAACTCTCCAACTTCACACAACAGACTCCGTTTCAGAACTTTACCACTAAAACCACAGACCGCTTCTCAATCCAGCCGCAACCGGCAAGCCGAGAATCACAATTCACTCCTTTGCTACACAACGCCACCTATCGTCTCAAAGTAACGTAAAGCCCACTTTTGTTACATTGAGCGTTTTGATGCTAAAGCTTAGACAATTTCTGCTGTGTTGTGCTTACAATAAATTGTCAATATTTTAACAGTTATACTGTGTATGTTTAGATACTAACCATTTTAGTTTATCAATGTCGTCATTTAGTCATTCTTTGTAGTACCGTAATTTTCATGTGTTTTTTAGACTAGTAATAAATAGAATTGTTTTGCATTCAAACCCAGCTGTGTCGCTTCGTTTCATACAATCAGTTATTCTCGTAACACAGAACTTCACTACTTCAGAATTGAGACTAAAACATCAACTATTACATTATTAAATTAATGCTAAATTGATTCGGTTTCTCGCAGAGCCGTGCTTAGCCTAAGATAAAATTCAGTGTGGTGGTGCTCTGTATACTAGGTAATTACCCTTCATCACCTTGATCAATTATAATATTAATTTATGAATTAATTGATAATCTACAAAAATTGATAAAGAGTAATTTACACACAAGAAGTAGTAAGTCAGTCACCCTACAAGTAAATGTAATAGTTTATCTTAGCAGGCGATTCAACCTAGCAGAAGATATATGGGAATGACACTTAGTTTGGGCCATTTAGTTTGATCGTTTATCCAGTCTTTTAAGTTTTATGACACGGACAATTGTTCCATCCGATTCAGTAA
Organism: Galaxias olidus; assembly: GCA_026901105.3. NCBI lineage: Eukaryota > Metazoa > Chordata > Actinopteri > Galaxiiformes > Galaxiidae > Galaxias > Galaxias olidus. The sequence goes on from JAPMUY010004154.1 coordinate 257,947, forward strand.
ACATTGTTGAATGCAGCGGTCTTTGTCAATTGGCAGTAAGGACTCGATATAAGACATGACACCGTGTTTTCGTTAGCATGTAAGTTTAAAAGCCGCGCTTTCCTACCGTTTCCAGGCTGGGGCTCAAGGACAGGTCCTGAGGCTCTACGCCTCAAAGTTTTTTATTGAAAGAAATGAGGCATGCCCTCTAGTTCAAAACATTCTAATATGAATGATGGCTACAACAATATTTATATATTCGAACTGGTTGCGTGATCATATATTTGTGATGTGAGAGTTACTCATTTATGTAACCTTATTAAAAAAGTAAACAGAGAGACTCTTCTGAGCATCAACGGGCAACCTCTGCGCGATTTTCCCTATGACAAACCCTTAGAGCTCTTCTTAAAAAAATTACTATAAATTGCCCACACGCCCAATAATCTGGTGGAGCACGTGCCCTCCCAGTTTGAATGGGCACAATGTGTCTGGTGTGCACTGAAACTGTGACACTCCTGCTAAGCTATCAATAACGGGTTTCTAGTCAAAATGTTAGCATTGTAGCTAAATGAAAAAATTTAATTTTTCTAAAACCATTCCCAAGGCTGTGGCAACACTATTTTTTGTAAGTTGCTTGGATAAAAGCATCTAAATTATAGTAGTGTAATGTAATGTTAAATGAGGCTGCATGTATGTCAAAAAGCAGCGTCTTTTAATTAACAGCAAAAGACACACCACTGTGTTTGGATTTTGAGCGTGGGTTGTTACAAAAAGAACACTGCACGATGGAAAGCGGCCTATGTAGATAAAGAAGATGCGAGAAGGTTATACCACATTATACCACAGTCATGTGTACAATTCATGTATAATGCAGCAAGCACACGGAAAACTTACAAAGTCCTTCTCCAACTTCTCCATCTCCTGCTTGTAGCTCTTCAGTCGACTGTTGTACATGCCTCTGCTCTGGATGGGGATCTCTCGTACCTCCAAGTCCATCTGCTCCAGCTAGGCCCATCAATCACCAGTTAACAGAAGCACACTTGTCATAATTGTTTAAGGTATTTATCTCATTTAATCACTTTAGCGAATCACAATTTTACTATAAATGTATTAAATATTAGTAGAAGTCTAAATAATGATGAAAATAAGTATTGCGTAATTTCCATGTAATACCTTTAGGTGCTTAGGCCGGGTACTACAGGCTAAAATCACGGTTTGAAATCAGTTTGTCAATTTTTATATATATTGTTTTTATAACTGGTAAACTTCCATAAAATGCACACAATTATTATAAATAACATATAAATAGTTTGTTTTTATGATTTTATACAACCTTCGCCAAGTAAAATAAGCCTTAAATTAGCGTCTATAAGCATATTTCATAGCAATTTGTCTTTTCAATTCAAGAAATAGCCTAGCTGAATTGCATTCAGAAAAGCTTATTCTCTGGCGCAGATGTCTCGCTAAGTCAAATATGTCGATTAACTTTGCCGTCATGGCAATACAGGGTAAACACAAGTATGACTCTCAAATCTGCGTTGATTTTCTTTAAATTACATTTTGCACACGTGCACACCTTGGGACAGTAGACTCAAAACTTAACTTACAGAAAATTGTGAATCCGCGTGCAAAAAAAGGCGCCAGCGTTTGTTTTTAGGAAACTGTCTTATTTTAACATTGACAAATCCACGAGGACCTTATTTTATAAAGCTTTAATTGAATAAATTTTACAGTGAAGAAAAGAAGTATTTGAACACCCTGCTATTTTGCTATTTCTCCCACTTAGAAATCATGGAGGGGTCTGAAATTTTCATCGTAGGTGCATGTCCACTGTGAGAGAGAGAAACTAAAAAGAAAAATCCAGAAATCACAATGCATGATTTTTTAACAATTTATTTGTGTGATACAGCTGCAAATAAGTATTTGAACACCTGAGCAAATGAATGTTAATATTTGGTACAGTAGCCTTTGTTTGCTATTACAGAGGTCAAACGTTTCCTGTAGGTTTTCACCAGGTTTGCACACACTGCAGGATGGATCTTGGCCCACTCCTCCACACAGATCTTCTCTAGATCAGTCAGGTTTCTGGGCTGTCGCTGAGAAACACGGAGTTTGAGCTCCCTCCAAAGATTTTCGATTGGGTTCAGGTCTGGAGACTGGCTGGGCCATGCTAGAACCTTGATATGCTTCTTACGGAGCCACTCCTTGGTTTTCCTGGCTGTGTGCTTCGGGTCGTTGTCGTGTTGGAAGACCCAGCCACGACCCATCTTCAATGCTCTGACTGAGGGAAGGAGGTTGTTCCCCAAAATCTCACAATACACGGCCCCAGTCATCCTCTCTTTAATGCAGTGCACTCGTCCTGTCCCATGTGCAGAAAAACACCCCCAAAGCATGATGCTACCACCCCCATGCTTCACAGTAGGGATGGTGTTCTTCAGATTGTACTCTTCATTCTTCTTCCTCCAAACACGCTTAGTGGAATTATGACCAAAAAGTTCTATTTTGGTCTCATCTGACCACAAAACTTTCTCCCATGACTTCTCTGTATCGTCCAAATGGTCATATGCAAACTTAAGACGGGCCTTGACATGTGCTGGTTTAAGCAGGGGAACCTTTCGTGCCATGCATGATTTCAAATCATGACGTCTTAGTGTATTACCTACAGTAACCTTGGAAACGGTTGTCCCAGCTCTTTTCAGGTCATTGACCAACTCCTGTCGTGTAGTTCCGGGCTGATTCCTCACCTTTCTTAGAATCATTGAGACCCCACGAGGTGATATCTTGCATGGGCTCCACTCCGATTGAGATTGTCAGTCATGTTTAGCTTCTTCCATTTCCTAATTATTGCTCCAACAGTGGACATTTTTTCACCAAGCTGCTTGGCAATTGCTCCGTAGCCCTTTCCAGCCTTGTGGAGGTGTACAATTTTGTCTCTGGTGTCTTTGGACAGCTCTTTGGTCTTCGCCATGTTACAAGTTAAAGTCTTACTGATTGTATGGGGTGGACAGGTGTCTTTATGCAGCTAAAGACTTCAAACAGGTGCATCTGATTCAGGATGATACATGGAGTGCAGGTGGACTTCTAATGGCAGACTAACAGGTCTTTCAGGGTCAGAATTCTAGATGATACACAGGTGTTCAAATACTTATTTGCAGCTGTATCACACAAATAAATTGTTAAAAAATCATGCATTGTGATTTCTGGATTTTTCTTTTTAGTTTCTCTCTCTCACAGTGGACATGCACCTACGATGAAAATTTCAGACCCCTCCATGATTTCTAAGTGGGAGAAATAGCAAAATAGCAGGGTGTTCAAATACTTCTTTTCTTCACTGTATATTTGCCTGTGGTGCCATGGTTTGGTAACCTATCTTTGCAGAACATAAACTCTATCAGATTGTCAAATAGGGTAGTAAACTCATACGTGAGTCACAGCGGAATATAACGTCCCTGTAACCAGACAGTTACAGCGGATTACTAGCGCAATTTTAAATGATGACTCCCACCCTTTGCACTGTGAATTCCACCTTCTTTCCTCTGGATGGAGGTTTATGGTGCCAATTGATATATATATATATATATATGTATCTTAAATATTTATCTTTTACATATTTATCTCATTGATCTTAGTGTTCTTATATTTCTCTTAAATCCTGAGTACGAAGCCTTAGCGTTTTTATCATGTTTTATCATTTTATAATTTTATCATGTTTGTGTTTGTGCTGTCTATAAAATGTGTTTTAAAAGGGATGTCATATTTTCTTTTATTTGCAAAACAAATCTACCTAGGGGTACAAATAAAGTAAACCGTAACCTACTGTTACGTAGGTCTTGTCTAACCTAAAGCAGATTATTTGGCTCCAGTTTAGCAAAGAATAATAAGAAAGTCTATAATGGCAATGTACAGTTCGTTTTCTTTGCTCATATTTACAAGCATTTCCTTCTTTAAACAACGGCTTAAAATATGTCACAAAGTGCCATCTAGAAGCAAATATTGGAAAGTGAAATATCTAGAATAACACGGCTACTGATGTCTATGAAGTAAACGTGTTTCCCCTTCTGTAGATTCATTATTTAGGAAATGAATCTACAAAGATTTAGAAAATCAAAGACGTACCAACTCTCTGACTTCTTCAAGCTGTTTGTCGACATTTAGAACCAGCTGTGTCTTGTCCTCTGAAATGGAAGCAGCAGAAACATATTGATAAGTCAGAGGAGCAGCGCTTTATGGCAACAACCTAGCTCATGCGTAGAAAAAGCACTGCACAAGGACACATTTGAAGATATATTTGCACATTGTCTGCATGCTGAGCCATTATTGAAGTTGCCTATCTTTCTGTGTGTAAAAGGCTTTTGTTTGGTTCTGCTGAGAAGCCGTGAAACAATTTGTGGCAACTGAAGGAAAATAGACATGGCAGCTTTGCTTGGTTGGCAGTAGTTTAAGTCCAGTGAGAATGACAGATGCACTACCCTGCACTCACCTAGCTTCCCATATTATGATATATTGCAAAAATGAAAATGTTGCATATCAATTTCCCTCGGGATCATTAAAGTACTATCTCATCTTATTGTTAGTAACAGTTTGTTTTGATCTGAGACTAAGTCTTAATATTACTTTAAGGATGAGATGAGTTAGGGATGTTTTATTGAAAATGGTATGTGCTTTAATTTGAATTAATGTAACTTTAACTTTCAAAAAACCTGAAGAAGGACTTGCCAGGTAAAGTGTTGAACTTCAGAGGGACTTTTTTCACCATGATTCACAAGAGCCACATCTAACTATAAAGACAGGAGTCTCTGTATGTATGTCTGTAACTCAGTTTTAGCAACAGCCCCTTTATGACGAAATTGTGCCCGAGAATGTGCACATGACATTGTTTGATTGAGCGGTTCTTGCTCAATAAATATAAGTATAAATATAAATATCAATATCAATAATGTAATTGACAAGTGTTGCCCACTAGATGGGGTCAACCCCACCCCGTATATCAGAGTCCTGCAAGGGTCTGATTTTCAAGACCCGTACTCGCCCCGCCACCCGCACATATGGCCAATTAGTTCCGCAACCCGATCCTATCCGTCAACACAAGATCCGCGCCCGACCTGAAACCGCATATCCATGTGCATCAGAGTGCATGGATTGACATGCCTTCCCCCATACCGGTGTCCGTGAGCAGAAATGGCTACCTCCAGTCAGATCTCTGCTGAACTGAGGCGTTTAGCTGATATAGCTTCAAATTATACTGTCAGTGAGGACTATTTGCTTCATCATGCGGACGCTCTGATAAGTGTCAGGCTTGTCAGTTTGTCTAAAAGAGTGTGCTCGTTGTTTAACCTGTCTACTTTCCTAGTTTGATTGCTAAGACTGAAAATGAAAGCAACGCCTACTCATTTGCATAATGAAGAAGCAATGCATGCAGGAATGTAAAATTAAGTCCAAAAAGGAAATGTATAAAAAAGCAACTTCTGAAGAAACGTATAAAGAAAATAATGCAGACGTAAAAAAGTAAATTGGAAGTACATAGGAGGGGAAATGCAAAGCAAATGCAAAAGGAAATGTAAAAAGCAATAAAGAAATGAATATATAAAAGTAAATAAGTAGGGCAATTAATACAAAGGAAAATACAATCCATGGCCTTTTATTTATTTTTGAGTCATTTATTTATGTATATATTTTTAATTTTGGCAGCTTTGGTCCTCTGTACAGGCCAGGACAAATCAAAATGTGTTATACAATACCCTCGATCCGACCCGCATGTTCTTTGTTCTACGCAGAACTGATCCTGTAAATAAAATTAAGACTAAATACCACCAGTGAATCAATTTTTTGCAGGTCAACCCGTTGGGTATTGGACCGATGCAGAAGTCTGCCGTATATAACCCAGGTGCGGGCACTAAATTTGCGACTCTAACAAAATAAATCCTGTACCCAGTATCTGCATGCATGTATTGTATTTTCTAATGTAACGCGTATGTACCAGGGCTGCTAAGATTCAGTCAGATTTGAAGACAAAACGCCGCCTCTTTTGGTCAGAAAGTGGAGCACAGGATAGAGCAGTTTCCGGGTGTAATTTCTTTCCATTGACTGGCGCTCTATATAAAACTTCTAAAATCTTTAATCTATTACATTGAGCATCAACTAGGACTGGGCGATAAATCAAATTTCGATTTCAGTTACGATTTTGGCTTTCAAAGATTATGAAAACAAGATCATCAATAAAATACGATTACTGTGATCTATTCTGTTTCGCGATGATGCTTTCGTTTTCATCATCATCATCATCGTCATCCGCTTTGGCCGGGCTCGGGTCGCGGAGGTAGCAGTTCAAGCAGGGCATCCCAAACTTCCCTTTCCCGGGCCACATTAACCAGCTCTGACTGGGGGATTCCAAGGCGTTCCCAGGCCAGTGTGGAGATATAATCCCTCCACCTGGTCCTAGGTCTGCCCCGCGGCCTCCGCCCAGCTGGACGTGCCTGGAACACCTCCCTAGGGAGGCGGCTTTCGTTTTGTCTTGCGTTAAAAATCCAGTGCACCCATTTCCTTTGCGGCGGTGCGTGTTCGCCCTTATTATACGCCAGACTAAAGCCTGGTTTATACTTTGCGAACGTAAACGTTCATTTGGCGCTTACGTTTGCAGAGTAGTTTGCCTACATACTTCAATGTAACTTTAACGGGCCCAGTAGGTCGCAGTGTCGCATTCAGTAAAACAATGTACAGACAACCATAGAAGAAGCACAGACATGGAAACTCCCGTTTATGTCCCGTGAAGAAAGTCACCGAAAGTTGCTCACTGCTTTTCATATTTCCATCCATCCATTAGCTTTACCGCTTATCCTATGCAGGGTCGCGGGGGGGCTGGAGCCTAACCCAGCCGACACAGGGCGAGAGGCGGGGTACACCCTAGACAGGTCGCCAGTCTATCACAGGGCGCTTTTCATATTTTCTTATATCAAATCAAATCAAGTTTATTTATAGAGCACGTTTAGAACAAGCAGAGCTGACCAATGTGCTGTACAATACATTCACATACAGTTTAGCAGGCAATACTGAAAACAGTTGTAACATATAGGCTAGCCTATATAGATGTGAAATGCATAGAAAACCACGTAATATGATTCGAACGCTACTGAAAATCAGCCTATCTCCTACACGGACCCTGCTCCATTTTATTGTGTTATATATGTTTTCATTTGTTTTGGATACAGCCAAAATATTACCGAATATCTACTTGCTTCCTACCCTGCTTAACCAATCAGCGATTGTTTGACGCACTGAGAAGACGCCTTGCGCAACGCAATACTTCAAGCTAAATAGTTTGCTTTCGCTGAGAGTGCGAACAAAAATCAGCAAAGTGACGTCGCTTTGGTTGTTCGTTCGCCTGGAACTGCGCAGCACATTTTTTCTAGCTCGGCAAATGCGGCAAAAGCGAACAGCGGTGAACATCCTATGTGATTGGTCCAAATATATGGTGGGTGGTAGCCTGCGCTGACGTAAGGATGGCTAAGTTTGGTTTCCGGGTACAGCATTTACTGTTAGTTTGGTCACAGCAGCACTTATTTTGAAAAGTTCTGAATTTTATTTTAAACTATGAAAACTTGAGAGAGCAATTTAACTGAAAAAGTAAAAAAATATGAATACTTATGAAACTCGTAACCACTCTGAATGTTTTGTTGCGATCCGTAACATTTGGTTCCCACTGCTGTATTGGGGTGTAAGCTACCGCAAACTCAGATCAGTAGCGAAAATGTATACCATCACAGCCTCGTTGAACAAGAGAAAGAGAACCAAGCGAACAGGAAAACTTCGCTTTCGCTTGAAGTATACTGGAGCCTTAAGCTACCGCGAACCCAGATCAGTACCGAACAAGTATACCATCACAGCCTCTGCGAACAAGCGAAAGAGAACCAAGCGAACAGGAAAACTTCGCTTTCACTTGAAGTTTATATTCATATTGGCAATAAGGCCGTCCAGATCCATGTGTTTAATTACTGAGGAGCATGGCTAAATTGTTATCTCCCACGTCCCCTCATAATAGTAATCTTGTCCGAATGGGACTTTTGACCATACAGTAAAGCAGCTAAAAAAACAATTAAAAGTAACACCCTCTCGACTTCTTCCATCACCACACACTTATCTGTTCAGGACACATTTATTTATTTTCCAGTGGAATTATATTTAGAAAGTGTAAAATCCACTGTTAAATAGTTACGTTTTTTTGTTTAAAGTTCAATAAATGCATTGTTCCCAAAGTCAGTGAGTAATCGTTTTAAATGATCGTGATTTCAATATTGACCTAAAATAATCGTAATATGATTTTTGCCATAATCGAGCAGCCCTAGCGTCACCTATGGGACACAAAATCTTTTGAAATAAAATTATTTAGCCATTATGCAAACGTATGCTTATTTAGCAATTTGTTCAAATTTAAGGAAGAATGGATGGAGCAAAATACAGGGAGATACTGCAAGAGAACCTGCTTCAGTCTGCTAAAAAACTGAAGCTTGGAAGAAACTTCACCTTTCAGCAGGACAGTGATCTCAAGCACAAGGACATATCAACACAGGAGTGGTTAAACAACAAAAAGGTTAATATCCTACAGTAGCCAAGTCAATGTCCAGATCTCAATCCCATCGATAATCTGTGGCACTGTTTGAAAGTTGCGGTCCAACCCATATGAGCAACCTGGAGCAAATCTGTCAAGGTTAAAATAGTCATAAATCCTTGATTAATGTATAATTACCCAAATAACATTTCAATGCTGTAGGTAAATGGTTTCGGCATTTAATTAAATATAAATAAAATGTTTTTTCAAAATATCTGGGGAAATTACTGAAATTGCAGACAAAGCTATGCAAAATTATACATAAAGGTATACTAAAATAAAGGACTGTATGTTTATGAATAATTAATTAAATAAAAATGCACAGAAACTGTCAATGCAGGACGAATATCTATCATGTACAACGTTCTGCAATGGTTGCGCCACATGATACTTGGTTTCACCACATGATGTTTTCAAGTTTACTCAAATTTTACAGGCACAGGATTGACCACCTAAGATAAACAGCCATTCTTCCCACCAAAGACCACTATCAAATGTATCATAGAAATGTAGATTTGCAGATAAAACCTAATATTAATAGTTTTTTTGAAGTCATACCACATGACATCCAAATGTGGCAACTACATTGCAGCAGTTAAACATATGCATTTCTTCCATATTTGAGAAAGACCTGTTAGATGTTTCTTTGGGTCCTTGGCATGCACCTTTCTGATGTCAGTTTCTGTACTTGAACTGTTTTCAAAATAAAAATCCCAAAATGGCATTTTCTTGATGGTCTCACCAGATGATATCTCATAAAATGAACGTCTTCAGACAACATTCGTTTGTATATTATGATGAAAATATAAATGCAGATGCTTTGCAATTTTGTCAATGAATAGAAAACATGTTTGAAACTAGAAATGCATTTCCCTGCGCAAATGCGATGTGATGCATCGCAGTTGTTCGACTGACCACCTTAGCGCGCAGAACCTGCCCCTGCAGCAGAAGTGGACTGCGGTCCAAACCCTGTTTGTTGACAAGCGGGCTTATTGCCGCTAGATCGGTAGTGCCTCTTCATCATAATATAATGGTGGACACATGACGATGTTCTACCGTTTGATTTTATTTTCAACAAGGTCAGGCTTTCACCGACAATGCTTTAATGTGTTCAAAAAGTATGCATTTAGTTCAGAACAAGGTAGCGGATGAGCAGTAATTTCTCCCTGTCAAAATGGGCTACCTCATACTTTTCAATTGAGGTAGCCCATTTGGAGGGGAGGCTCAATTTTCAGTTGTATTTGATATGTGCTACAGGGAAGCCCACCTACACTGTAAAAAAAATAAAGTTGGCTCAACTTATAATTATGAGTAACCACCTCTGAGACCGAGCGACGCGCCGGCGCGCTCATCAGTCATCCGCTACAAAATCTTGAATAAAAAACGAACTATTTTATTTAGAGACAATTTCTTTTTTTTGTTTTAGACTAGAGGCCTGTAGCTTTAATTGAAGACCATTTCGGTCGATGTAAGTTGTTCGCATACTTTTCCACAGATCTACAAATGTAGGGAATGTTGCTTGCACGTAGCCTATCATAGGTTGCGTTGCCCCTCGCTTGCCAACATAAACCATTGATCTAGTGATATTTTCGCGGGGTTTTATGACATCATTAGATAGTTTAGGTCACGTGATTTAAAGTTCCCAGTGTTTACTCCAAAGAATTGCGACGATAATCATTCGACCGTCGACACAGCCTGCATGTCAATGAAGATAAACCCTTTCCATTGGCATCATGTCATATTGGATCATACAGCGGATAAGAGACGCAACAAAACTGTATTTTTTACTTTTACCAGCCACTATGTCTAGAAGAAGATACACTTACTCGATAAGAAGCTATTGAGAGGATATTTCAAAGTGAGGAGAGAGGACAGCGCGTCGTTTTCATACAGACGCTCAAGCCAATAATCCCAAGATGTTGACGATTTTAGAAAAGGAATAGGTCCATTTGAGGACAAGTAAGTAGTTTCAAATTGTAATAATATTTGGATGCACGTGACTAATTGCCAATGTTTTATTGAAAGGAATGTTAGCCTGTTATTGTTTGCCGATGGTGTGTTGAAAGTAAGTGTAGCCTAGTGAGCATCCTGGCGCGACTTAGCAAATTTACCTGGGATAATTTTATTATCTCAATATCACAATAGTCCATGATATTGTGAAATAGCCATGGTAACTCGTTATAATTTTCCAAATGATACTTGTTTGCAATTTCGTTTGAATTATAATATGCAATTGATGTTTTGTGATAGCCAACATTGTAACTTGATTCTAATGTAAATGTGGGGGGAGGTTGCAAAGGTGTCGGGTGTAGAGGGTAGAATGTGAAATGTGGGCTGAATGGGGGTGGGTTGTAAAATGCAAATCTTGCCTGAAAAAGTGGGTCTGTGTTCATGTTCTCTGCATGAAGTTTTATTTCATCACAAATGTTGTAACTGAATTGCTATTACTGTTATTGTTGTAACACATTTCTTTTATTTTAGATTTCTTTATTTTTTTTTATTTGTGCTGAAGATCAACAGAGTGCAACAAAGCCTGCCATCCCTGTAAATCAGCAAGCACCCTCCAGCACAGACCAGCAGGCACCTCTCTGCCCCTGCTCTTGTCTTTTAGCCCAACAATCGCCTACGTCTTTCCACTTTCTGGACATTGCTGTCACCAATTCATTCATCCTCCACAAAGAAGTATGTGCAAGAACAACATGTCACATCAGGTCTTTGTTGAGCTGCTCACTACTGAACTGTGTGGGGTGCAACTGGATAACACCACAGCAGAAAGGCAATATGGACACACTCCTGTGGCCATTGTTCCAGCCAACGTACATTCAGATAGGGCACCAGAAGGCCACAGGAAGTGAAAACTGTGCAATAAATACACTACATGGCAGTGTAAGGACCCCCCACTTTACACAAACTGCCAAGTATCACAGTTAGGGACCTCTAGACCACAAGATTTCATTTTTCAGGATGGTAGAACATTTTGACTGTACAAAACGAGTATGAACAATGGTCACTCTAATGTAAATAGTTCAGTGGAAAGTGATCTTATAAGGTCCCAGACACTTCAGTGTGATTCCATACACCAGTGGCTACATCATAACTGAATTTAAGAGTACTTGCATGCTTTTTTGCTGTGTTTTGCTAATAAAACTGAAGAAATTCAATGGCCGTTTTTTGTTTTTTTGGTTTATTATGGTTATTATGCCATAATCTACAGTCCAGAAATGTGGTTTGAGTGTCACACTTGATTAGCCTCAACTGTACTGAATCTGGGGATATGTGTTACTTCAGTGTCCTACCAGAAATGACTGCAATGTTAGTTAAAATATAAAGATATCAAAAACGGCAATAAAAATCTCTAGGTCTCGATTTTGAGTAAAATGAGCAAAGAATAGGTTCTGGCAACTTCGTTATTTTAGCTTGATGTACTTCAATTTAAGTTCATGCAACTCACTATGAAAAGTCAATTTGACGAAATTGACATACAGCAAACTGATTATTTAATGATATTGACATATATTTGAAAGTTGAATAAATACATTTTCTTGATACAGCACTTTAACGCAAACGCGTCAGGAACCCCCAACAAACACCTTTTTTTCCCACAATAGGTAACAGGAGGGGAACATGCGTTTGGCTTGCATCCCGCGGGTACTTCAACTATTGTTCCCGGTTATCACTTCATGTCAGACAAGCTCCGCCTAGCATAAGCACCGATTCAACATCCGTGCAGCTGCTTTAAGATTCGTCAGCTCAACCCAGGCAAATAAAGCTCGACTGACACAGCCACAAGGCGTGGTTTAAACGAATTTCAAATCAGTATTTTCAGGGGTTGTCAACAGTGTTCAGAGTAAGAGTTGCAAAAAATATATATTTTTCATATGTCTTATATAATTTGCTATGTATGTTTAACAGGGATTGTATCACTTTGAGATTACTCTAGCAAAGTAAAGCACAATCCAAATAAATTGTATTATCATTAATATTACATCTTATGACTTGCTGGGATATATGCAAATGTACAGGTTGTGTGTCGGCTGGGATAGGCTCCCGCGACCCTGTCAAGGATAAGCGGTATAGCTAATGGGTGGAAGTAGCCGTCTCAAGGCATTGATTGTTTTACTTTTTAACGATTCACTTAATACAAATTCCCCTTGCCTTCTTGCATCTTTCTTATTTGATGTTGATTTGTTCCTGCTGAGTCTGTGTATGTCCGCGCAATTTGTAGCAAATACAGTACAATTTGAACAAGCTAACGCGTAACCTTGTGAGAGCTCCAAATCTGCCAAGGTAACGGCAAATATATATTAGGCTATATGATTGATTCGATAGCATTTGGAAAACGTAACGTTACGTGCCTGCTCTCGCTTTGGAAGCAGTGACACTCACCTCAGAGCAGTGCTGCTAACTTCATCATTCAGTTTAGCTAGACTGCATTGCATAAGCTAGTTACGGTTAACATCAGCCACTGCCTTCTGTAGGCCGGGCGCCGCGTTTAGCCTACTGTTCAAGTGGTTGCTTAATTATGTGTAGAAGTGTGCATATAAACCAGAGCCATTTATGTTAATTCCCCTGAGGAGTCAGGACTAAAACATTGACGAAGATTTGACTAAAACGAAAACTTACTAACACTGACTAAATCTTAACTATAACAAAACAAAATGAAATGACCAAAATTTGACTTAAACGCAACTACAATTTTCAGTAAGGACGAAGACGAAAACAAAATGAAAAATGCTTGTCAAAATTAACACTGAGTCCGTGGCATTCGAACTGACATTTTGGCGTTGCAATGGAAGCGAAATGCAGGAGTTTAGGTGCCGGAAAATGGGGTTAATATTATTATAATAATAATAATAATTACGAAACTTAAAAACTGAAAGCTGATTTACCAAGTTCTGTGTTCACTTCGCGGCTTTCAAGGATGATATAGTCCTGTGAGTGTGTTCTATGACTACTGGATTTGTGTTTTAATAATGAAGTAAGGTACAAAAAAGGTAACTTGCCCAGCAATGCCTTGCAAACAAAAAAGAGAATGTTTTTCTATCCTATCACTAAGAGAAGACCACCCAACTTTTGAATACAGTGTACAATGATAAGTTCTAAAACTATCCCCAGTTACAAAACGCAAAGCACTGTGGTAAACTGTATCAAGGGACTTCAAAATAGTTGGGGCTGCATGCATATACACGATATCACCATAATCCATGACTGACAAGAGACTAGATTTTACAATTGTCTTTCTATTTTGAAGTGAAAAGCATGACCTTATTCTATACAGAGCTCCAAGTCTGATCCTTACCTTCTTTGTGAGTTCAAGCACATACGTCTAAAATGATAACTTTTCATCTAGTGAAATTCCCAAGTATTTGTAAACTGCAACATGCTCAATTTGGGCACCATTAAGGGAGCAATTGTTATATGCCTTATAATCTATCTTTTTGGCCCTTAAGAAAAGCATATATTTAGTTTTTGACTCATTATGGACTAATCTTAGATTTCTAAGGGATTTCTGTACACAATTAAATGCCCTTGTCAGGTTTGACATTGCCGGTTCCATGGATGGAGAACAGGAATAAAGAATGGTATCATCTGCATAGAAATGTACTTTACAGTCTTTTACAGAGGCACATATATCATTAATATAAATTGTAAATAATGTAGGACCTGGTGTAAGAACTGAATGTTATGAAACTGGGAAAATGGCTGTAAACAGTTTAAGTTCAAAGACGAATAAATGCCATGCCCGGTGACGGCCCCGAGCTCCAAAATAAGTTGCTGCCGCGCAGTGCGCACGCACACGACTGTGCTCGTCTCACACGCACAGGCTTTCTGAGAAGTTGGCAGCTCTGATTAGAAGTTATGAAACTGGGGAAAATGTTTGTAAATAGTAATGTTTCTTCAGGTACAAAGACGAATAAATGTCTGCCATGCGTGGACGACCCCAAGCTCCAAAATAAATTGCCGCCGCTTGCCCACAACTGTGCTAGTCTCATGCACAGACTTGAAACTACTAATATGAAACTTGGCAGGCTAATAGTGGTCTATGCCAAACAGAAACACAGCACTTTTGGGGTCCATATACCCATTCCTCTAATGCCACCACTAGGTCAAAGTTGCGATTTTCAAACGCTCGTAACTTTGGCCCGGGTTATCCTATAGACATGAACTAGGTATCGAGTAATGCTATGCTGAACAGCTTTGCCAAAGGCTATTTGCCTTTCTACCGACTATTTTTTCTAATAACCTACTTTTGAGAACTAGTCTTTGGCTCTTTGTCGGATTTCCACAAAACTTCACAGGTAGCAACCTGTGGAAAGAGCCCATTAAAAAAAAATCTGACATTTCAAAACACAGTAGACGTCACAACCCAACAACTTTCTGCGGCCTTCACTTTATAAGTAAAGGCGTATCTCCACAACTGAACGCACGATTGTCACCAAATTAGGTACACATCATTGACGAGAAAAGGACATATGCTGTGTCTGGTGCCATTACGTTATTAAATAAGTAGCCATACAATCGGGGTCGAATCGAGAAGTCCTCTATTTGTACGTCACAATGTACGTCACATGTTCCAAAATGTCTAAATTGTTCACAAAACACTTACTACTAAGTTCAAAGGTAAAATTATGTATTTTGTCAACACGTGTCCCAAGGGCTGTCTTGATCCCATCTACATGTGATCTCGTGCCCTTCCACCTTGCTCTTCATATGGGCTGTGTTCGGAATAGAATAATATGCATTCTTAGCATAGAGCAATTTGTGTGCATTACGGTACAGGGTGTGTGAAATTTGAGTATGGTAAAGTTCCCGGAGGACATACCAAATGTGGAAACATTTTGAGCACCCGAGAGATGTTGCTATATGATGCTTCATGCCCCAAAATGCAATGGGCCCACTTCCTCCTGGCTTTGACGGAATTTAAAAAAAATGACTAGATACTAGATTTCGGTTTCAGTTGACAGTATGTACTCACTAAGTACATGGAAGACTGCTGCGGCACCTTTTCTGCGTCATGATCCCCACCCACTTGCCAAAAGAGCCAGAGAAAAAACAAAAAGGGCCTTCATCATGGTGGCTCCATGTGACTGAAATGCAACAGGCATTGTGTAAGCATCCACCTACCTTGTTTCATTCTTAGTCACAACAAACAAATCGTGCATCTAGCCTAGTGAACCAGTTTAATGGTGTGTTTGTTGAGGTTTGTGATTTTGTAAATTGCAGAAAATGCAGTTTGTTGCCATGGTGTGACAATGGGGGTTAGTCATTAGCCTAGATTAGGCTTGGACGATAAGGCCAACTACTAGTTGTGGCCCCACAGCACTCATGAGACCTTCTGATTCTCGTAAGGGTCATACATAAATCAATAGGCCTCGAATGTCTATTCAGCCATCCTGAAAAAAAGCCTTTTTCTTTAGAGGTAATATTGAGCGTTATTCATGAATGGCATTGTACACCGCAACTAAAGAAGTGTAGTGATGAATTGCCTTGTTGCAAGAATATCGGACTTGACTTAAATGCAAGTTCGTTTTATAACAACGAATGTCGTTACAGTACAGACTCCCAAAACACAATGTAGTGTGGCATAGCAAATTATAAATTATAATATAATTTTTTTTTGTGGAAACTGTAAAGTATCGTTGGATTCGTTACAGTAACTGCTTCAGGGTTTGGGTTGTGGGTCTTAACTCAAATCAAAGAAAATCGGTTATCTAAACGGTTATTTAGTTATGATTTAGCCTACCTTATGATAATGCAATACATTTGTTCAACTAACTTTACCGAGGCCTAAATACCTGTCACTTTTCAGTCTCTGTGGCCTGTCATAAAAACTAGTAGTTAGCTAACGCGTAAACATAATTGGCAGAAATGTTCTCATTTGGCTTACCTCCAGCTAATTTCGGAATTCTCCCAACTTTGTTAGTTATTTCTGCTGTAAGGATTCCAAAGTCCTGTTCGTACGCTTCAAAGTCTGACGACATTGTCAAATAAAAATATAAACTGGTTTAAAAACTAGCTAGATTGAAATGGTTACAGTATGTAGCTAGCTCAGCTGGTTTGGACACAGGTTTGGGATAATGATAACAACGACAAAGTGCGTCACTTCCTGATTATGTTACACCAAATGTTATTCGGCCAGAAGCAAACCAGCAGCTAAACCATTATTGCATTTAATTTAAAACCCATCTGGAGTGTATGAATAAATGAAACGTTGATATTTGAATTTGCTTTTGCATTATATAGTGGGCAACCATCATTTTAAATTTGCATTGCAGGGCAGGGTTCAGTTATAATGTAACACTTTACGGAAGTTGTGTATGTAAACAAGGAAGTTAGGAAGTGCCTGGTTTGGTAATAATGTAAAGCCTCCAATGTTAGCCTCGAAGAACGGTTTTTAGAATGTGCCACATAGCTCTTTATTCTGCCCGGTAAGATTGAATCTATACAGCCTTGTTGACCTTTTCCTTTAACATTGAATATGATGCCTAGAGATAATGCCAATTACAGATTTATTTATTTTATCACTATGGGCTGCCGCCAACTAATAGTAATATAGCGAACGTGGTGTAGCGTAGTTTTGTTTTTAGCTAACGCGGACGTTAGCGTTTACGCAGCCTGGCCCGCCTTGCCGAACTAAATGAGGGGACTGTCCAGGCATTGCGCAAATTTAAACAACTTTGTTTTATTTTAATATTGTAAATTGTTTGAAATTAGATTTCGATTGGGAAGTATATTTTTCAACACTGCCATATAACCGATGTAGGCCTACTTAGTCAAATTACACTATTTATTTGATTATGTGTGATTGCTTGGTTTGTTTTTCAAATTAGGTCACTTATTTGAGGGCCTGGGCTAGTAACGGAAAAATAGTGTGTTCAGATTCCTATTCGGCAGGGCTGCTTCTACTACAATCTACTACCATTAGGATAATACAATCCCAAATGCAACTAGCGTTATAACTAACTTGTTGCACAGTCAGTGTTGTCGGTGTAGTCCCTGTGTATAGCAATTTAAAAGGGACCCTAATGTAAGATTTGGAATATTTATTTGTCTAGTATTGTTTTACCATTCAGGGGGATTTTACCAACAACATGAAAAGGTTAAATCTGCGTCTTGTGCATTTTCTCTAGTTCAGCTCTGACAACACATCTACCCTAATTTACAAGCTATTCTGAATCGCATCGATTTGTGGAGTCGAAATTTGGAGTCGATCTAATTGGTCAATCACTGACTCAGGCTAGTCAGAGCCAGAGCCGTTGAAAAAGAGAGTTGCGACCACAGAGATAGAACACTGTTGCAACACTCGTTGTTCTTGCCAACACGCGATCAAGTGGTTCATGTAGCTGTCAATACTTAAAAAAAGGATTCTGCGCTGTCAACCGATTTGAATGGGTTTCATTCTGACTGACAGCATTTACAGCAATTTTCGGCAAATAATAACGTATGTAATGGTTTATTACTGTTGTTATATAATTTATGTCTGCTACTTTTCTTATTAACATGTATTTATATTAGGCTACTTAATATCAATTGGCAGCAATGTCGTAAAGCAGAGCTAAAGAGGGAGGATACCATGTTAGCTACATTCGTGATTCAATGACCTATAAAACACAATTATTTTGTGTTATTTTATATTACAATTAAGTAATCAGATTTTTGGCACATTGTTTATGAAGCAAAGTTTTAATTTCTTAGATCCAATAAAAATCCAGTGCATTTTATCAAGAAAATATAAAAACACATTAAAGAAATCTACAGTGCTTTAACAACAGACAAAACACTCATTTTAATTTCTTCCAAGCAAATAAAATGTTAAAGATTTACAATTCTATCCACCCAAGATTCAGGAAGAACCACATATGGACGGTGTACTATCTCTATGGTCGCAACTCTCTTTTTCAACGGCTCTGGGTCCAACCAGAGCCATCTCTTTCAACGGCTCTGGGTCGAACTACTCAGGCCGCAGCCATGACAACAGCGGAATGTTACTATCCCTAGCCAAATAACATAACTCAGCTAATGAAGGTAATGAGCAATGGGCGTAAACTGGCGTTCACCACTGAGAACAGCATGTGAGTTGGAAGGGAAGAAAGAGGCACCATTAATACCAAATATAATATTTTCATTGTTCAAATACTTTTTAATGTGCTTCATAGGCACTAAGGAAGCATTCAAAAATGTATGATTGTCTACATTATGGGTCCTTTAAAATGTAGCCTAATCATATATATCTTGTTTTCCAGATGAGGAACTTTGGTCTCTGATTAAGGACAGTGCACACAGGAGTGCTACAAGGTATAATGCCACTCTTCTCCAGCTCAAGGAACCCTGGGACCCGAAAAGCCCCCGTAACTCAACACCCTCCAAATTGCTGGGTTTTCAGAAGACGGGAAAAAATACTTTGTTTCTCACTTATGACTTTAGGAGATCAGGAAAAGCAGCATATTGATTACATCTTAATTGATTAAATTCTTACAACGGAGCTAAACCAACACAGTTGTTTAAAAAATACATAATGAATTTTCTGTCAGCCATTGTGACGTTTGACAACCTCCATGAGGTGCGGAGATTATGTCACTGGGGACCAGTGATAGCACTCACAGTCATTGCTGTGTGTTCATCCATGGCAATGTTAGATTCCATAATTTGGTACTGGCCATTGGACAGTACAGGAGGTAGCATTAACTTTATCATGCTGATCAACTGGACAGTCCTTATCCTCTACAACTACTTCAATGCCATGTTTGTCGGACCTGGGTATATTCCTTCCGGATGGAAACCAGTAAGAACCCTCATCAATGGTTAAAGTCAGAAATTATCCTAAGGAATGACAAAATAAAAATGTTAATATCTTCTTAGAGTGTATGATAAACAAGCTTTACTAAAGCTCCTTTGAAAACAGAACAACAATACGTAAAAGCCGAACTACTTTAATTATGAATGTTCTGTAACGGTAGTATGATTATATATTTTTATGCTTCACCAGTCATTTGTGCTCCATTATATTGTTTGAAAATAACCAGAAGCCAAGTAAGCATAATTCGCTAACATTTGTCTTCCTCGAAAAAGGAGAATCAACAGGACACCCAGTACCTACAATTCTGCAGAGTTTGCCAAAGCTACAAGGCCCCCAGATCCCACCATTGTCGCAAATGTAACAGGTACGAGTATACCAAAGCCGCGTTTTCACCATAAGTCCAAGAAACTACTTTCAAGGAACTAAAAGGTTATTAGGCCGATTTTTGGCGCCCTAATTACACCGCAGTTGTGACCCATTGGTTTCCATTTCAACGCTGACAGGTCCAGCATAATAGCGTGTAGTGCGCGTGTATTTAGATCTGTGATCGGTCGATGTGTATATATATATATATATATATATACACACATATATATATATATATATATATATATATATATATATATATATATATATATATATATATATATATATATATATATATATATACATACAGTGCATCTGGAAAGTATTCATACCCCTTCACTTTTTCCACATTTTATTATGTTACAGCCTAATTCCAAAATGGATTAAATAAGAAAAATTTCTCAACATTCTACACACAATACTGCATAATGACAAAGTGAAAAAAGTTTTTTAGAATTTTTTGCAAATGTATTAAAAATAAAAAAATAAAATATCACATGTACATAAGTATTCACACCCTTTACTCAATACTTTGTTGAAGCACCTTTGGCAGCAATTAAAGCCTCAAGTCTTCTTGAGTATGAATCTACAAGCTTGGCACACCTATTTTGGGGCAGTTTCTCCCATTCTTCTTTGCAGATCGTCTCATGCTCCATCAGGTTGGATGGGGAGCGTCGTTGCACAGCCATTTTCAGATCTCTCCAAAGATGTTCAATTGGGTTCAAGTCTGGGCTCTGGCTGGGCCACTCATGGACATTCACAGACTTGTCCCGAAGCCACTCCTTTGTTATCTTGGCTGTGTGCTTAGGGTCGTTGTCCTGTTGGAAGGTGAACCTTCGCCCCAGTCTGAGGTCCAGAGCGCTCTGGAGCAGGTTTTCATCAAGGATCTCTCTGTACATTGCTGCATTCATCTTTCCCTTCATCCTGACAAGTCTCCCAGTTCCTGCCGCTGAAAAACACCCCCACAGCATGATGCTGCCACCACCATGCTTCACTGTAGGGATGGAATTGGCCAGGTGATGAGCAGTGCCTGGTTTCCTCCAGACATGACGCTTGGCATTCAGGCTAAAGAGTTCAATCTTGGTTTCATCAGACCAGAGAATTTTGTTTCTCATGGTCTGAGAGTCCTTTAGGTGCCTTTTGGCAAACTCCATGCGGGCTGTCATGTGCCTTTTACTGAGGAGTGGCTTCCGTCTGGCCACTCTACCATAAAGGCCTGATTGGTGGAGTGCTGCTGAGATGGTTGTCCTTCTGGAAGGTTCTCCCATCTCCACAGAGGAACACTGGAGCTCTTTCAGAGTGTCCATCGGGTTCTTGGTCACCTCCCTGACCAAGGCCCTTCTCCCCTGATTGCTCAGTTTGGCTGGGCGGCCAGCTCTAGGAAGAGTCCTGGTGGTTCCAAACTTCTTCCATTTGCGAATGATGGAGACCACTGTGCTCGTTGGGATCTTCAATGCTGCAAAAAAAAATGTGTACTCTTCCCCAGATCTGTGCCTCGATACAATCCTGTCTCGGAGGTCTACAGACAATTCCTTGGACTTCATAACTTGGTTTGTGCTCTGACATGCACTGACAACTGTGGGACCTTATATAAACAGGTGTGTGCCTTTCCAAATCATGTCCAATCAATTGAATTTACCACAGGTGGACTCCAATCAAGTTGTAGAAACATCTCAAGGATGATCAGTGGAAACGGGATGTGCCTGAGCTCAATTTTGAGTGTCACAGCAAAGGGTGTAAATACTTATGTACATGTGATAATTATTTTCTTTCTTTTTTTAAACATTTGCAAAAAATTCAAAAATACCTTTTTCACTTTGTCATTATGCGGTATTGTATGTAGAATGTTGAGAATTTTTTATTTAATCCATTTTGGAATTAGGCTGTAACATAATAAAATGTGATAAAAGTGAAGGTGTATGAATACTTTCCGGATGCACTGTATATAAAATGTTTTGGTTTTTTTTTTAATCGTTTTTTTGTCCCTATTGAAATTAATGAGGAGAGAGGGTTAGAGAGAGCACAACGTGTCATCGGAGGGAAGTGGGGAAAACAATTCACTAGCTGATCACTGCGCACATTTGTCAGACTCATTTACCTACTGGCAACGGGACTTCACTTTCTATGCTGTATGTACACAGACGTTGTACTTATTAATAACAGCAAGAATTCTAAGTGGCTTACTCTCAACAGGCCTGGATTTACCACGCTGTATAACAGCAGTAATTGTAAGTGGCCGCCTCAAATCTAATGTTTTTGTTGTGTAACAGGGCTAAGAGGCTAATGTGAATTAAACTTCAAGGCTACATGAGGTTAGCTAACGCTCGCTTTTTAGCTGGATTGTGTATATTGACAGGCCCGTTTCTAATTCAGTTTGTTTATTATTATTATTATTATTATTATTATTATTATTAATAATAATAATAATAATAATAATAATGATACATTTAATTTAGAGGCGCCTTTCTAGACAACCAAGGTCACCGTACATGGCATAGAATATTAAACAATGTATACAAGTATATACAAAAAAGGCACAATATAATATTTAACACAAGATAGACAAAACGTATTGAGGTAGGGAACATCCATATATATATACACATACATATACTTATATATACACATACATATACTTATATATACATACACATATATATATATATATATATATATATACATACATACATACATACATACATACATACATACATACATACATACATACATACATACATACATACATACATACATAAAATAAAAAGTCAAAGATAACAAAACTAACAAAATAACAAAAGGCTAAGGAAAACAAGTGGGTTATGAGGCGGGATTTAAAAATGTTAATGAAATCAGAGTTCCAAATCACAGGGGGAACGGAATTCCAGAGAATAGGAGCAGCAGCACTAAACGCTCTGTCCATCATGGAACTGAGTCTGGTTTTGTGGGTGGTGAGGAGACCAGTGTCAGAGGAGCGGAGGGTACGAGAAGGCGTGTAGGGTTGGAGGAGGTCAGAGAGGTAGGAAGGTGCAAGTCCATGGAGAGATTTATAGGTAAGTAAAATTTTTAAGGAAATGCGAGATTTGATGGGAAGCCAATGTAGATGAAGAAGGGTGGGAGTGATATGTTGCCAGGGTTTAGAGCGAGTTAGAGTCCTTGCAGATGAATTCTGAACATACTGGAGCCTATCCAGGGCTTTATTTGATGCCCCGAATAGGACACCATTGCAATAATCCAGGCGTGAGATGACGAACGCGTGAATCAGTGTTTCAGCAACTGCATTTGTTATTAATGGTCTGGAGATGTTTCTCTGGTGGAAGAAGGCAAACTTGGTGACAGCGTTTATATGAGGTTCCATGGAGAGGGTGGAATCCAAGACCACACCAATACTTCCAACCCTGGCAGAGGAGCAGATAGAGGAGCTGTCAATAGTGAGGACCACATCACCAACCTTTTTGAGCAGAGCCTGAGGAGCCACAGTCATCAGCTCAGTCTTGCTACTATTGAGTTTCAAAAAATTTTGTGACATCCAGGATTTTATTTCAAATAGGCAGTTTGAGAGTGAGGGGGTAGGGAGGGTTGTGTTGGGTTTAGTATGTATGTAGAACTGGGTATCGTCTGCATAGTAGTGGAAGATGAAGATGATAAGTCCATGTTTTCGAATTATTTGTCCCAGAGGAAGCATGTAGATAATGAATAGGACAGGGCCAAGGACCGAGCCCTGCGGTACGCCATGGCAGTCTGGTGCAGGGGAGGACTGGGCTGTTCCTAGAGCCACTCGATGGTACTTGCCAGATAGGTACGACCTGAACCATGCATGGGCAGTGCCAGTGATGCCCAGGAGCCTATCCAGGCGGTCTAGGAGGATATTGTGACATACGGTGTTAAAGGCTGCTGAGAGATCAAGAAGGATCAATAGAGTGAGGTTGCCAGAGTCAGCTGCCAAGAAAAGATCATTGATGACCTTGACCAGAGCTGTTTCTGTGCTGTGTTTAGCCCGGAACCCAGATTGCATAGGTTCATACAACTCATGGTGAGACATATGGGACTGTAGTTGAGCAGCTACACTGCGCTCCAGGATTTTGCTAAGGAATGGAAGGTTGGAAATAGGCCGATAGTTATTTAGAGACTCCGGGTCCAAACCCTGCTTTTTAAGGATAGGGGTGATCACAGCCATCTTAAGCTCTGGAGGGACAGAGCCAGTCCTGGTGGAGGTGTTAACAATGTTAACAATGAGGGGGCACAGAGTTGGCAGACAGGTCTTGACTAGGGAGACAGGCATAGGGTCAAGTATGCAGGTAGAAGATTTTGATCGGGTGACCAGAGCAGAGATGAACGCTGCATCAACAGGCTTGAAAGTGTTGAGATTGCTTTTAACAGGAAGGGCCATTTTAGTGGATACAGCCAGCAGCGGAATAGCTGGCATGTATTAGGGCTGGAGCTGGTTATGAATAGCTTCAACTTTCGATTGGAAAAAATCCAGGAACCTGGTGCAGACTTCTGTAGACCCTAAGAGGGAGGAGTTATCCAGTGGACACAGCAATTTGTTGATTGTGTTAAATAGTTTTCTAGGATCAGTTTTGCCCTTATCAATGATCTTTTAATTCTGCATAGTTTAACAAACCCATAAATGTAGCATGTCCCTGTAAAGCAAATTTCCTACAGCACATTATCAAATCTAAATATGGTCATTTCCTTTGTTTCAGCAACCAATCATGAAAGTGCAAAGGCGGGTTGGCATCTAAACACGCTATTTCATTGGCCGGGATCGATTTCTGATAGCAGTTTTCTCAAAATCGTTTTTTTTTTTTACTGTGACTTACTCAAATCTCCACTTCAGTAGCACTTACATACACAAAATTTTCCAGTTGTATTCCTATCTATATTCTGATGACTTTTACTGAAGAGTTTGTACATATATCATTCATAGCCTGATTTATATAACATTTTATTCCTAAAAACGTGGCAAAAATAGTTTTTATGGCTGTTGGCAGTATTTTCTGATTGATGGAGTGATGAAAAGAGATATCGAAAAATCCTTCTGTAAAAGCCTTTGCCTCTAATATGTCAACGAAATTAAACAATAATTATGAACCTGGCTTTATCCAATGTTCAGATTTTTTTCTGGAAATGTATGCACATTAGCGCATATTTCATTAGATAATGCATAATTTGCATATTGAAACATAACATTTCTGAAAACTTGTAATACAAAAAAGTATTGAATTAATGTAATTTATATATTAAAAGGTTTCATGGTGATATCTGTTAGTTAATATTTTTACCCTATTCACCTGTAGTGTCTGCCCTTAAGATAACAGGGTTAGGGATAGTAATATAACTTTAATTAATGATATAATTGATTTATAAATAGGAAATATATATTTTATTCCATCGCATTCCTAAACAATTACAAGATCTGTGGAGAGAAAAGAGAAACCTGTGGACATAAAGATAACAGAAAAGAGGGGCATGGAATGGTGGGGGCAGAAACACCAGAAAACCTCTCCGATTTAAAATGTATTCCTCTTTGCGAAACTGATCACATTTGGCCAAGTGCCAAGATTTGAAACAGTTCCTATGGCGAGTAAAGGAGAGCCTTTTACTTTTACATTCTGGAGCACCGCAAGTTACTTTAGTACAATTGTTTGTTTTTTTTCCTATAGCATAACCAGCCGTTTTGGGGTAACTCCTGCAGTTCAGGGGCTTAGGCTGTGTGGAATGATGACTTAGGCACAAGAGGCTTCGGAGTGTGAGATGGGAAATTCGCATGGACATCCCCCCCCCCCCCCCCCCCCCCCCACACACACACACACGCAAGGATATTTCCCTTAAACCTATACATTTGTTGTAGACTGCAGACTGAAGCACACTATCCAAATCAATACCGTAAAGTCGCCTGTACATGCCTCCTCGTAAAGAGAGAGGTTTCATTACCTGTCTATCATTATCAAAATAGGAAGTATAGGATAGGTTAGGGAAGTGTTTACGCTTTCTAGCTGACTTAGGACCTGTGCTAGAATGGGCAGCCACATCCAAAATGATAGGGGGTAACTAAGCTAGTCTATTGTGAGTATTAGTAATGTGTGAATTCGAATTTAACATATTATGCACACACACCCACAATCATACATTCCTAGTTGATGTTCTCACCTGGGGATCAGGTCCCAGGTCCTCATCCTCCTCCTCCAGTTGGTCTTCCTTCTGAGCGGTCATGACACCATGCCGTGGTACATCTCCTCCTCTGCTATGAGCCTCTTGAGGGTCTGGAGAAGGCTTTCGTAATCTCTGTCCATCTAAAATATAAAAAAAATTCAACTCCCCATGTGTACTTCACAAATATTCACACTGAAAAAATTGTCAAAGCAGGCTTAAGCCTGGTTTATTCTTCTGCGTGATCGCGTTAGCAAATGTGAACATTAATTTGGCGCTTACGTTCGCACAGTAGTTTGCCTACCCATTTCCTTTGCGGCGGTGCGTGTTCGCCCTTATTATACGCCAGACTAAAGCCTGGTTCATACTTTGCGGACGTAAACGTTAATTTGGCGCTTACATTCGCAGAGTAGTTTGCCTACATACTTCAATGTAGCTTTAACGGGCCCAGTAGGTCGCAGTGTCGCATTCAGTAAAACGATGTACAGAAAACCGTAGAAGAAGCACAGACACGGAAACTCCTGTTCATGTTCCGCAAAAGTATAAACAAAGAGACCGAAGGTTGCTCACTGCTTTTCATATTTTCTTATATCATATCAAATCAAGTTTTATTTATAGAAAACTTTCAAAACAAGCAGAGCTGACCAAAGTGCTGTACAATATATTCATAAACAGTTTATCAAACAATACAGAAAACAGTTGTAACATAGGCCTATAGTCTGTAAATAGGCTATATTATGCACAATCAGCCTATCTGCTCCAGTTCATTGTGTCATCTACGTTTTAACTTGTTTGGATACAGCCAAAATATTACCGAATATCTACTTGCTTCATACCCTGCTCAACCAATCAGTGACTGTTTCACGCGCTGAGAAGACGCTTCGCGCGACGGGCTGTTAGGATTTGGGAGGTCAACACGTCGGCGGGCCTCGGTGAGCTACGCTTTCCCAGAAACCCCTGCTCTTTGAAGCTACGCAGAGCTGTTTACGTGCTGCTTCGCAGAAGCATAAACCAGGCTTTAGTTGTAGCCCAATCATATTCTCTTCCATAGAGCCTTTTAGCAAATTTTTTGTGAACAAGCAACAACCTAGCAAAGTGTTCCTGATAAACAATATTGTGACAGGATTTTCCAACCATATGAATAAGCCTTTATCAAGTGATTATCTGGTAAAATAAAAAGAAAAGTCGACCAGATAGATCTAGCCTATCACTCCCATTTTAGAAGCGTTAGCTAGCTACCTCTGTTAGGACTACCTTCTTATAAAATGATTCAAGTGAAAAATAGACAAAATAAACCCATTTTGCTTAACGTTTATAGTTTAACTGAATAACTGAAGTACATATGGCAAGTTTCACATAAATTTTACCTCAAAATACAGTCATAAAATTAAAAGGGATGTCGAGCTTGACAACTCACGCTAATTACGCTAGATAAACAAACACTTTTACAATATATTTACCGTGATAAATGAAGACTAAATAACATCATACTTTAGTTTTTCAAGTCATGTAATTGACTAAACATGAAATATAACTGGTCTTACCTCAAAATATTGCATCAGCTTTCACTTTGCAGTGTTAAATATGATGCTTTGGTCCTGTTTCTTGGGTTAACTCCTTTGGCTTCGCTTTGGCTGTAGTGATTTTTTTTTTCAGTGACGGAGCATTCAATCCCATATCAATCCCATGTACCACTTACCCCATAGCAAATTATAAGGTAGATAGCGGGATTTGTCAGCTATATTCTGCTTTTTTCAGAATAAAAGTAGATGATTCACCGGCTGCACTACTAATCCATTGGTCATTGGAACTTTTGTTCCGAAATTAAAGCGTGCCGGCTGGATAGGGTTAAAGAGACGGGAGCTAAAACGAAGCATTTCAGACAGAGTGTGAAAGAGGTGCTGCAGATCCAGGCAGTTTGGAAAAAATAAATAGTTAATTGAACATTAAAACGCATAAACCTATTCTAGTGGAACTCCTAAATAAAGGTATGAACCTGAAAATTAGCATAATAGGGCCCCTTTAAATTCAATGATGATAAAACTGAGGTAGGCTACTTGTGTTCTTACCGAAGTGCTAGAAGGATTCATACATCGAAAGGTTGGGTTTCTTAAAGCTGCAGTGCACCAGCAAGGCACGCAACCTATAGGAGTAATTCTTGACTCAGGGCTTGGTTTTGAATGTCATGTGAATCTTTTCAGAAAAACTTTTTTTTTTCATTTCGAAATATATCTAGAATTCGCCCATTTCTATCATAAAAAATTCATAGAAGTTGACGCATTCTTTTATCACAAGTCGTATAGACTACTGCAACGTTTTTTTCTCCAAGCAAACCAATTCTAAGGCCCAGATCAGACAGGACGCAGTTTTTGCAGTGAGAGGCAACTTTTTCCAGTTGTTTTATATAGGCAGTAAGCGTTTTGAGTGCTGCTTATGCGCGCTGTGCGCCTCGCTTTTTTGCAGCAGCACTCTGAACGCCTCAAGGCAGAAAAGCACCCGACATCATTTGCGTTTTTTCCCGATTGTCCAATCAGATGAATTGAGAGGCAGGACCTGCGTGGTGCTGACGATATAGTTTACAACCGAGTTTACAACCAAACAAACATGGAGGATAGACTGGTTGTTGCTATCGCTGCACACCCTGAGTTTTACGATTTCACTGATTGCAATTTCCACTATACCTGTATAACTTAAAAACATCTGGCCTGGAGGCACTTGAGATGTTAGACCTACAGCTGATTCGGTGGTTACCTTGCAACAATATAAAAAAAAAACGCATCAAACTGCTCTTTTTTTTTATAGCGTAGACAGCAACAAAAAAGAGCAGTGCAAGCTGCAAATTGTTCAGAAAGCTGCAGCCAAGTTAGGAACGATTTCGATTAAAATCTCGATTTCTCTTGTTTATTCTCTAAACAAACATGAAAATACCAAGCCATGTTTTTAAATAGGTATTTCCTTTATTTATGAATAAAATTTTAAAATGTAAAATTCGATATTAACTTGTCTATGTGTGCACCGAAACTGTCACTTCTGCTAAGCTATCAATCATGGGTTTCTTGTTAAAATGTTAGCATTGCAGCTAAATGGGAAAATTTAATTACGTCAAAATCTTTTAAATAAAATGGATGTAAAACTAGATAGACTGGCGACCTGTCCAGGGTGTACCCCGCCTCTCGCCCTGTGTCTGCTGGGATTGGCTCCAGCCCCCCCCCCGTGACCCTGTACAGGATAAGCGGTGAAGTTAATGGAAGTTAATGGATGGATGTAAAACTATCTGGACGAGTTGGAAAATTGTTGCGAGACATGAAAATAAGGTAAAATATATAAAACAAAATGGTGAAATATTCCTTTAACGGCGCAAAAATATTAATATTAGTGATTTTATAATAGTGATTTTTTATAGGAAAAAAAACATGACATCTGCCTTTTATTTGTCTGTCCCCTAAGACCAGCTCTATAGGGCAGCTGGCAATAAATGGATGTTTTTTATCCAAGCAATACTATTTTAGGCTTTTGTGAATGTTTTTATAAAAATTCTAAATTTAAATACACAAACTAATTACATACATACATACAAACATTACATAACATATTTTCTATCGTTGCCAAAATTCATTGTAATTATGCCTGTTATACAATTTTGCGCCCAAGTGATTATTTAATAATTTTTTGACTTATATGAAGGGGTATTCTGTCAGATTGTCTACGTAGTTGAGGGTCAATCAACCTCGATTTGAATATTCTCAGACTCACGTTACCTGCAAATAGATGCAGAAGAGCACGTAGAAAAAAGTAGGATGAGTGACATGCTTATAGACAGACGGACAATGTTACATGTTATGTAATAATAAACGTTTACTTAAAACCAACAAATCAGAAGATATGACTGAAAAAACTTTAAAACTGGTTTCACCTACCTATACTTAGGAACACCAGACCATAAAGGCCATTATGTTACTGGTGAAAACCAGAAAAAAACTTTTTTGTTGAATTCGCCTCTGAAAACCCGTCCATTAGATGAACATTGTGTTCTATCACATGCCATTAAATTTCACAAATGTAGTTTACTGTATTTAGTTTTACAGAGGACTGTGACTGTGAGATCTCAAACTGGACCAAATGTGGTCGAACACAACTTTAATCTTTAAAGAGGCAAACTCAACATGTTACTTTCCCATTTTCATCAGTAATGAACGAATTGTGCTTTTCTAGGCAAAGCACAGCTCGATTGACTAAAACTATGAACAACTTAGTGATGGTGCACTGAAATGTGACGTCACTGTAAAAAGTGGGCCAGCGAGTTTGTTTCACACCAAACCTAACATACCGAACTAACAGGGTAAACCCACCATTGTTAAATTAATAAATAATAAACTTTATTTGCACAGAATGGCGTAAAATACTAAATAAAACATAAAATGAATAATGACACACCAAAAGTGATATAACAAAGCTTTGCATGACAGAAGAAAACACAATTTTAAAATGGCATACAAACATTGTAAGCACCATAAAAAAAGCTTTTACATAAACTTTTACGTTTCAGTGTTGAGGGTGTCTTTTTTTTTTTTACTTTTTTTTTTACTACTACAGAATGACTTAAAGCGATAGTTCACCCATTTACGGCTTTTTGATGTGTTTTTCATCAGATACCAATGTTGCATTTGAAACATTGTATCATCATTAAGCATTTTGCAATCAAACAGCAGTGTCAAATGAGTTGAGAAAATTACTGTTGCGTCATTGAGGGTCCTTGCTGAATTTTTTTTTAACCACCGCCGTTTTCAGCCAAGGGGAGAGCGTTTGCTGGTTCTAAGTTTGATTCGCGCAATGATCTATGGACATTCTGGTGTTCAATTAACTAACCATTTAAATGCCATGAATTTCAGTTATATTGATCCTGTGACCCGAACTTGTTCAATATACTTACTTAATTTAGCTTAAACAACAACATATATTGTTTTAGAAAATCGGTGAAGTATCCCTTTAATGTCTGAACAATCTTATTGGCCGTAAGTAGAAGTAAAATCCAACCAATCTGAACCTCTGTTTTCTCTAATATTGTTTCAGAAATGCATTTTAAGTTTGTCTTCAGTAACTTGATTGGGGGAGAATTTAGTTTTTTCAAGTTAAGTCAATAATTTAACAATTGCTTTTTAAATGGTATTTAATGGATTTTATTAAAACACATATCAGTATGTAATGCTGCATTACAGCATGTTGATGCACCTGTCGATATCCTCCAAACCAACAAAGTCCCTGCTCCCCTCTGCCTCCTCCTCTTCCTTTCACAGATGCATTATGAAGATGGACCACCATTGTCCCTGGATCAATAACTGCTGTGGCCATCAGAATCACGCCTACTTCACGAGCTTTCTGCTGCTGGCACCATTAGGCTGCTCCCATGCTGCCATCATCTTCATCATGACCATGTACACCCAGCTATATGAGAGGGTCAGTCATGCACCATCACACTCAACACACAACATAGCTGTGCCTTCTTTGACCCCATGAACCAAGCCTGGCTAAACAAGTCTATGCTGACCAGACTGAGGGCTCTTTCACATTAGATATGATTGATTCGTAACGCGCCCGAGTATGATTGGCCCCACTCCCCCGCCGGTCAGCATTCACTCTAGTAATGTTGAGCCGTACCAGAGTACACTTGCATTATCAACTACGTGACATTTGTTTATATTGTCGCTTGTGTCATTTGTTTATGTTGTCGCTCGTGTATAAAAGTATGCAAAATGCAAAGATCCCTATAAAACTCTAATTATTCAATAAATCTGTCATAAAACAGTCGGTCTGTCGCTCGCATACAAAAGTGAAAAGATCCCAAGCCCATACATTGGAGTCTGCTTTCGCACTGTACCTATTCTTAATATGTTGGTTAACATTGAGGCGTAATGAACGATCCTCACGCCAGCCTTCCTACTGTGGGGTAGTTCAGAGGATGAGATGGGCACGTGCTGTACGCATACGGAGATTTCGAAGGAGATAGGCGGAGTATGGATATTTTTGTCTGCCAAATTTCAAGTAGGAATTTAAGTTCTGCAGTTGACCAAAGATCATTTCGCGGCCGTATTTAAATGTGATCGAACTATAGTTATAAAGTCCACTTCCGTGTTTTGGTACGGTTAGTGTTCACACTTGATGCGAACCATACTCGAGTACACTTGACCGTACTCGACCTTGTCAAGTGGACTCGGGCACGATACAGTGTTCACACTATTCAAATGAACTGGACTTTGGGGTCAAGTGTACTTGGATCCGCGCCCGAGTCCCTAGTGTGAAAGCCCCCTGATGTCCAGTTCTAAAGTTGCTGAAATTAATTAATGGCCAATTTTAATTTTAGACATACAAGTATGTGGTGAAAATGTCTTGAATTTGACAAATTGTGCCACGTTAAAATACACTGCAAAAAAAATTAAGGGACACTTAAATCACACAATGGATCTCGATGAACGAAATAATTCAAGTTAAAAATACACTGCTCAAAAAAATTAAAGGAACACTTTTTATTCAGAGTATTGCATCAAGTCAAATAAACTTCTGGGAAATTGATCTGGTCAGTTAAGTAGCAGAGGGGGTTGTTAATCAATTTCAGCTGCTTTGGTGTTAATGAAATTAATAACAGGTGCACTAGAGGGGCAACAATGAGACGACCCCCAAAACAGGAATGGTTTTCCAGGTAGAGGCCACTGACATTTTTTCCCTCCACATCTTTTCTGACTGTTTTTCACTAGTTTTGCATTTGGCTAGGGTCAGTGTCACTACCGGTAGCATGAGGCGATACCTGGACCCTACAGAGGTTGCACAGGCAGTCCAACTCCTCCAGGATGGCACATCAATACGTGCCATTGCAAGGTTTGCCATGTCTCCCAGCACAGTCTCAAGAGCATGGAGGAGATTCCAGAAGACAGGCAGTTACTCTAGGAGAGCTGGACAGAGCCGTAGAAGGTCCTTAACCCATCAGCAGGACCGGTATCTGCTCCTTTGTGCAAGGAGCAACAGGATGAGGACTGCCAGAGCCCTACAAAATAACCTCCAGCAGGCCACTGGTGTGAATGTCTCTGACCAAACAATCAGAAACAGACTTCATAAGGGTGGCCTGAGTGCCCGACGTCCTCCAGTGGGCCCTGTGCTCTCAGCCCGGCACTGTGGAGCTCGATTGGCATTTGCCATAGAACTCCAGAATTTGCAGGTCCGCCACTGGCGCCCTGTGCTTCTCACAGATGAGCAGGTTCACGCTGAGCCCATGTGACAGACGTGAAAAGGTCTGGAGAAGCCGTGGAGAACGTAATGCTGCCTGTAACATCGCTCAGCATGACCGGTTTGGTGGTGGGTCAGTGATGGTCTAGGGAGGCATATCCATGGAGGGACGCACATACCTCTACAGGCTAGACAACAGCACCCTGACTGCCATTAGGTATCGGGATGAAATCCTTGGACCCATTGTCAGACCGTACGCTGGTGCAGTGGGTCCTTAGTTCCTCCTGGTGCACGACAATGCCCGGCCTCATGTGGCGAGAGTATGCAGGCAGTTCCTGGTGGATGAAGGAATTAATACCATTGACTGGCCCACATGCTCGCCTGAGCTAAATCCAATAGAACACCTCTGGGACTTTGTTTCGGTCCATCTCACGCCGCCAGGTTGCACCTCAGACTGTGCAGGAGCTCAGTGATGCCCTGCTCCAGATCAGGAAGGAGATACCCCAGGATGTCGTCCGTCATCTCATTAGGAGCATGCCCTGATGTTGTCAGGCATGCATACAAGCATGTGGGGGAAATACACAGTACTGAGTACCATTTTGAGTTGCTGCAATAGAATTTCAGTAAAATGAGCTAGCCTGCCGCATCATTTTTTCACTTTGATTTTCGGGGTGTCTTTGAATTCAGCCCTCTGTAGGTTGATAATTTTCATTTCCATCAAACGATGTGGCATCCTTTCGTCCTTAACACATTACCCAGTCCATATCAGTATAGCTATCCAGCATGATTTTTTCCCCATTGAGATCTGATGTGTTTTCAAAGTGTTCCTTTAATTTTTTTGAGCAGTGTATTTATTGACATACATTGTGTAATTTGTTGAGAACAAAATGACAATGGAAACCAAACTCATCAACCCATTGAGGGCTGGATTGAAAATCAAAGTGAAAAATCTAAATCACAGGCTGACCCAACTTGCGTAAATTTCATCACGTCAACTCATAATGTGGCTCAGTAGTGTGTATGTGACTGTATGCACTCCCAACAATGTCTGGGCATGCTACTGATGAGACGAGATGGTGTCCTAAGGGATCTCCTCCCAGACCTGGACCGGGCATCAGTGAGCTCCTGGACAGTCTGTGGCACTACTTCGCTGCGTCGGATGCACCAATACATAACGTCCCAGAGGTGCTCAATTGGATTCAGGTCTGGGGAACGTGAAGGCCAGTCAATGTAATCAATGCCGTCCTCATCCAGGACCTGCCTACACACTCTAGCCACATGAGGCCGGGCATTGTCCTGCACAAGGAGGAACCCAGGACCCACCGCACCAGCGCAAGGTCTGACAATGGGTCTGAGGATTTCATCCCGGGACCAAACAGCAGCAAGGTTACCGTTGGCTAGCACGTGGAGGTTTGTGCGACCCTCCAAGGATATGCCTCCCCAGACCATCACTGACCCACCACCAAACCAGTCATGCTGTATGATGTTGCAGGTAGTATAACGTTCGCCACAGCATCTCCAGACTCTTTCACGTCTGTCACATGTGCTCAGTGTGAACCTGCTCATCTCTGAAAAGCGCCAACGGGGCGCCAATGGCGAAGCTGCCAATTCTGGTGTTCTATGGCAAATGCCAATCGAGCTACACGGTGCTGGGCTGTAAGCAGAGGTCCCACTAGAGGACATCGGACCCTCATGCCACCCTCATGTAGTCTGTTTCCGACAGTTTGGTCAGAAACATGCACGAGTAGCCCGCTTGAGGTCATTTTGTAGCGCTTTGGCAGGGCTCCTCTTGTTCCTTCTTGCACAAAGGAGCAGATGCCGGTCCTGCTGCTGGGTGTTTGCCCCTCTACGGCCCTGTCCAGCTCTCCTCGTCTGATGGCCCGTCTCATGGTCTCGCCTCCACACTCTGGAGACTGTGCTGGGAGATACAGGAAACCTTCTTTCGACGTCACGAATAGATGTGCCCTCCTGGAGGAGCTGGACTACCTGTGCAACCTGAATGGGCTGCAGGTATTGCCTCATGTTACCAGGAGTGACAAGAGCACTAGCAAAATGCAAAGCTTGAGTAAAATCAGTCATGAAGGATCAGGAGAGAGAAATGGTCCGTGGCCACCGTCTGCAAAACCATTCCCTTTTTGGGGGTTGTCTTGCTGTTGCCTCTCCTGTCCACCTGTTGTTGCAGTCATTTGCACCAAAACTAGGGATGCACCAATATATCGACTGTACATCAGTATCGGCCGATATTGACCGTGTTGACTGCCACCGGCCTATCGGCAAATAAGATGGCATTTACCGATGGCAGTGGCCGATGTTTATGTTGCATCAATTTGCTTGGTCTAAATGTTGCTGCGCGCATGTTTGTTTTCAAATAAGAGGGAAAGAAAATATCAGCTGTGTTAATATTTCAGATTGGGCTTTGAAATATTAAAGGTTGTTTCATACGTTCGTTCGTATGATTGAATTTGTGCTCAAATTGAATTTTGGCAGCCGGTCAAATTTCAGCACAACGTTGGTATTAACGTCAAGCGACATTAGTCAGAACTCACAACAGCATCACTGTAGTGGCAATGCACTTGTTTTTTTTATCATTTTTGCGTGTGTAATTTTCCCACACTGGACTTTAGCTCATTTTAGCTTGTTTCATAGTTGAACAGCTCACCCTCTTCAATTTCAAGTTAACATCCCGCATACACTTAAATAATTTAATTTTCACCCTTATGCGCCCTGCGTAAGTTAGCACACAGATAACTCCTCATCCAATAACCACATTGAAGAAGAGGGACTGTTCAACTAAGTTTATTGAGTCACAGGAGGTAGGTTAAAACTGAAAAAGCATGTGTACTTCCAATACACTAATGAACACAATGTGAATCAGGCAGAGATCGTCTTTAGCTCTAACGACAAACTAGCGTCTCCTAGCAGCAATGTGATGACGTCACTCATAAACAAATGCGTCTTAAAGGCACAGAACACATATACAGGAAACGAATACACACTTGCAGTGAATTTCAACCAAGAGACGAGACCACTATTCAATTTAATAATTTAATTTGAATCTCTTGATCGATTAAATTCTTAATGAAGATTAACTTCCCTATTCAAAACAGTTCAGTTATTTGTTTTATTATGATTTATTTTTTTCCCTGGCACAAAAGGGTGAATTAATAACAAAAACAAAATAGGCCTAAAAACATCGGCATCGGCTTTTGATGTTGAAATTGTTATTTGAAACGTCGACATCGGCCCAGAATTTCACGATCGGGGCATCCCTAACCAAAGCAGGTGAATTCGATTCACAATCACTTATGCTTCCTTACTGGACAGGTCGATATCCCAGAAGTTGAATTGACTGGGTGTTACAGTGCATCCGGAAAGTATTCATACCCCTTCACTTTTTCCACATTTTATTATGTTACAGCCTAATTCCAAAATGGATTAAATAAAAAAAAATTATCAACATTCTACATACCATACCGCATAATGACAAAGTGAAAAAAAATTTTTTTTGAATTTTTTGCAAATGTATTAAAAATAAAAAAATAAAATATCATATGTACATAAGTGTTCACACCCTTTGCTGTGACACTTAAAATTGAGCTCAGGGCCATCCCGTTTCCACTGATCATCCTTGAGATGTTTCTACAACTTGATTGGAGTCCACCTGTGGTAAATTCAATTGATTGGACATGATTTGGAAAGGCACACACCTGTTTATATGAGGTCCCACAGTTGTCAGTGCATGTCAGAGCACAAACCAAGTTATAAAGTC